>BLKR01000366.1:75881-463995 GCA_011170035.1 Teleogryllus occipitalis
GAACCTTTGACAAGCATTATTATAGCACAAGATGCTTTAATGGGTTCTTTATTCCTACGTTAACACGGAAAGCCAACAATTTGACTTAGGCCTTATGCTTGTTAATGTTTGTCACATTGATTGCTACTTTCATCAGTGTACAAGACGATTCAAAATTGCCTTCGGACCCGTGAAATGGGCCCTGCTGTCATTACAATACCATTACCGATAAGAATTTTCGAAGTACGAAGTTCTCGTTTTGAAAATGTCAGAGAAATATTGTATTGTCTCTACGAAGAGTCAGGGGCTTATGAAATATTGCCTTATGGTAAGTGCATAATCCCACATTAACGTGCTGAAATTTATATGTTAATAGTTAATTATACGGTAACAGTTATTGGGAAGAGTTTAATAGTAGTGAAATTGAAGTTGTTTTGCCATATTTTATATACGTGCTTTATTTTATTACTTCTCGTGTAAGCTACATACCTTGCATAATAGTACAATATGAAAAGATGATGTAATGATGGATATTAATACAAGAGTGTGATATTACGATAAAACGAACGAGGAACGAGCGACTATCGTAAACTTCACAAAGTGTATTAATACCCATTACATCAAGTTTCATACGGTAGTTTTTCTGCGACTTATGGTAACTTATAAGTTAAACTTTGACATTGAATCATTTTATGGCAGTTGGCATCACAGTGTAAGAAATATATTACATTGTGGATTACATGCAAGGATTCAGCCAACGCCACGTAGCGGACTGCACCCTACTCTCGCGTAGGTGGCTTTGGTTAACCAGTGCGCCTGCCAGGGAGTACAAAAGTGAAGTTTCACCTTACTAAAAGAATATATGTCCATTAACCTGAAGACAACTTATTGAAAACTGTTTTCTAAAAATAATGAAAATAAAGAAATTGAACATTGTAGATAACATTTATTTAATCTTATTTTCTGTTTACAACAGTTTCGATTTCTTTTTATCCATCAGATTTTCTTCGTAATAAAGTATTTATCTTTTCATATTTTGATACATCAAACTGAAGCTTAATATTTAAGGTATACCTCAAAACTGAATGATGTATCCACAAAGTTGACGATTTCATTTCTTTCCTCAAATTTCTCGAAATAAAGAAGCAAAACATTTTCTGAATATGGAATTAATGTTTTTGTTTAGTCTACATTGCATAAACTGCTATTATAATTTTTCGTGCACTCTTTATGATTTTTGCGGCAATAATTCTGGCGTTATCATGTTCGCTTTTTCTCTTATTTGTGAATAATATGGACCTCTGATTCACTAGACATTTTAAACTAAAGAATAGGCCTGTTTTTAAGAAAAACCACACGGCATAAACATATAACACAAAATGACTTGCGTTCGGATATTAACGTCACTCAAATCTTCCCTCTATCACTACCATTGTGCTACCAATGTACACAAACGAACGAAACATTTACTAGATCGATTCTCAATGATTAATACTTGGTTTGTAAACTTCTCTGTGATTGGTCAAGAATCTGCATCATAATAAAATCTCTATCGTAATGAGTATCATTAGGCAACGGGTTTGCAGCCATCAAATGACAGAATTATACAATCGGAATAAAAACGTCTTTTACTTTTTACTGATACGTTGTTGCTTGTATTGCCTTCGATATGGAGTTCGATATTCCCTGCATAACATACCTGGATCGAGATGATCGTGGTAACGAGGGAAATGTGAAAACAGGTAAATGTTGCTGTATGTTCTCTTACGGAGGGAATTATGGGGGGGGGGATATGAAATAACAAACGGAGTGAAGTTAACAAGTAGTTTATTAGGAAATACGTTAATATGAATAATTAAAATTATGTAAAAAATAAAATAATGTTTGTACCACGGGCGTTCATGGGTTCTAATGATCAAGATCATTAGAACCTTTACAACGCCCTTGGTGTATAAACAAATATTATGCACGGTGTCACGTTTTTCAGATGATTTAAGAAAAGACTAACTAGACGTACAGCATGTAGAAACCCACATTTTAAACGACTGTATAAAAGTGTTGTATTGTATGCGGGTGCGTCGCCCTGGTGACGGAGCGCGGTGTGGTGTTGCAGGGCGCGCGCGCGGCGGGGCCGGTGCGGGGCGGGAGTGATGGCTGAAGATGGCTGAAGGCGCTGCCGCTGACGACGCCGCCTGCGGGTGCACCAACATCGCCATCATGCAGCTCTTCCACGAGCTCAAGCAGCAGTTCCCGGCCGTGCCTGACAGAGTCGTCAGTGAGTGTATTAGCCAGGTAGACTAATGGCCCAAGCTGCTGCTGCTGCCGCTGCCGCACCCGCTCCCGCCCGCGCCTCTCACCCTCTCACGATTATGAAAAGACGAAAGGAAAAAGAATTTAAAAAATGAAGCACGATCTTCCAAAACGGCCCTTCAAAGGTTGTTTTAATTTTTACTGCTCGAGACGTTACATTGTAAATCATCCTCTTGCCACTTAATATAAATATCGCGATTATTGTCATAGACTTCATTGAAGAGTGCGTAGTGAAATTCAAATTAATTAATTAATGCAAGTTTCATTGATGTGAATATAGTAGCGTGTAATACTTAATAAACCATGTAGAAAGAATTAATCTATTTTACATCTTCATATTTCAAATTGAACTTGATTTGCTAGATAAGATGGGTTTCGGGCGTTTTGAAAACTAAAGCATTGTATAATGTCGTTAATTTTGAAAGAGACATTAGGTATTCCATGTTCAGACCTGAAAAACATAATCAAGTCGTGTTTTTGCGTATGTATAAGATGTCGCTTAATTATTACGGCAAAAAAAATCATGCAGACTTATTGTTCTTGTAGAACGTTTGCTCCCGTCGCCTTTCCGTCGAAAATTTCCAGGTCCGCACTTGGATTACTCTGCGCTGCTCGAACATACGCGCTTCGGCTGCTCTGCGTCGAGTGGTTGGCTTCATCTTTCCTTCCTCTTCCTTGTCTTCTGTCCTCTTACATACACATACGTACATGCACTGAACTACCTCGCATGTCTGGAGCTGATAGTTTGTTCCGGCTAGGGCAGTGCGCCGCTAGGGTACAAATCCTTCGCAAGCCGACGTTTTGGTTGGCGCCATATCTCATATATTGGGCGAGCACCAATGACCTCAGTTGTTGATGCGCTCTTAAACCTTAATCATCTATTAGGGAAACACTACCACCGCCAGAGGAATAACATTCACTGGATTGACGGAACTAGGGACCGTGGCAGTTGATACACTCAGTGGTTACTGAGGCCGTCGCCACTTCTCGCCATCCTTCGTCATCCTTCGCCATCCTTCGCCATCCTTCGCCATCCTTCGCCATCCTTCGCCATCCTTCGCCATCCTTCGCCACCACCATTTGCCTCCCTCTCCATCCATCTCCACCCTCTCCATCCATCTCTCCATCCATCTCCACCCATCTCCTTGCCACCACCCTTTGCCACCCCTCTCCACCTTGCCACCCCTTGCCACCCCTCGCCACCCCTCGCCCCCTCGCCACCCCTTCTCCACCCTGCCACCCCTCGCCACCCTCGCCACCCTCGCCACCCTCTCCCACCCATCTCCACCCATCTCCACCCTTCCACCCTTGCCATCCTTCTCACCCCTTCCACCCCTTCCCTCGCCACCCCTCCCGCCACTCCATCTCCACCCACCCTTTCTCCACCCCCTCTCCACCCTCTCCCCTCCACCCCTCTCCACCCCTCTCTCCACCCTTTGCCACCCTCTCCACCCCTCTCCTCCACCCTCTCCACCCTCTCTCTCCACCCCTCTCTCCACCCCTCTCCACCCCCTCTCCACCCCTCTCCACCCCTCTCCACCCCTCTCTCCACCCCTCTCCACCCTCTCTCCCACCACTCACCACACCTCTCCACACCTCTCCACACCCTTTCCACACCTCTCCACCCCTCTCCTCTCCACCCCTCTCCACCACCCTCTCCACCCTCTCCACCTCTCCCACCTCCACCGGCTCACACCCACACTCTCCACACCTCTCTCCACTCCCCTTCCACCCCTTGCCACTGCCACCCTCGCCACCCTCCCACCCTTGCCACCCTTGCCACCCCCGCCACCCCTCGCCACCCCTCTCCACCCCTCTCCACACCTCTCCACACCTTCCACCACCTTGCCACCCTCTTTGCCACCCTGCCACCCCTCGCCACCCTCGCCACCCCTCGCCACCCTCGCCACCCCCGCCATACCATCGCTGCCAACTCGCTCCCTTTCCTCTCCTCAACGTAATACTAGGCTCCCGCGCGTCTCGGTGCAGCGCAGAGTATTTCAGTTGCGCGTGCGGAAGAGCATGCAAGCCTAATCGTCACGAAAATGAGGTTTTCCACGGAAAACGTTGCATTAAACGTCCTGGAATTACGATAAATCTGTACGGTCTATGTGATTGATTTGCAATACGGAACACATCGACAGCACGTATTTTGATTTCTTATGGTTTGTTGACTTCCACTCGTACGGTGACAAAGTAATCAATGTAACGGAGCTCTGTAACATCTCATTTTAGGAACGGGGAAAATGTTGGTATTTTAGGTGAAAGAAACAAGAAAAAAACACGATTTTTATGCCAATGCATTATGTAAATTTTACCTCCAAATTTCACAGTCAGGGTCTCCATGGTATTGGCACCAAATCGAAAGGATTAAACGTGATTAAGATATTTCTGAAACCTTGGATTCAAATTACGACCCTCTGGTAAATATCAACATTGCAACAAAATCTTGGTGTTTGAACAATCTGAAACAATGTTGACATATTCTTTTTATTTATTTACTTGCGAATATCGTGTTACTGAATCAAAGAAATCAAAATGCTGACATTTCGCTATTATAAGCCATGATCTATGCAGTCTCATATTTAACTAAAATGAATGCAATTGTAATTTAGAGCTTTTTGTTGCACTGTAGCCTTGAGCACTGGTTTTGTGTAAAGTGAAAGTAAGTAACATAAACTGTTAACTCGGCAAACTTACATGACAGTCTTCCCATTTTACCAATCTTACCATTTTTACTAATAAAAAGTAATGATCATTTCACTTATTGTCCTGCGTTCTGTTCTGTATTTAAGTGCACTAATGAAATTTCTGATTAATATTTGAGTCGAAACTAACGTTGTCAATGGCGCCTAATGGAAATATTAAATTGGAGAGGGGGAAAAGTGGTTCGATTTGAATCACTTTCAAGTGAATCAAGTTTTTCAAGAGGTCTTTTGTTTTCTTGTTGGCCGATTCACAATTGCTCCTATTTTTGAAGAGTTCCTATTTTTTGTTGTGGTGTACTCACTCATGTGGTATCAATCACATTTTACCTAAATGTGATCCTTGAATTCAATCGCCCGACAGACCGAGTGTAAAGAATATTAATGAATTATTAGTAACAAAATGGCACAGATAATACATTTCATTAATAAGAACTATAATATAAACCGACCCCTCCCGCTCCCTCCCCCAAGCCTCACCCCGCCCCACTCCCACCCTGCCGTTGCCTGCCTCACTTATCCTCGCCCGAATAGTCAGTCCCCTATCCGCACAGCTATTCCGTAATACCCAAATACAATGCGGGTTGCATTAAACCAAATTCTCTTAGACACCATACTTAGTAACATTTTGAATCCTTAATCTCCTCTCCACGTAATGTGGTTTCTCCGCCGTTTAAGAAAGAATTCGTTCAGAATTTGGTTGAAATGCCACTGCGCTCCAGGGCTAAGTAGGAACAAACATGTATCTACTTTTATAAAATATTTGAAGTATAAATATTGATTAATCGCTAATGTGGCATCGATGACCAGACGTCCGGATTACATTATAGATATGAGCCCTACGATAGAAATTGACTGGCTTTGGTGAACATCGCATTGATGGACTGCTTGGGCAATGCAATGAGCCCAGTCTTGAGGAAATGAAACCGTGGAGCGTGGCTGGGGTTGCGCCGCCCGATCCCGAGGGGAGCGCCAGCGCTATCACTCACCCGCGCTGTGTGACACCGCGCGCCGGCGTTTGTTTCCCTGCGCGCGTGCGCTCCGTTCTGCGGTTTGTCTCGGCTATTTCGGGCGCGCGGTTCAAATTAAATTTTTGTGCGTCAGAGCGGCCGCATCAAGTAATTACATCACGCGGTTGCAGGTGATCCCGTCGACGTTTCGCCGGCGGGATGTGCATTTTAGGACGGAAGGAGACGATAGAGGTAGGTCGGAAACTAGAAGTTGACGAGGAGTGGTTACGCGTGGGTTTCGTTTTCCTTCGTTGGCAGCTGCAATCCAGTTCGAGCCGTGGCCTGAGTACTCGTAGTAATGCTGGTGTTTTTTTGTCGCGAGACTTCCATGTGAGGAGTATTAGTCGGACGATGCTCGGTTTGCAAGCTGGAAGAAGAAACGCGACAGGAAGATCGCGAACGGTCCGTCACTCGTTATTTAATGTTCTGCTTCCAAGCGATCAAAGGGACAAATCATGACTGGCGATCTTGAACACCAACTCACTCACTCACCCACTCACTCACTCACCCACTCACTCACTCACCCACTCACTCACTCACTCACTCACCCACTCACTCACCCACTCACTCACCCACTCACTCACCCACTCTCTCACCCACCCACTCACTCACCCACTCACTCACCCACTCACCCACTCACTCACCCACTCGCTCACCCACTCGCTCACCCACTCGCTCACCCACTCGCTCACCCACTCGCTCACTCACTCCCTCACTCACCCACACACCCACCCACTCACCCACCCACTCACCCACCCACTCACCCACCCACTCACCCACCCACTCACCCACCCACTCACCCACCCACTCACCCACCCACTCACCCACCCACTCACCCACCCACTCACCCACCCACTCACTCACCCACTCACCCATTCACCCACTCACCCACTCACTCTCCCACTCACTCACTCACCCACTCACCCACCCACTCACCCACCCACTCACCCACCCACTCACCCACCCACTCACCCACCCACCCACTCACCCACCCACTCACCCACCCACTCACTCACCCACTCACTCTCACTCTCTCTCTCACACACACAGTAAAATAAGTAATGCTTTCCCAATCGTTATATTTAATTTTTTTTTTAGTTTTGTTTTGAGTACTACCTTGAATCGCGTGATAATCGGAATAATAATTTGTTATAATAATAGAGAATTATGATAAAGAAATATCAGAAGTTCGTAAATGTATTGTTCGTAAATATGTAGTTTTTATTATCTCGAAAAGATAAAGCGGCTAGTTTGTCTGGCTAAGAAAGAATTAAATTCATAGTTAGCTCTTCTGTTACTCATTATTTTGTTAGGTACGAGTAGCCTGTGTAAAGGTTTACCGAAATTCCTGCAACAAAAGGTATGTCGTGTCATGCGATGTGTAGAACGTGGCTTCGTCTCAAAGACAAAAAAGATCGGTGAAATATGTGATAAAACTTTTGAAAGATCTTAAGAACAGTAAACAACACTTGCCCTAGTTCCATTAAGTCCAATTGGAAATAATCCGGTAAGAAGATTCCCTTCGCTACTGTCTGCATAAGTTTTGCGATTTTATTGGTTTGTATCTTCAGTTTGCTCATGAATAGGAATGTTTCAAAATGAATTGCATTACACGGTATACACCACGCAGATTTATTCTGGTCCATTGGCGATACGGAAATGTGTGCTTTGTGTCCTGATATTATTGTCAGTGGTTGCCGGTCGGCACTTCCTAGAACGAAGAACGGAAGGAAAGGAGTTAGATAAAAATATCTGCAAATTAAACAATGTTGATACCGGGCTGGCGCACCGTTCGTGCGATAAGGTCTGCCGACGTAACGTTTTATCGTTCACTTGCGTGAACAAGCGAGCTAAACCAACAGTGTTAATTGAAAAGGTATGTTTTGAAAACTGTTACAATAATTTCATTGTGTACTTAGGTTTAAACAAAATATTCGTATCATTTAAGGTTTCTTAGGTATACCAATATGTGGAAAGGGTTCTATATTATTCTCAATGTCAAGGAATGCATGAGATGTACTACCTGCCCTTGCATTGCTGTGAACTAATATTTAATTATTTCAACAAAATTAAATTGCTGTGTAATAACAGTTTGTCTCAATACATGTCCATAAATCATTTTTTGCCGAAAATTTCAAATCTAACGATGCGCATTTTTTTTTATTACTTCGGTAATCTCACCTTGAAACATCTCGGCGGAATCCCTAGTGGGTACTGCATTCCGGATGTCAGGCGCTTGTCAGACCCTTCTCTTTCAAAGGGGACTTGGATCTACTTTTCCTTCGACCCTAAGTGTGGACACTGGGTGAAGATGCGAGAGGAGTGCGCGCGGTCCGTCTTGTTTAACCAACTGCTGTGGCATGCGCCCGGAATTCAACAGAGGAAGCAACAGAGTGAGAAATCAGAACCACTTAGAGAATTCTCATCCAGGAAGTGGTCGTCTTAGATCCAGGTATACCGGCAGTGTCAGAAATTTCGATACCAGTTGGCTGTCGAAAATCCTGCTACTTAAGGTGATCAGACGTCCCGTATTAGCCGGGACTGTCCCTTTTTTGTAGTCCCTGTTCCGTATTTTTTGAAAGAAAAACGGGACGCCAAAGTGTCCCGTTTTTGTAACAATTAATCGGCATAAAGTGCCGTCAACAAATTTTATTTTATCATAATGTATTCGGTTGGATTGGAATTACGTTACAAAAAGTAAGCGCGAGTAGATCATACGCCCATGTACCGCGTTTCAAGAGCGATTCACAGACTACTGAAATCAATAAGGAAGAGATTCTGTGATGGTTCTAGGAAGAGAAAATGAGGTTTCGCGTCATATGAGTTTTACTGCTACCGATATCGTTACCGAGAAATTCAGTAATCAGAACTTTCTGCTTCTGTGAGTTTTTGTGCCTCTTGGCTCACTATCTTAATTGAGGAACCCGGGAGTTTTGTTGTGTCCCTTTTTTAGTCAAGAAAAAGTCACAATGTCCCGTTTTTAATTTTTAAGGTCTGGTCACTGGTTTTCGAACCTAGGGAATTCAGGCCATCCATGCTTGTTGCGGACTTGCTATTGCATCGCAGCCAGCGATGTCTGACGAAATATCCAAAATTATTTATCGAGTTTTGTTGGACTATCAGTTTCGAAATCGCAGATCTGCGTGTGAGTACAGATGAATATAGATTAATAAAATAGCATGGAGCATTCATAAAATAGAAATGGAGAAAAATGTTCCGATAGTAAATAGTTAGAAATTTCCAAAATTAATTCATTACAAAAACAAATTATATGCTGTAACATGAGCTACATATATTACTTCTGGAAGCGTGTGTGAAATGAACACAAAACAGGATCTCCCAGATGGGTTGAGAACTTGTTCAAAGAAAACTAGTGGGGCTAAAACAGTACGTATTTTCTTGCCCTTAGTAATAGTTATGTAATACTATTTACACCACAAATTCTCTCCGAATCGACACATCTGTTACCATTTTTGTAAAACTCATTACAAATCGTGAACATTTGGTACAAAAACTAAATATTTTCAAGCAAATATCAACACAAATTTGACATTTATAACTTCTTTTCAAGCTAAATCATGTCCCAACAATGAGACGTAATTCACTGAAATTCAGCTGTCGATTGGTTGATTGATTTTTTGGTGTTTCCGGGCGCGTCAACTGCTTTGGTCATTAGTTCCGTTAGTGTGCTGCATGTTTTTTTTCCTCGGGAGATGGTGGTGATTTTCCCCTCGCTGGATGGCGAGATCCGGCGCCGACCTACCGTCGGCTAGTGGTGTTTCCCCCTAACCAGGACTTTCCCACCAGCGGGGCACCGCCCCAGCCGGGACAAGCTAGTTCAGCTGTCGAGTCCGGGCGCGGAATGCCATTGTTGCATTCCAATCTGGTATTCCGTGAGGCTAGCAATTTTTCTTTCATACATTTTAAATAGTTTTTAAATAATTTCTAGAAGATTAATTTGTAAACATATAACAAAAGCACGCATATGAGAAAGAACAAAGAAATATTAAATTATACGCACATTCAAACGTACGTAGCACCCAACTGCTTGTAATCACCTGTATTATGTTCACGAAGCGCAGAGAATTTGGAGCGGGCGACTGTTTGACTCCAAGGTACACAAAAATTCTAATATTTTCGGAAAATTCAACATGACCTTATTTGAAGATCTGTTTTTGATGAACACATTTCATTAAGAAACAAATTGTATCTTCAGAATTGTAGTTATAGGAAGACGCCGAAAAAATTTAATTTTCGATAAATTAGGAATTTCA
Organism: Teleogryllus occipitalis; assembly: GCA_011170035.1. Taxonomy (NCBI): domain Eukaryota; kingdom Metazoa; phylum Arthropoda; class Insecta; order Orthoptera; family Gryllidae; genus Teleogryllus; species Teleogryllus occipitalis. Next base: position 86,160 of record BLKR01000366.1, read on the forward strand.
ATGGACATGAGATTCTTAAGAGTCATTTACGCTATCTAAGGTCTAAATTTAACCAAAACATTTTGTGTCTTTTTAAGAAATAATGATTTAAAGAAAATAAAAATTGTCTATGTTTGACACAAAATTTCGCAAAAAATAGTCATATTTTCGAAAAATTGAACATGACGTTATTTGAAAATGATGGATTTTGATGAACACATTTCATTGAGGAAAAAATGTTTATCTTCATAATTGTATTTGTAGAAAGACACGTTTTTATTTAAGTTTGGCAATTTTCAAAAATCAGAATTAACGGACAGAATTTAACGAACATGAGACATGCACCACTTGAGCGTCCTGTAGGCTATCCGAGGATAAAATTTAATCAAAATTATTGGTGCCGTTTTGAGAAAAAATTGTTTAAACAATATTAAAAATGCCTATATTTCACGCAAAATTACGCGAAAATACTCACATTTTCCAAAAATTGTACATGATCTTTTTTCAGAAACTAACTATTTGGAACAGATTGCATTGAGGGAATATATATATGAATATTTTAGATAGAGGAAAACGCGAAAATTTTTGAACTTTTGCAGTTTTCGAAGAATCAGGGTCTTCAATGAAAATGAGGTCTGCACCATTCTCTTAAGCGCCCTTTACACTATCCAACAACAAAATTTAATAAAAACGATAGAGACCTTTTTTTAAATTTTGAAAATGTCCCTGGTGAGTCATGGAAAGTACCCCCCAAAATTAAAATATTGGTTTCAAATTCAAGAGGTCGCGACATCAGCAAGATCGATCGAGGAATATCAATTTTGGAGAAAAATCGGCTTAACTGTTTAGCCGCTAGCGTTGTTCACAGACGTACAGACAGACGTTTTGCCGTCAATTGACGGCAAGGTCCTTTCGGTATCAAGGACCCAGAAAACATGGATTCTGGCTACACCATGCGTTGGAGGAGTAGTGTAAAGGATTTTTTTTTCTATTCATATTTGCAGTTATTCGGTGGTCCTAAAATATGCCAGCAAAGCGCAAGTATGATAAAAACGAATTTTTTTCTTTTGTTTTTAACATTGTAAATGATGTTCATTATTTTAAACATATATTTAAACATGGATGTAATAAGATAAACAAAAATATTTATATTGATAAACAATTGAACGTTGCTCGTACATTTTTGCGGATATATGAATATTAGAAAAATGACCACTTTATTCCTCTAGGATTTCTTTTGTTTTCCTACTGTGTGACCCTGATTGTCGGTGAATGGCTACGGGGAAGTTGTTGGCTGTAGTGGAATTGCAGTTTAATTCCTTACGTACTCGGAAATAAAACACTTGAGGTCAGGAGACAAAGAGGATAAAGGGAGGTTGTTCTCAACACGTGATTTTGGCGTGCTGGCCTTCTCATTCCACCATGTACTACCACGTGAACGACCATCCCATTCATGATCATTCACGTGTGATCTTGCACCTCATTATCACCAATACTATCTTATGGGTGAAGTAGTTCAATCACCATTGCGATCACGTGCCCAGGAAAGAGGACGATACAAAGTCGTAAGCTTCCTCCTTCACGTTTGATCGTCTACCGAGAATGGCACTTACGATCGTCCTCGTTGTCATTGTCCTGTCGAATTTTATTCTCGAATGTTCGTTGTAAAATTGCATAAATTAATTTGACATTTACAGTTGAACAAGCATGCACTTGTAACTGTCAACAAGAAGTTTCTATGTGCTCGGGTTTAGAACTCTTAGAAACCTCTCAAGCGGTTGCATACTCTCGCGTGTTTACTTCAGTACTCTGTATTGAATGTTTGTTAATTTTCATGTAATTTTCAAACTCGTCTTTGTATCGCAAATATTTATGGCGAGTGTATTGCATTTGACATCACTTTCGACACATATAACTATTACACAAGATTAAGGAAGCAGATACATAGAGATGATTCTAATGAGGTGGGTGAAAATGTTCTCAAAAAGATAGGCTTTCTTATTGGGAGATTTTCCGAATGTTTTTAACAGCAGAGAATTGATGGGGTTGACACAAATAATAATTGGATTTCATACAGAACTTTTTGGAGAAATTACGTGCTATCGAAAATTACACAACCTTCCCAGATATCATCGGGAATGAAGTTGTAAACTCGCAAAGGTAATAGAATAATGTTTCAAAAAGGAAGAAGCAATTGGAGCTTTGAAATTGGTATTTTTGAAACCATCTATCGTTTTTCCTGTTTCCGTTTCCGTGTTTTCCTGTTTCTTAAACGAGTAATAAAGTTCCTTGAAACAATTGTAAAGTTTGAGGAAAAGGATTAATAGAGAGTTATTTTTCAATTTATATACATCAGAAGCGGTTGGACATTAGATTATCACGACCATTGTACATGATCTCCCTCGTGGAAGTAAAGGAAGGTATTCTGAACACGTAGAAGAAAATTACATAAAATTGTATTCATTCTGGTAGAGATTCTGTTTATCTTGTGGCATGGCTAGTGTGTATTCGTAGTAATTTCTGCAGATTATTTCCCTGTATTGTAAACACGAGTATCCTCGTGTTTTTACAATACTTATTACTTGAATTAATTCAGAAAATTTTCATCAGACTTTAAAGAAAACTGGCAAAATAAACCTAATAATTTGAGAAATCCTCAAATCATTTATACCCGAAATTACTTGAAAATCTCGAAGTCTGAAGATCGTTGGCCTCTTCAGTGCTGAGAAGGCCGATCTGTAGGGCCTGTGGAGTCGTGCGCCACGTCCTGAAGAGGAAAGTGCCGGTCGCGGGCTTCCCAGCGGGAAAGGCCCAGTGGGGCGTGGGCGAGCGGGCGAGCGGGCGGGCGAGCGGGCCGGGCAGCTGGGAGCGGTCGCCGCCCACCCCAACCCCCTCTGGCGCTGAAGGTTCCCCTCCACTCCCGTCGCCTCCATCCCTCTCACGTTGCCTTAACAACGCCGCAGCTTATGCTCCGCTCCCTCACCCCGCCTCTGCTACCGCTTCCACTACCACTACCACGGACTCCTCAGAAGCCGCCGTGCCGGTGCCGACACGTTAGTGTCAGCCACACATGTCGCCAACTACATTGCCACAACCTCCACCACCCACGTCACCGTCAAACCGCCAGCATCACCCTGCAGTGAAGCCTCCGCAATCACCATCACCACCACCACCACCTGTTCCGCTACTGCTACTACTACTACTACCACCACCACCACCACCACCACCACCACCACCACCAATACCACTCCCTCACCGCTGCTGCTATTACTACCATTACTACTGCTACCACCACCACGGTGCCGGCGCGTTGCCAGCCGCGAGGACGCCCCTCCCTTCCCCTCCGCCTCGGGCGCCGTGGCCGCCGCTGCCGCTGCCGCCGCCGCCGACCGCGCGCGCTCGCTCTCGTGCAGTGTGCAGGCGCGCGGGCGCCACCGCACGCCACCGCACGCCGCAGCGCCCCTCGAGTGCAGCTCTCGAGAGCGACAGCGCAGGCGCGGGCGCGGGCGCGGGCGCGGGCTCGTCGCCGATGACGTGCTTCCGCTTCCCGACCGCCCCGACGCGAGTGACGCCACGCGACGCGACCCGCTGCGCTCGTGACGTCCGCGCAACAACTTTCGCTCCAGACGCGCGCGTCCCCGCTGTGGAGTCGGCGCCGCTGCTTTCGCGCTTTCGTTCGGGCGTTGTTGACGTTACGAAGCAAGTGGTGGAGTAGCGATCTGATGTGATGTTATTGAACCGCATTTCTTTGGTGCTGATGAACGAGTAACCTCGTGTGTCTTTGAAATAAACGTTTTTATTATGGGATTGCAAAAAAGTGGTAATTGATACTTACCCGAAGAAGCAGTTGCATTGTTGCGGCAATAGACGATGCTTATTTGGGCTACAGGCGCTCGAGGCTGTGTGCTATTGACTGGTACGCGTGGTTTGTTTGAGTCAACGCTGTTAGTGATGCGTCCGTAGGTTGTTGACGCTGTGAAGTGAGTGTTTTAGTTGTGATGTAGGTATTTATGTTTGGTTCATGTCTCTTTGGTAGTGATTAACGAGTAACCTGATGTGTTTTTGGTGATGTATTCTCCCACTGAAATAAGTCTGTGATTGACACTTGTACATGAACGTGTACGAAGAACCGATCTCGTTTGTCCGGAGCAACGTGGCTCTGGGGAAAGGAGGTGATTGGCGGGTTCCTTGGAAATGCTGTCTCTTGTCCTTCCTGTTGGTGTTTATTTGTTCGTTATTAGCGTGACATCGTGCAATCCGAGTGTCAATCGCGTGCTTATTTGAGCGGGTGAATGGTCAGCTGTGAGCGTGACGGCGTGCGCGGCGATGTGTGTTCGCAGAACTCCCATGACAAGGAGGCGTGCGAGGCGATCCTGCGGCGGGAGAACCAGGGCTACTTGCTGCACAGCTACCCGTCCTGCCTGAAGATGTCGACGACGACGCCCACGTCGCCGTCGTCGTCGTGCAGCGAGCCCGAGAGCCCGCTGGCGGCGCGCCTGCACGGACTCTGCTTGAGCGCGGGTGCGGGCGGGGGCGCGCCGCAAGACGCCCCCGACGGACAGGCGGACGCCGCGCGGGGGAGCGACGGCCGACGCGCGCCCGCGAGTGCGACGAGTGCGAGTGGGGGTGCGAGTGCGTGGGAGGGGCGCGAGTGTCGGAGTGAGAGTGGTCGCGACGAAGGCTTGAAGGAGGCGGCGGGGGCGGGGGCGGGGCGGCCGTGTGCGCGCCCCACCACGCTCAACGTGGGCCCCTCGGGACCCGGTCCAGGCCCCGGGCCCGGCCCCGCCCCCGCGCTGCATTCGGCGCCGCCGGCCGCCGCGCACTTCCAGCCATTCCACAAGCAGCCCAGCTCGGTGGGCGACCGCCCGCCGCCCGCGCCCCCGGCGTCGTCCTCCGCCGGCGGTGTGCCCTACACCGGCGCCTACCAGCGCCTCCGGCACACTGACGCCTTTGGCAGCGGTTCAGTGCATTTCACAACGGGGGGCGGCGGTGGCGGCGGCGGCGGGGCCGGCGGCCAGCCGCCGCCTCCGCCGCCGCCCAAGCCGAAGCCCCAGCCGCCGCCGCGCGACAACGTCGTCACCTCGGTGTACACCGACCGCACCGTCGTCAACAGTTACCAGGTGAACGTGAACTGTAGCGTGCGCGGCGGCGGCAGCTCCTCGGTGAACGTGACGGGGTCGAGTTCGCACACGCACGTGGTGAAGTCGCCGGCGGGCGAGGCGACGGCGGACGGCGGGGGTTCGGCAGGGGCGGGGGCGGGGCCGCCTCCGGCGCGCCCCACGCCGCCCCCGCGCCCGCCGCCCCCGGCCAACAAGCCCCGCGCGCGCGCCGCCATCACGGTGGAGCCCGCGCCGCACTACGCGCGCCACAACCCGTGGGGCGGGGCGGCCCCCCAGCCCGCGCCCGCGCCCTCGTCCGCGCCCGCGCCCGCCCTCGCCGCCCCGGGCGGCCCGCTCGCCCCGCAGCAACCGCGCTCCTACACCTCCGTCAACCTGACGCTGCGGCCGCCGTCGTCCGAGCCGCAGGCGCCCATCGACATCCAGTCGGCCGGCACCAGCCTCATGTACTCCACGTCGTCGTACGACCCGCGCCAGGGCTTCCAGTCCAAGCTGCAGATCTGCATCGGGCCCGGCGGCGTGGGCAGCGTGTCGGCCATGCGGACGCGCGCGCAGGAGCCCGGGGCGTGGGGGGCGGCGCCTCCGCGCGCGCTGCCCGCCTTCGCGCCCGCCACGCCCCCCACGCCCACGCCCACGCCGGCCACGGCCCCCGCCCCCGCGCGCACCCCGCCCCCGCTGCCCAAGCTGCCGCCCGTCGTGGGCAGCGCGCTCTCCACGCTCTCCGAGAGCGGCTCGGACTTGGACAACAGCACGCTCGCCTCCACGCAGTCGGACGACGTGCAGCGCGAGCTGCTGGCCATCCGCGCCGAGCGCCTGCAGCCGCCCACGCGCGGTGAGTGTCTCGCCCACGCGCCTGGGGCCTGCCCATCTAAAGTGCGCCAGGGAGATTTAAACTCTATGTAATAGTGTTTAGCTTTTCGCCACTCAGTCTTATTACGAGAAATTCTGTATGATGTTCTAGTATTGCTAGATTGCGTTTACGTTTCTTTTTCATTCTTGCGAAACGGAAACGGACACAAACAACCAAACATCCCTGGTCCTGTGTCGGTACATCGGAATAAATTTCTTTCCGGAAATATTACAGTAGCTATTGTATTTTTTGGGAAAGTGTTGGTTTGATGTATGTCCAAATATTCTTTTTTTAACGCATTGCATTGTGGATGGTGGTAAGCTTGTATGTTCTCTGGGATACTGGTTTACTAGTGAGAAGTCGGTTTGAAAATTGTGGCTACTAAGTGCGTTGGGTTGTAGATTGTGTTATTGCAGAGTTGCAGTCCGCTGAGTGCTTGTGTCAAATGTTACTTTTGGTACACACGGCGCAAAAAAACAAACTGTGGTATGTTTTCTTTACTTTTCCAAATTGCGTGCTGCAAATCATAGTGCTCTGAGTGAAGCGATGGATTCCCCTTGTCGTTAAGGAATAGGGGAAGTACGTTGTTGAGTAAACACTAGTTTCAGGAACGTGTTACTCGTCTGAAATTTGTCGCTTTTTAAAAATGCATCGAAATAATGATTTGTAGGGAAAATACGTAATTTTGGATCATGCCAGTTTATTTCAGTTCGTCAGAATCTTATCAATTATTACTCTTCTGTTGTATTTTGGACCATGGGGTTTTCTTATTTTATTATATTTACAGTTACATTTAAAAAAACAACAAAACAACGTTTTACGTAATCAATTAAGTGCAATAATCTACTTGTGATCTTCGCGATCCAGTGTTTACTTTCGAGTTACCATCAACGAATGTTTATAGTATTTAATTCTGACGTGCGAAATAGAATACATCGTTTCGAATGTCAACATTAATCTTGGTGCAGAGATGTTAGTATTCTGTTGATACGAAAACCGGCGTTAGGGACGTTGAAAGGCATGCGAGTGGCTTGCGAGTATTCGTTTTGAACAGTGTTTGTTCAGGCAACTTTGATAATAATGTAACAGGATTTGTTGGTGGGGTTGGGTGCAACCAGATCTTCAGTTTTGCATCGGTATGACACTTCTCTATGTATTACGAGAATGATAGAGATTTTTCTCAGAAGATTGATTCTAATTACCAGTTAATTTTCAATTTGATGTAGGTACCGTATTTATCATTTGTTGATTTACAATAATTGTAATCAAAATTCAAAGACGGGTTCAGTACACCCCCTAGTAATTTTTAAATTCATTTTGTAATGAGGTCCTCGGAAATATTGAACTTCCTTTAGTCGGACTTGGCTTCATAAAACTTGAGGGCAGGTATTGTACTACATTCAACTCATCAAAAGATATTTTCATTTCCCCTTACCTTAACGGAACCTGGAGATTACTGATTATTGTGAACAATAACGTGAAAAAACGAACTCCGTTAAGGATGTCTCGGAATAAATGTTACAAACTTCTAAGGTATCAAGAGGAGAAAATCGTAACTTTTGGTCCATGAACATGCAGTGGGGAATTTGCGTATCAGAGTTACACTTATGACGTATGCCCCTGCTTTCCACGCAACTTCTCAAGCACAGTTCAGTTGGTGACGTTACGACGTAGTAATGGCGATTTCATGAAGCTGCCGAACAACTGTGCATACAGGGTTGCCTAACAATCAGCAGAAAATGTCACATATGTAATTCCATTTTATATAATTTCCCTCTATAAATTCATGGATAAAAAGTTATCATTTTCTACCCCCCTATCTGCCCTAGAAGTTTGGAACATTTATTCTAACATTTGTAGTATTGTAAGATCTTTCCAAAATGCACGCGAAAAAATTGGTTACATAAAACAAACGATACATCGATGCCCCCTAACTTTGAATCGAAGTGACTAACCAAATTATGTCTTGCATTTCTAGGTTAGCTTCGTGTGATTTTATATTAAATTTAACCATATATTTAATTTTTAGGTTCTCATCAAAACTTTCACAAATCTTCTGCGATAATTCTGGTTTTCTTGAAGTTGAAAGCCAGTATGGTATCCATTGGTTTAGACTGGTTTACATTGCGGCCGACGGGAAACACAAAGTCAATGTTCCCAAATCATGTATAACAACCAGCAATTCTAGCTATCGGGTACAAACAATGATCCATATCCTGTAAACTTACTTGAGATTTTTTATGGAAGTTTTATTTAACCATTCTTGTTATTCACAAAGATAATTTTTAAAAAAAACTTGGAATTTACTTCCCCCGCTAATCAATATCATTAAGAAATGAGATCAATACACTCATACAAGTATTAAATAAAAATATAAATAAAGTATTTTCTCACTTTGGGATTTTTCCCAAGAGAAGCATGTGAATGCAACTTCTTGTCCTTACTTTGTACTATTGTTTATCCGAACATAAATTTTACAAGGGATAGATAATGTTGGTTTACCAATTCGTTCGCTGATCTTTACTGTTCTTTAACGGATCTCCTACTTATACCTTTTCATGTTTACAACTGTTACGCTAGTCACTCGTTCTCGAAAACGTTCATTAAGGGTAGAAACATTCACGAGTTTTCAGATGTTCTATAAATCTTACAATTTGTGTAATTTGTGTTTACACTGCGAGATGTTACCAGAATATAAAAATCATTCGACAGAGTGTGAGTTGAACTGTTCTTCAGTTAATCATTAATTGTACTGCTTTTGGAATTGTACGTGTACACAGTGGTGAAACTTTGGGGATTTAGGGGGAAGGCATTTTTGAGGGATTTAGCGAGAAGGCATTTTTCTTAATAAAATTAATGTAAGATACAGCCCCCTTGAAAGAGGAGAGGTCTAATTTCTACTCGCGATGCCTGGATATTTTTTATCTCTTCTCCTATAACCCCAATAGTGTTTACTTTAAGCTCTAAGCAGAACGTTTCCTGGAACTAAAGTCGCTTTCCGACTGCTATTGAAATTCCCATTGCCATTTTTATTGCGTATATAATGAATTTTTTTGCGTATTTGTACATAAAGACTATTTATTGTGCTCGGCGTTTACGGTCTCATAAATTTAAGGAAAAATACTGAACTGCTTTTACAGCACCTGAAAAAACGATGGAACTGTACGTAGTTTTATGATTTAAAGGTACTAGTATTTAGCGAGACGATTCTCAAGATAGTCGGACTTTTTTATTTTATTACGGTATTTTGTCAGAATATTTTTTTGTTTATTTTGAATTATTGCTTTCTGTGTAGTTCTCATTCTTAAGTGAATATCTGTTTTTGTTTTTTCTTTCTTTTATAAATCTTTGTGGTGGCTTATGAGCATAGAAACTACCTACATTGTCATGAAGTGAATATAAATTGACCTAAAAACGGTGTTCACTGTGTCAGTTAGAATGCCTAGCGACTATTCTTTCTAAGAAACGAACGCATTTCCTCTCACATGGCTGAACGGTTGCCAGACTAGCCCCATACCTCGTTTCCTTTGTTAAAGTAGGGTATTTTTTATTGGTTTGATGGCTCGTTAAAGTCACTCGGAAGTTTTACACAATCTCGAAATCGCTGCCGGCAGGTGCTATTATTACTCTGTTATTGCGAAACCTTGAATTATTATTTTCGTTTTCTCCAATGGAACAAAAGCGTGTCTTAGAGTCTCAAGATTCGTGTAGTATTATAGCTATAGCAAATTTGCTTTTTCTCTAAGATATAAAATCATTATGTGTAATTTTCTCGGGAAAAAATGCGCCTTAGGAATTCTTGAAAAGCAATAGATTCGTTCACTTCTATCATTTTGATACAATATTTCTATCCATGCGACTGTGCATAAAGTTATCAAAAATGAAGTTAATAAAAAATTGATAGCATTTTAGACAAAATGTTGAAATGAAATATGATCTTAACGTGAAAAGAATTCTTGTGAAATTTGGTGGGCCCAAGTTGAAGTGCGCAATACCATAATATCTATATGTAATTTGAGACTAACACTGGAGGCCTAGGAGACAGTGTTCCCAGCTCAAGGCTTCAGGAAGTATCAAATATTTTTTGAAAATAACATTGTGTCGAGGACTTACCACTCCAATTCACGCCAAAGCACTCCAGGCCTCCCTTTGGCCCCCCCCCCCTTATCTCGCACAGGCTTTCCCCCCTCTTTCTGCCTCTCCCGTTCTCGTCACACCACAGGACGTCCCGCCCCGTCCCGTCCCCCCATGCCTTTCTCTGCTTCGCCACAGCTCGCCAGGTATCCCCTTCCTTAGCCGTGATAAGCTCAGGCGATGGATGAGGCAATTAATGCTGTGCTGAAACGCGGGGGGAACGTCAACATTAATTGTGGTGCGAGCAATGAGGAAGGCCGCGCCACGGCGCCTCTCGCAATAATCCTGCCAAACGAGATGGATCGATTCTCGGGTGGAGAGCTGTTTCAACATCCTTTCCCTTATTAATTACATGAGGCTACACTTGGTCACCGTATTGAGTATGAGTGGATATTTCTTGTTTCATTTGGCAACACTACAGTGCAACATATTTAGTGTCGTGCCAAAACTGTATTTAGTAATACGAAACAAATATTTACATCATTGATGAAAATTTGTTAATAATGAAAGAGGAGGTATGTTTCGTTTATTCACACGAAAATATTGGATTTTTCAAACGTTGAATTTTTCTAGTGAAAATTTACTCAGATCAACTCGTATTTTAAATAACCTTAACGACTGGGTTGATATTTGATATTTTTATGTTTCGGACCTCTCACCGTTCTCTTCTCACGCTCGTTATACCCGTTCTGTTACACGGTTGTTAATGCTCTAATACAAAAGAGCCCTTCAGTGTGACCTGATAATCTATGGAAAGGACAACGAAGTACGGAAACCAAAAAAAATGAGTAATAAAAGCGTGAAGAAGCAAAACAATTAATGATTGGGCACAGGTTATATCACTACTGATGCTCGGTGTGTTCTCAGGAAAATGATTAAGTAGTTTTTAAAAAGACCGCTAAATTTCGGGGATGCTGTCAGAGTCGCATGGGGCCCTTCGAGAAGTGTGGCTTTTGTTGAAATTGATTATATTTTATTTTCGTTATTAAAAGTTTGGAAAGTATTGTATTTTCTTTTAGTAAATTATATTTTCTTTTACATACGGGCTTTACTCTTAGGATGTGGGGTCGCAGGTTCGAGTCCTATGGTGGCATGGGCGTTTTCACCCTGGTCAAGTGGCATGATTGGCTTTCCCACCCTTCGTGCATCAGGCAAATTACATTTTACATCTGGGCCGGACGCACTCCCTGATTCCTTACTTTGTTTGTCGGCAACAGGCACATTTCCAGTACCTGGTGTACCATCCAATTCTAATATTTGCTTTTTCAGCCAAAATCGAAACTTAAGTGGTTTTCCCGTGTTCCTGAGTATCGAAACCAAACACACCTTTCGAGTGGCTGGAGCCTGCTAGTTTTCTTTTAATATCTGCACACATTGAAAATTAGTCATGTCGATAGATTACTACAAGAAAATGAAAGAAAGTAATGAACAGACATTGAAACTCGTTAGTGACGTAACATAGTTTGAAAAAAAAGTGGTGCATTATGTTTTGTTTTGATTATTTGATGAATGATAGGAGTAGAGAACTGAATGAAGTCCAGTAGAATAGCAATGTTTATGATTTGATGTGTAATTTTTCAGACCTTAATTAGAGGCATATTTTGCTCTTACCTCAAAAATGCATTTTTATTCTGTCTTGTGTTAATATTCCATCGGGAGTGCAACGTAACTATATCATTCAACAGCTTAACAGGGGGCAATTTTTAATTTTAATTACTATATATTGCTAGGTTTCCTGCCTGCAAACATTGTGTATCAATGGAAGGTACGTAGAGTTGCGCATAGTGATTAATGAACAAATTATTTATATAATGAACCGGCTTAGGTGGCTCAGGGCATGAGTTGAAGTCACTACATTGCATCTGAGAATTCTAGCCTTCAGCTGCTCTGATCGAGAGTTTTCCGTGGTTTCTCTAATCCACGCCAGGCGAGTCCAATATCATTAACAAACGGGCCATGGACTGTGAGCGATCTTTCCTTCCTCTTCATTAACTTATCCTCACCCCCTACTTACACACATTTACACTTACTACACATGCCGGGAGACCTTGACCCGGCTGGGGCGGTGCCGCACTGGTGGGAGATACCTGGATGGGGAAAATCCTGCAGATCTGTGCCGGGTCTCACCGTCCAGTGGGAAGAGATCACAGTCACTTCGCCCTCCCCCCCGATGAAAACGAGCACTACACTTACGAAAATAAGAACGTTAGAAATTGTCGCGCCCGGAATCACTAGTCAATCAATTTTAATGTGTCATAGAACTGGCGCAGACCCGTTCCAATAATTATTGTAATAAGGAATGAACGTTGTTAAATTGTCTAGTATCTGGAGGCAATGAGTATGGCGGCGTCGGTGGGGCTGCCCGCCAGGGGCCCACGTCCTTGCTTGCGCGCGCTTGGCGTCGTCGAGCGCCCGCCTTCCCGGGCCGCGCCTCCCCTGCCCCGTTATCCCGCGATACCGATAGCGCGCCCGCCGCAGCGCGAACCAACACCGGCGCAGGGGGCTCGCGCTCGCTTCGCTTTTGCAGGAGCCAACGAGTGAGGTGTAGCGGAAATTTGCCTCAAATAGGAATCAATCTGCCTTTCAGGCCAAAATTGTATGCGTTTTTATATCAAGCAATAACGGTACGATTTTATAAAAGACCCTGATTTCGGAATCGTATTTAAGCACTTCTGTTTTATTCATTTAGATTTATCGTCGGAAAAAGCGTGTATAATTATATAAATGTGTATACGTACAATTATATAAATACCTATACGTTTATATATAAACGTGTATACTGGGGAAAGTATAACTTGCACCCTACAAAAAGCATCTAGTGCAGGCTATTACGTTCTTTTGAGAGTAGTACTTATTACTTTAGATTATCGCATGTAGAATTACGCATAATGGGTAAAGGTAATCCTCCTTTGTCTTCATTCATACGAGATTTTAGTCTACGATTCTCGTGAACGGACACCCCTGGGCCCGTCAACAGACTCCTCTACCTCTGGGTTCGCGTTGCACAGTCCCTCGAATTTGATGGAAATTAACAACTGGTAGGCTGCCTTAACCCATTCCACTGAACACTGGTAAATTCACTGCCTACGAAGCAACGATGTTTGCGAATCGTGCTAGCACGAATGGGCTTTATAAAAACTTTTTATGCTGAGTAAAAAAGAAGTATTTCATCAGTAATACGTTCTCGGTTCAGTAGGAGTGTTTTATATCGTTTTATATGATATATTCGCAAAAACAGGTATGATTGCGAATGCGAGTAGCTCCAAGAGATGAAATGAAATATATGAAACTGTAGCAACAAGACCATGAGGGGAAAAAAACAACAAAAATTATAAAATGTTTCGAATTTTCGTTTAATTCAGCAACGAACTAGTAAACCATAAAGCCCTGTATACACCACGGGCGTTACTATAAATGTTTTTACCCCTCAGGCGATTTCCAACCCTGAAAGCATGTTAAAGGCACTTTCTTAACCCAGTGGCGTCATTTCGACATTTCGCGCATTTGATGATATTCTTCAAACATATTCGTTTTTACAGCAGATTGTAATTTTATGAGTCTTATCATATTTATTTTTCGGAAGTTTTATAAAATTATACTTTTCTGGTATTATTATTTCCGTTTACTTGCGCATTTCGGTCAAAATTCCCGCAAAACAGAAATGTGAAAAAATGTTTAAGATTTGGTATAATTCTTCTATTACGCAATCAATTATTATTCTTAATAATGTTATAATAACGTATATAAATATTTTGCAATATTTCCTCTTATCATGTCGTTGGAGGCTCGGAATCTAAACGACTCCTCAGGACTTTCTAAAAATACTAGTAAGCCGGGCTTTGTAGTGTCAAAGTATGTTAGGGGGAACGAATAGTGTCCTGCTTAGTGCCGTCTTCCCACCGCTGAGGCCCAACGTCCCATCTCCAGCCAGTCCGTTTGGAATGTCTGGTGGCAAAGCAAGCACTCCGCAGTGGCCCCCACGATCTCTCGCTTCCCCTGCTTCTCTTTCCACTGTTCTCTCTTTCCACTTCTTTCCCCCGCTTCTCTTTTCACTGTTGATCCCTCAGTCACGTCATTGTTACGGGAACTGTCTATTTCTATAATCATTACTCATCAGCCTCAATGACCTCATCAGTTGAAGGGCTTCTTATATCCTAATAAATAAATATTAGCCTATCTTTCACAGTCGGTAAAATAAATTCGTTATCAAGCTCTGATGTGCAGTTCCATGCAGAAAAATCATCCAAATGTGTAGGTCCTCCGTGCACTTCCTAAACATTCAATTGTGCTTGATGAGGGATATTAGGGGACAATAGGGAAAATTGAGTGATTACTCATTGCCCGTTCATTGGAAAATAAGGACTGTGTGTGAATAAGAGTCCGTACTTGAACATTCATTTTGTGTCCACCTCAAATTCGGCCCCAGCGGGTTTTTTTTTCTTTCTTTCTTTCCTTTTTCTTTTTTCCCCCCTCCCTTCAACTGTCGCATTTCAACTGACCGTTCGATTGGTACTCGATCCGGACAAGCAATTATCAAGTTGTCTGCGTCAGTCCTCGTGCAGGCGAACAGATAAAATAAAATGGACTGATTCATTAGTGTTTCTGACCGCGTCAGCTGCTAAGGTCATTCGTTCCGTAAGTGTAATGCATGGAGCGAGGGAAGTAGCGTGTTCGTCCCCCGATGGATGGCGAGGTCCGGCGTCGACCTATCCGTCACCTTGCGGGTTTTTTCCTAACCAGGTGTCTCCCACCAGCGGGGCACCGCCCGAGCCGGGACAAGCTCTTAAATTCCCGTGTGGTCTCCCGGCTTGTGTGGAAGTGTAGTGCATGTAAGGCCAGCGTGTGAAAGTAAAGAGTGAGGATACAAGAAAGGAAAGATTGCGCGCGTTCCGTTTGTTAGGGTACTGCTCCGACGTTCCCCTGGTGTTGATCGGAGAAATCATGGAAAACCACCGATCAGTATAGCCGGCCTCTAGAATTCTTCTCCAGACAGCGACTGAATTCGTCCTGGCTCTGTAGCTAGTGTCGAAGATCCTGCTACCGTCGGGACTCGAAGCCTGGGTCCTCGCGGTCTGAGGCACTGCAGTGATATCAATTGATGCCCCATGCCACTTAAGCCGGTTACACTAAACTGAATAGTGTTGCCCGACGAAATAACGAAACGCAGTCTATTATTATCTCTTGAAAGAGGCGCAGAGCATTATGAGAGAAGCGGCCGTCGGTGGCCTCTGAATGGGAAGATTCGCCGGCGCGTGCGGTCTTCATTAAGGCTCTCAATCCCGCCCCCCCCCCGGCCCCCGCCGCACCCATGGTTCTCCTGGCGGACGCTGTCGGTGCTGCACGCTCGCGTCCATCCCATCCCCGCCCCGCCCCGCCCCGCCCCGACCCCACCCTACTGCATCCCTCCCCGCCCCTCTCGTCCTGTCCCGTCCCGCGTCTTCCCTGCAACCAGAAATAGCCTCCGCATTTGGTGTTGGACCCGCGCCAAGGCAAACGCCCCGGCGATATGCCGACGCGATATGAGGCGCCCTCCCTGCGAAAAGTTGCAGGAGGCGGGGAAGCCCTCCTCCCTTTCCGCCCTTGCCCCCCCCGGGGGGGGGGCTACAACGTTTTTGAGGAAGGGGCCTCGTTTCAATTCGACCTCCTTTATTATAATTATCATTTAAAAGAATTGTAAGAATAAAAAACAAAATATTCGACTTCTTTGAAATACATCTGCACAAAATATGTTTTTATAAGGAATGGTATGTTTCTTAGCTTCTTTTTCAGTGTCCATGCATTACACATCACTACATTTTAACGTTATCAATTTCCAGTTTACGTTCTTACGCTACACAATACATACCGATAGATTTGATGTTTGTTTGATCTGATAGTTTAAATTAAAAATAAAGAGGTACCACAAATATGCCGAAATAAATAATCATTTGTGGTATATTTTTTTTTAATTTTATTCCATATATGGATAATAAAATTTGTAAAATTTACCACTAAATAGCATTGATTTCGTGACGAAATGGCAAATAAAATCTATCGAAGTTGATAAACTAAAGCGGATATTAAAATAAAAATTTAATAATTTCCATTCAAGCATATTTTCAGTGTTTGAAACTGTGAATAATGCATTTTTTATGTTTTGTATATTATTTTTGAATATCACAATTGAGTGCGGGTATAAAAGGAGATTGGCGTGGCCTACGCCCCGCCCCACCCTTCCCCTCAGCCGTGGTGCTCCTGCGGGCGGCAACTCCACTCTGCATCCGCTCGCCCGCAGCCGACATAACAACTTCGTTATAATTGTCCCTCCGTGACGCAAAACGCCAGCGGCGGGTGACGCACTACAATCGCAGGCCGCCGCCTCCGACTTCGCCCCATCGACGGGGCGGGCGGGGGGGGCGGGAGGGACGGGACGTACGCGGCGCGGCGCCGGTCCAACACCCAGCTCCTGCCCCTGCCCCCGCTCCGCCCCGCCCTCGCGCTACGCACCACCCCGTCTTCCCCCCCCCCCCCAGCCGGCGGACGATGGGGCGGGGGCGGGCGCCGAGGTGAAGGTTAAGAGCAGAGTGACACCCGCGATCGCACGCGGCGCGCCCGAGATCCGGCTTCACGCCCCGCCCCGCCCCGCCCCGCCCCACGCTTCCCAACCCCACCCCACCCCACCACACCCAGCCCCGCCCCAGCCCGCGCCAGCTGCAGGTATGTAAACGCGGCATAAAATACGTTTGACGTCAGCGTTGCGTCTTCGCGGCGTTGGGCGGTCTCGGCTCGCGTGAACGCCCCCGCGCGCCGCCCCGCCCCGCCCCGCCCCGCCCCGCCCCGCCCCGCCCCGCCCCGCCCCGCCCCGCCCCGCCCCGCCCCGCACTGTCCCGCCCCGCACTGTCCCGCCCCTCCCCGCCGCCACCACCTGCGCGCCGCGCCACTGGGCTCCCGGGAATTCGATACGGCGACGCGGCGAGGTAAACTTCCCGCGCGGGGCACTTCTTTGTCCTTCGTTCGCCAAGGGCTTGCCTCCTCACCTTCTCTTGTCTCTTCACCCTCTCCTTTTCACTTACACATCTTTCTCGTCTTTCTACATACTATGTCGTAAAACATTTTCTACATTATGAATATTACAAACTAATGATTAGACATCGGATGTTTAGGCACTAAAAAATCGCCTTTTGGTGCCTAAAAGGGCACTGAAAATGTCAAGAATAAGGACAAAAAAGGTACTGACATAAGTTACATACACAATAAAATGAAAAATTGTTTGTAATTTTTGCTTATATTATTTTGTAAACTTAAATACACAAAACAAGTACGTATATTTTAATGTAAAACAAGATTTACGTATTTACAACTCTTTTACATTTTATTGTTAATAGTTTGTATTGCAATATATTACCAGTAACTTTTCGAGGATGACAATTTCAAATTCGCGACGATTGGGAGACAAAATCAGTTTGAAAACGGAGAAGGATCTGTCAACATGTACAGATGTGACTGGCATACATTTTGGAAGTGAAACTTTAGAAACACTGAAACCTGAGAATTTACATTTATTTCCTCGTACAATTTCCCTAAACTTCCGATGTCTAGTAAGTATACAAATTGTTGAAAGAGATATGTCTCATGTCATACATATATCAACAGCAGAGTGAGACGGGCTTGCAAGAAAAAAGAAGCGTGCCCACTGTTAGGGTCTTTTCTTAATGTCCGAAATGCTTGAGAAGTTGGGATGCCAGGATAGACGACTTGGGGATCAAACCATTGTAATCGACATGTGGCAGCTGTTGTACTAAGCTAATGACGACCTGGGATACTATACAGATTATCTGGCAGGCCAAAGGAAAATTAAAGTTTTGATAAAGAAAACAAATTACCTCCCTCCGATTTGCCTGCACACGAGTGGTCAGTTCGGGAGCTGACCCGAAAGGTCAAGGTTGTCTCTAGGTCTGTGGTTCGCGGGTTGAAAGCCCTTTGCCAATAGACACACACACACAGACAGCAGTCGCGTTTCAAGAGCGGGTCGCGTGCGAATAGGTGCTTGTCAGAAACGAGTCGGGTAAAATGCGGGTTGCTGCGCATCGGATAAGGTGCGGGTGCATGTCGGAAACGGGTCAAGATGGTGTCGGATGCGGATCGAGAAAGGATCGACAGGGCATTGAGTGTAGGTCGACGGCAGGTCGAGAGCGAGCCGTTGCGGATCTGCGATTCGAGGGTGGATCGTGTCGGAATGTTGGTGAGTTTTTTCACGCCTTAGCGGGCAGCATTCGACTGCAATCGGGGATCTTCTGCGCCTGCGCAGATGCACGAAAGCGATGCGAAACTTGAATTGCGCATGCGCAGAAAATAGTTAGTGCTTTCGATTGCTTTAACGTTCGAGGGTGCAAAAACTTCCTGGTGAACGTGTCAAAAGCAAGCAAGGACGGATCCAGCCGAACATTTTCGGAGGGGCCCATTATCGATTTTTGTTAAATAATAAACATTTATTATTATATTGTATATTATTTTTCGTAATACTGTGCTGTAAACACATCTACCTAACGAAACCCAATAGAGGAATGAAAAGGTAATCTTAATGGCCGCCGGACGTTAAGGAATCACGTGAGCTTCAAAATATTTAACTTTTAAGACAAATGACAAACAACGTAAAACATAATATATTAATTTTGACTTAAAAAATTCTTATTTTTAACTCATTTTTTTCAATGTCCCATTATAATAAATATTAATATTGAATGTACAGTTATTGTTATTATTAATTTCTAAACCTTCAGAAGAAGTTGAAGGTGCCAACGTCGACGCACTTGAATCATTTGATGCAATCTGGTTGGTGCTGAGTAATTGCTTTGAAATTTTAACTCTTTTTGAAACAGATTGTTCAATGTAAGTTTCGGCTACAGACGAGGACTCGCAACCTCCAAGTTCTTTCAAAGAAAGCAGATCGCGCCACCGTTTTCCACTAGCGTTGTGGTCGATGATCGTCGAAAACCATGCCCTGTGTAGAGCTCAGGGGAATAGAATTTTTAAAATGCTGCTACCTTCTTCTTCGGAGTATCTCCTATTGTGTGTATACCCACAACTTGTTTAGCATTTTCCGTTTCTATAACCTATGAAAAAGCATCTAGTTTCTAGGTCAGATGGACGTAGGTCAGCATATTTTTTATACAGTTTGTATGCATTGAATGGAAGATCATCTTTAGGAATAAAAATCTTTTCTTTTTTTTCATTTCTTTTTTTGTGCATTTCAGTGTAACAAAGCACTCCGTTGCTTGTGGTTTCCATGTCATCAATAGTCAATGACTCAAGTTCGTCTCGTCGGCATGCCCCAAAAGTACCAAAAATTACAATAATTTTTTTAAGCAGCCACAAGTAATAATTTGCTTCCAGTAAAAATTTTCTGATATGTTCTTCGGATAAAATCTTTACCTTCTTGGCAATATAACCTTCAGATTTTCTTCTCAAAAATAGGTATAGTTTTCAGAATCTACAAAATTAAATCACATGTCACTTACTAAATAAACTTTCTGAACTGGAACATAAAAATGAAAAATGTGGAATACTAACCTTGGTATGTCAACATTTTCGTTAACTAATAAACATAATTTCAATATTGAGAATTTTGTCCACAACGATGTGGGAGAATATCTCTCAAATTTTTCTTTAGTATACGCCAACATTACCGTTTCATTCACCTCATTTATATTTTTGCATTGGCGCCAATATTTGAAATCTTCATATTCCTTCTTATACCGTAATTTCGTTTTGTTAGTAACAAATCGAAATTAGCTCTATTCTGTCTCCACAATATCTTCTGGAACATCCACCTGAAATTTTGTGGAAAATGTATCTTTTTAACGGTGTCAAACAAAGCCACCACGTATTAAACAATCGAATCGAAATGTCTCGCCCAGACCAATATTATAGTTGGTCTTAGACTCTCTCCGGAATCGATGTAGAAGGGGGCGTTGCATTCCTCCGTAAGCAAAGGCAAGAACATTTTTTATTTATATTATTTTTCTTATAAGAAGATGGTATTACGAAAAGTATTGAACGACACACGGCCCATAACAAAACAACAGACTTTGTTGGTTATAAACCTCGGCTATCGCCTCGGTTTACAAACTTCCACCGCTTCTGTTGTTTGGTGTCTATCTGCCTAATGACGTTTAATATTATTTGTAGTAAATATATGAGACTATACAATATTTATTTAAAATAATTGCATAATTCTAACAAATAAATCTTTAAATCAATTTTGTCAAAAAAAGGAAGGTAACAAACGAAAACTCCCGAGTTGTTTCTTGAGGGGGGAATGGAACCCATGGCCCTCTCCTGGAGGCAAGTCCGCTGCGGAGCGCGCGAGCGCGTGCGGCAGCGAGGCCGGGCGGCAGGCAGCCCGCCCCAGGGCGCCGGCGCAGCGCGGCAGAGCTCGCTCGCCGGTCCACGTGAACCCAACAGCCCGCTCCTCCTCCTCCTCCGCGGCGGCGGCAGTAAACACGCAGCGGCGATCCGACGGCCCGTGGCGCGTGACGCCAGAGCAGCGGGCGGCGAGCGCTCGCGCCAATAACAACGCGTTATCGAACCCTCCCCTGCGGCCCCGCCCCCGCCCACCCACCCGCCGCAGCGCCCGCCAACCAAAACAAAATTTACTCGAAAAATTCCTAGACAAAAATACGCGCCGAAAAATTCCCAGTATACATAACATCCCCTAAAAAAATATGATTCGTGGCGAACACCGCTCCAACCAAATAACCATCAATAACGTTAATGCTGCGCGAAGAATTCAATCTATGAAGATTCCTTTTCCTCAAAGGGATGCCTACAAATAGTCTTGCGTAAAAGATGGATGGTGTTTTCGACTGATATCCAAATTGCCAGTATCGCGTCACTACACTGTTGTATTTAAATAGTAAGTTGGTGTTCCGCGTTTTTCGAGAAACAAATAATACACATATTTGTAGTATGAAACATCGGGATTTCTTTTTTTTCGAAATCAAAGTAAAAATACCTATTAAGTGTATAATAAAATTATAAGTTAGGAGGCAGGTGTGGACCATTCGTCTGAACAGAAATATGGCACTTTTATTAATTTAAAAAATTAGAAAGTACTAAAAATTAATCTTTTTTGTGTTCCTAGTTTCAAATGTTTCGCTTCTATTTCTCGCATATGCAGCGTGTTCAGATCATAGCGAGAGACGAGGACGCCTCAAGTAGGCTGATAGTGCATCGTTTTATTTCACAGGCTACTCAAAACGAAACGATTTCCTCTGGATAGCGCTAAGCGTGAAACCAGATCCGTTCGATGTTTTAAACCACTGAAATATCACAAACATTATTTCCGGTATTTCATTTGGCAAAAATATGATTGTCCTCTGGAAAATAATCTGATTATATAGTTGTTTGGTGGCTTGGTGAAGAGAGAGAATAAAGTACAGGTGCTACAACTCCTCATGCTTTCTTGCATTATTGGGAACGGTTACGTAATACCCATACAATACTGCTATCACTTGAAAAAGTTTAAACAAATTCAAACGCAGCACCTGTAGTGTAAACTAGTAATTATTTCTATAGTGAGGAACAGTAGCCCTTTCTTACATTGACAAAAGAAATAAATACGAAAAAGTCTCAACTGTTACAATATTTGCAGCACATTATACAGACAAAAAAGAACAATTTCACGTTTAAATTAAACATCCAGAACTGAAGACCATCCAATATATGGCATTATAATGCCTGTATAGAACGTAACTGCGATATCATTACGTAATGTCTATTTTACGCAAGCATGAAATTTTGAAACTGCGATGTCGCAGCTCTCCTTTGTATGGCAACGCCGTATGAAGAATTATATTAAATAAATCCTAATAAATAAATAAATAAATAAATAATTAAGAAATTAAATTATTAATCAGCTGATTAATTAACTTCTAAATAACGTTATAACTTCTCCTGAACTTTTTTAAAGAACTGGTTTTTTACAAGACTTCAGTTAACAAAATAATCTGTCGCCAATATTATTCTTTTGCAATGTACATTTTTTGTTTGCAATTTGTGAAAATACAATATGTTCGTCGAAAAACAAACAAGCACCACTTTCTTTACCGTTCTTTGATATATACAAGGAAAAATGTAACGAATAAAATTAACTCTTGGGGGGAATATAATAGTTTAAATTGTTTAAAAAATGCCTACATTTCACGCAGAATTACGCAAATACTACTCTATTTTCGAAAAATTGAACACGTTCTTATTTGAAGATGTTTTTTGATGGACAGATTTCATTATGGGAAAATTCTCTACATTCATTAGTCTAGTTGTAGGAAGACTCCGAAAAAGTTTTGAACTTTTGCAGTTTTCGGAAATTCAGAGAGTGCAACATAATGCAAAAATTAAAAAAACAAAAACAAATTGGAGCAATTTTTGAGAAAATTTTGAAAATGTAAAATATGTATCATGCTTCGTGCAAAATACTCTCCGAAATCAAAATATCCCTTTCAAATTTAAGGGGCCGCCACATCAGCGAGATCGAATGGGAAAAATCAATTTTGGTGAAAAATCCTCTTTCGGTTTAGCTGCTAGTGTTGTTCCCAGACGGACGGATAAATGATTACCAATAGATTTTTAGGTATCAAGGACCCACCAAACGTGGATTCTGACTACCCAATGTGTTAGACAAAGTAATTTACTACAGTTAGGAACCAGATTTATTCATTTTTTCGTGAACAGGGCCCGGTAACAATATTTTGTCGAAAAATCGCCTTTCTTTATTTACAATATTTTCGCGTTTTACAATATTTTCTCTCTACTGCGCAAGAGGAATGCGAGAAAGTGAAAACGGAAGAGTGGGAAAAGAAGAAATGACGAGGGAAAGAGAGGACAAAGGGTCAATATTATAATTTTATTACAAATTTAAGTTAATAAGAACACGAGAAAGTGAGTACTATGTTGTAGCACATCTAATTCAATGGGTGCCAAGCAATCGTAATCGGTATCTACTATATTTGATCACCCGATCTTTTATCAGGCGAATGGGAAATTGTGAAGGGTCTGTATCGTTGTTTCATGTTATCTTGAAAGTCAGTTTCAAGTGTTCTGGGAAGTGACGTAAATACTCTCAGTTTTGGAAGAGATATTACCGGTTGTATCTGCTTGCTGTTCTTCGCATGTTTCTCTGAAATATTACCTTAGTGGTGAGCATAGATAATTTCGGAGTAAACAGAAATATTTTTTATATCTTCCTTAAATGGGGATGTGCAGAGAGCGGAGTGTTCGCAGGGATGTTCTGAATTTTAATGTAACCGCCATGGTATTTAAATTAAAAATAATGTATTAAAATGAATAATTTAGAATTAAAATGTATTGAAATAACATTTAAAAAGAAATGGAAACGCAATTAATGGAAGAAAATATGAAATAAATTTCTTTAATTATGGACAAAATGATTTGTTGCGATTTTTTTACTATAAGAATGATTGCTGATTGATTCTCCCAAAAGCGGAAGTATGGTGCATCTATTAACAGTAGTGACAAATATGCTTCTTGTTATCTTTATTGACGCCTAAATAGTTTCGCAGGAGACACAAAAGTTTGCTACTTCGTTTTAGCTCATTCGCGAATCATTACTTAAACCTCCCTGGCACTCCACACCATCATCAAGCGGGGACCCTACATCTTGTACCATTGTGTCATATCTTGAACTTTTTCTCATCCAAATTCCTCTCAGCAATTGCTCTTTTTGTGACGTGAATAATTCAGGTTGTGGGCAGTTTTCTTCTCTTCTTTCGTATATTTTCTCTGATCTAGAAAAAAAAATCATTTTTCTGAAAAAAGTCGTTTCCTCTTCCATTCTACTGACACAGCCATACCATTGACTCGCCTACCTTAAAAAGTTTTTTCGAAGTAAGTGCACGTTTTTTTGGCATGTCTAATTATAATGACTGTGAAGCTGTTTATGATTGGCGTCACGTTGTGAGTTATGAGAACTACTTTTGATTTTATTGCCAATTTGCACGGAATGAATGATACATGAAATACATCTGCTGAATAGAGAATATTCAAATGAACCCACACGTATTTAAATTAACTCATGAGCGAAATGTTAAGGAGATTTTAATGTTGACAGCGTTGTTAATGCAGCGATCTTGTTATTTAGGTGTTGAACTTTACGAGGCTGCGATCATAATTCTCTTCAATTTACCGTGTTTTGTGAAATACTCCAAGCCTAGTGACATACGATTGCCTCTGAAGTATTTGCTATCTGCGAACGGACTGAAATTTATGACTTTGATTTACTTGGTGGTGTTACGGTGCGACTAATTGGAAAAGGGAAGCATGTTTCTGTCGTTGACCTCATTCTTTTACTCGCTGAACCTCTGGGTCGTGGCCATTATATGTTCTGTAGTCCACGCAAAATCTCGATCCCCAGCCACTCATTTCAACCTGGGAGCATAGGGTCCATAGTAATAGGACCAAAATTGCATTAATTAACAATATTATCCAGTTGGATTCTAAAAATGTCCAAGATATGATTAAATGTTGTTGAAAAGAACTATATCGTGAACAAGTGACAATATTAAATTTTTCATGCGAACGTTGCACGTGATGAAAAGAATCGGTAGAAACTGTTATCATTGTCATTAAATCCGCATCCGTTCCTCGATTTATTGATTATTTTGTAAGGGTTAGCGCATAGGTTTTGAATTGGTCGTTATCAGTGGTTTCTCTTCCATAAATCTTCATCAAATTTTCTTACCAATTACAAGTTCCAAATTACATAAAAATAGTATTTATTTAGGACATTGTTTTCTGTTGACTCGCTTTAAATCTTGTGATATAGAATCAGTGTGTCCCTCAGGGTCATTCTCATATACCACGAAGTGTGGTGTTTCAGAAAGGCCCTGAGAAATGTGGTGGATTCCAAGAGCTCTGTATGGATCGTTGGCTCAGGACAGGTTGCGTGCAGTCAACGAACGTTCTGGCCCAAGTGCTCGACCTTGGAGCTCGAAAGCCCGTTCGTGCTGATAAGACGATAATTCGATGAAAATAATAAATTACGTTTAGGAAATGGATACGGTTATTTGACGATCAGAAAGGGAGTTAAGGATATAAAATGTATATGTATGTGTGATTTTGAACGAGAATAAGAAATTAACAATAAAACTGATTGTCTAGAAAATATTGAGTGTCAAAATCACGATGTGCTGCTACTTCGGAAAATATAATTTAGTGTTTTTCACAGATACTTCCACAAGTAGCAACACCATTATCAAACACCTTATCTCATTTCTTGAATTATTTGATATAATTCCTACTTATAGAAGAATCCCTAAAATGTGTAATTAAATCATATTTGTTAGATAGCAACAGTATTGTTAGATAGCAAGCAATAACTATTTCTTGACACTTTCGTAGTCCTAGTTGTCAAATATATTTGACGTTCAACATACTTATGTGTTGACCATCCATAAATTAGATTATTTTTGTGAACTACATCTTTGATAATCCAATAGCTCGACTTATGACAGAAAAAAGTAACAATATGTGATATAAAAATATCGATGTTACCCGATGTCGATTATCTATCACACCGGAGGAGGGTTGAATGCAGTGCAAACTGAATTTCAATTGGCGATAATAGTTTTCAGGAATGCCAAAGTCGCTGATATGCATCAATGGCAAGTTTGTAAAAGATTTTTTTCATGTCGGTATTGTTTTTGTGGCATATCATGTTTATTTCGAGTTGCTTTAGTATCTTGTCTTATCACTTAATAGGAAGTTTTCTGGTTCTAAGAATTTAAAATTGAATTTAGTCAATAAGTT
This sequence comes from Teleogryllus occipitalis, assembly GCA_011170035.1. Lineage (NCBI taxonomy): Eukaryota > Metazoa > Arthropoda > Insecta > Orthoptera > Gryllidae > Teleogryllus > Teleogryllus occipitalis. The sequence goes on from BLKR01000366.1 coordinate 112,044, forward strand.
TTTAGCTTTATACATTTTAAAAAATTATTAAGGAACTTAACGGTTTTTATGAAAACAGCTACTAATCTTCGTGCGTTACTAGAGTTTTTATGGTTCTAAATACGTACTCTTGCCTTTATTTTACCGAAAGAAATCATTTATGAACTATAAGAAAACTCTTCATTTATGATTTTAATACAGTGGCTCCAAATATTGCTCGTACACTATGTAAGAACATACAAACTGGCATAGAAAAATTATTTATTGGAGAATTGTGAGATACAAAACAAATGTAGATATTCATGCATATATTCTTCACACATACATGACCAAATATCTTGAAATGAGTGAATAAATATATAATAAATAAAACTTCTCCTATTGCTTATGCAATTCACCACAAAAATGAATTTACGGTGGCAATTTGTCTTCGATAAAAACGAAAAATAATAATTCAATATTTTGTATGAAGGACGTTTAGCACGGATAACAGCCTCCAGTCTTGTTTACTAGCTTCCTTATACATTCAAGCGTGATTGTGTTCCATTCTTCAGCGAGGACCCCCTTAAACTCTTGTTTATTTGAAACTGTATTCTTCTGCACACGTTTTTCCAACTCTCACCTCGAGTGATTGAGAGCTGGTGATTGTGGCGGCGTTTCAAGGCCCTGTGATTCATTATGTAGCAACCATAACTTCGCATCCGCTGTGTGGATGGGCGCGTGGTTCTCTTGAAAGTAACTTGTCGGACCGAGCCAAGATTCGCTGAACTTTGTTTGACATTAATGTTTAAAATTTATAAATATCCAAATTTTTTAACTGTGAAATCAATAAAATGGAGCTGCCAACACCTGACGCAGACCCACAGTCCTATACCATTACGGAGCCCCCGCAATGTTCTACAGTTGTGCGAAAATGTTTGTCTTCTAAGGTTGCATTATCCCTCCTCCTCATTTACTGTTGTCCGCCTGATCCAAATACCTTGAATTTATTTTCATCTCTGAAAATCAGTTTCCCATAACCTCGAAGGTTGGCTTCTGTAATATTTCGCGAACTGCAGTCTGTTGTGTCGATTAGCCTTGCTAATCCAAGGCTTCTTCTTGGCTACTCTTCCGTCGTAACTTGCGTCTCGTAGTGCCCTTCGGAGAGTTTCTGTGTATCCAATTCTCCCTGTTGTTGAAACCACCCATGAAGTCATTTTAATGTCACTTTGGAGAGGATTCCTGCTGATGTGATTGAAAATATTTCTTTTATTTCGTTTGTTGTGTATTGGTTTTCTGCCTGTACCCCTTTTATTAATTAATCTGCCATCGTACTTGAATTTGTATACTATACCTTGAATAGTTGAATGAAATCTTCCCACTGGCTTCGCAATATCTAGTTGTGATCTCCCCCTCAACAATGTCTTCGATATTCCACCGTCGTTTCCCTTCTCGTGGCAATTTTCAATTCGATATTGCTCTCCATAAATCTGACCATCGACTAATATGTTTGTCCCTCCTTTGTGCCCAGGAAAACATTTCTATGGATAAGTTTCAAAGCGAGCTTCTAATGGAGTACGTTCATTTCTGGGTAGGTTCTTTCTCTTTTTTAGGTAACAAAAAATATTTAATTTTACATCTTATGAAGCATTTGTCGGCTTTCAAATTGCATTAGTCCTTTCAAGAAACCTCATATCAAAATCATATATTTTATTTCTAGAAATATTCAAACGAGAAGAATTTGTAAATCATTAGAGGTGTACGTTCAGTTCTGAGAGCCACTGTATGACAGTTGTGAATGAAATAGACAGATTTTTCAAGAGTCAACCCTCTTTTATGTTCTCTACAGGCAATGCACCGGGTCGTTTTAAGTTCTAGGATTCAATTTTATCACCCCTATATGATTTACGTATCATTTTTTGGTACATAAAACGAAAAATAGAGTTGGGATGTTGTCTGTATGACCTTAGAAACAGAGTAGTTTCAAAGTAAGAACCTGAAGTAGATGTATCATTGACGTCCCGAGTTGTTTGTGACTCTTGTATGTCATAAAATTGAACTCAATCAAATCCTGGGAGATAATAATAATAATAATAATAATAATAATAATAATAATAATAATAATAATAAATAGAGCAATGAATGGCGGAACAATCTGAGGCGTCTAAATGGTTGCCTCGTCGTGAGCCCAAACAGAAGCACTCGTGGCAGCCTTCCACGGGGGCGTCCATCACGCGCACATGTGGCGGCGGGCGCTGACCTGCGCAGCTGGCGGTGCCCCGTTAGGGCAGCAGCGGGCGCTTCAAGGCACGCACGTGCCAAATGGGGGCGTGCGTCTTTGCCTCTGGCGCAACCCTCGGCACTCCTTGTGTAATTGGCCCCCTTCAGGAGGGCCATATAAGTTCGGTAATCGTGACAGTGTTAACCGTACGGTTTTGCGCGGCTCGTGTTTAACCGTTTCTGATGGCGCATCCGACGCTTAGGACTTTTCGCGTTGTTTCCGGCTGTCTCCTCCCACACCCCCACCCACGTCGGGCAAATCCCTTGCTTCCCTTTGACTGAGAAGATAATTCGTCGTTATCTTTCCTACTGACGGAGGGGAGGTCGTGGCATAATGGCTAGTGTTTGTATGCCTTCATCGCTAGAGCCTGAGTTTGATTCCTGGCTAATCTAAGCCTGACAAAACAAGCTTTTGGCAAGTTTTCTCCGGGTTCTCCCGTTTCCTCTGTTTCTGCCATTATTATTCCACCGTTGTTCGAACATCATTAGACAACTCCGCAGGCAGCGTGGTACAGTCCCAGCCGTGAAGGGTTCTAAGCTCTCGACTGGCCCCCTGACATTTGTGGTAGGGTAGTGCGTGCCCGTGTGGGTGTGTAATGGGGGACGACAAGGCTGAGGAAGGAAAGATCGCGGGAGATCCGTTTGGTAAGTTTCTGTTCCGGTATTCACTTCAGATTGATCGGAAAAACTCCATACGACTACCGATTAGTTTAGCCGGCCTCCAAAATCCCCCCCTAGACAACGGCCAAGCCACACCTAGCTATACAGATAGTGTCAGATCTCCGCCGCCGTCCAGATTCAAACCCTAAAACCTCAGTGAGAGAGACGCTGCCCTGAGCCATCTCCGTCAGGCATTAATTCACCTTATCGTCGTCATTGCTATGGTATATGTCGTCTCTTATAGAGTTCAATGACCTTGACAGTTGAAAGGCCCTTAACCTCAATAAATACTGTGTGGAGAATTTTAAACCCGACTGGATTTTATACGAAAAATTCAGGCTACGGGCTATCATGAACAAGTATTCGCAAGACAATCAGGAACCGATGGGTTTCGTTGGTGATAGTTTTACTCCAGTGAAACGGAACGGGCAAACCAAATAAGTATCCCGAATGTGCGTGAGCCTCTTCAGATCTACCGTACCCTTTCAGCAGTTCATCGCCCGAAGGAAATTAAAAACAGATGAAGTCAAGAATGAATTTGCAAAAAATAAGGACATAGAAAGCTTTTCAGAACATAGCGCGGAAATGTGTTTTCGTGTAGTAAAACTTCATTTATGTATTGACAATAATGTTAATTGTTAAACAAAACATACTGAGACCTCTGGAGTCTAGTGCGCTATTTTCAACATTTTAATTCTTAAATGCATGGGATTTCTCGTCCCATATTTCTTATTAACAATTTATAACTACTGTTAAATTTGTTTTTTACTTTAGTGTACTGTTCAACGTATTCTACTTTTTATGCCATATACTTAACAGAATATTGATAGTCATTTACGGAAAATGGATCCATGAGTTCGCTAGACAATAATGAAATCAACGAAAACTTTTCTACTAGTTTCGTCGTCGTCGTCGTCTTCTTCTTCTTCTTCTTCTTCTTCTTCTTCTTCTTCTTCTTCTTATTAGTGTTATTATTATTATTATTATTATTATTATTATTATTATTATTATTATTAGCCCGTTACAATCCCTTACGGGCTAGGGCCTCCTAGTTTCCCAGGGAAGTTTTACACGGGCTTATGCCCGCGCAATTTGGTTGAGAACAACTATGTAAATGAATGAATTTCACGACTTGGCTGGTATTGATTACGTAAACTATTGTCATGTAATTTGGCTATTAATACAATATATCTTTTAATATTGATATTGTTTCCTCAACACTCACTGGTTTCACGTTTCTTCATTTCCACGATTCAGCTAGTTTGAAGGGACCTCCGTGACGTTCTACGTGCAGTCAGTCTCATCCAATTTCTGCCAGCTGACTCCTTAAAGTTGTCCTCTCATCTTTTTCTTCCTGGATTGTGCCATCCGATTCTTGGTTCCCACACGGTTGTAGCATGGGTCCATCTGTTATTCTGTTGTTCTGTCTTCTGTCTGGTCTTCGTGTACAGTTATTTATCGGGTTATCTAGGCAGGCTATCGTTAGCAAGATCTGCCCAAAATGGAACTTGCAGGAAGCATCAGTTCGAACTGCGCACTCAGAAATTATCAATAAACTTAGATCTTTGATGAACAAACATTTTAGCTCCAAAACTGTTATTGGCATGTGTCGTGATATTAAGGATAGAAAATGCAGGAGACTAGCATTTATCGTAAGTCTACAACACAGTGCATTAGTTTATACTGATGATGTGCAACAAATAATTCTAGCATTCCAGAGGTTTTGTTAATTTCCATAATGCTTCTTTCGCATTCAGCGTTCAATGTTATGCCGCTGCATAACGAGGGTATAATTTGTAACAAAAATACACTTTTAAGGCAGCTTACTGGGGCTTGATCCGTAGAAATAAATCGAATTTACAACATGGTTGTTTGCCGACGTTTCGGAAAATATATTTCCATCCTCTGAGTTGTATAATATGAGAAGAACGCACAACAATTACAATTAGGCTACCAAAACACGTGTCGGATACAATGACAATATGTGGCTAACAGTTCAACACATTTAAACATTTTGTTAACAAGAGTTGCATACCTTTCAACCACCAACAAAGTGTATACATAATTAAATGATGTGCTGTATGTTCTTGAATATTAGGTACCAAGCCTTATTGCAACTGTGTTTTGCTTCCTTCTCATGTTATACAACCGTGAGGATGGAAATATATTTTCCGAAACGTTGGCAAACAACCATGTTGTAAATTCGATTTATTTCTACTGATCGAGCCCCGAACATCCTATATATTATGAGCTGGGCCTTTTTCTGCATTCTACGAATGAAGCTTATTTAATCTATAAGAAAGTTATTTTCAATTGGAATAATTCCATTTATTTCGCAAGATACATTCGACATTTTGACATTCCTGAATCCAGTCTTGTTGATAAGCTGCGTGAATGAGTTTTCTGTTCTTGTATTACTATCATTGTATCCTTATCTTTGATCTTCCGATTAGATTATTAAACAACCATTAAGTACCATGGACGTTTCCTGCTTTTGTTTATCAGTATCTTTATTTAGACCTTTCCTTTGTATTGAAAGTTAATTTAGGGAACGGTATTTTTCCCTGCTTCATTTTCTAAGGAAAGTTAAATTCTGGTAGATGTATAGAAATCCTTGCTGTAAATCTATGTTCAAAACTTGTGATATAATGGAGTGATCGCTTGTTTTCATATATATAATAAATCATTCGCCGTTGGTTTGCAGAATATGTACTTTTAGATCCTGCATCTCTCAATACATTACTTTTCTCTTTTCTTATTGGATGAGGGAAACGGTTTTACACTCTCTAAAAAGTCACTTTTCAATCATTACATTTGTATTATTATTATTATTATTATTATTATTATTATTATTATCATCCCACTTTTTCTCAGTTATTTTTGCTGTTAAAAATGCTCACCTTCCCCAGAGTTGTTTTGGGGACAGGTTCGGTCACAGAAGAATTTCATCTTATATCTGGACGTATGACAAAATATTTCTAACGATATGGGCTGTTTGTAACAAATCCGCGCGCTATCGCATGTTCAGAACGTTTTGGGGTAGTTTAGGTTCTGTTAAGTTTTTTAGGAAGTTTTTTCTGACCATGCCTTCCGCCGATATCACGACTGGGTACGTTTTGGTAGCGTTTAATTTCCAAACATGTTTTAGTTCATAGGATAAGTTTTCATACTTCGAATTTTTTTCTATTTCTTTGTGTTTGATGTGGGATAATGGTATTGCGATGTCTTTTATTACTTTTATTACTTTTATTACAGTACGATCAGTTAGAACTGGTCTGTCCCAGTACAAAAGGATATTATTATTGTTATTATTGTTATTATTATCATCATCATCATCATTAAATATTAGTTTTTACTTCTTACACAGTAGATAGAAAGTTATATAATGCTGCGCGAAAACACGGCGAATTTGGGTAGAAAAACTCTTACAAGACCATGGTAACGAAAAAGTGGATAAATCCATATGCTAAATGTAGAAAATAAATCCTGTAACACGTGGTGTAGCCAGACCTTGATACTGAATAATGGAATAACGACAAAAGTCCTGTCTGTCCTTCCGTCCATCTGGGGGACCGTGAACAACACTAGCGGCGAAACCGTTCAGCGGATTATCTCAACAATTGATATTCCCCAATCGATCGGCCTGATGCCCCCTTGAACCCTGATGACCCTTGAATTTGAAATCGATATTTTAATTAGGGGGGTACTTTACATGAAGTCCGTGAGACATTTTCAAAAAAAATCCCTCCATTGTTTTTCATTCAAGTTTTTTGTTGGATAGAGTGAAGAACGTTTGAGAGAATGGTGCAGGTTGCATTTTCGTTGAAAACTGATTTTTTGACAATAGCAAAAATTCAAATTTTTTTCGGCTAGTTCCTACAACTACATTTATGAAGATTCCATTGATAAAATCTGTTCCAGAAAGATAGATTTTTAAATAAAGCCGTGTACAAATTTTTGAAAATTTGAGTACTTTTCGCGTAATTTTCCGTGAAGTACAGGCGAGAACGTCCTTTTTTAGCACCTAGTTATTACATCAAGTAATAAAATTGATACAAAATTTTTATTTTATGGATTACGATATATATTAATTATAGCCAGTCAATTCTTAATAATTTTTTGTTACTTCAGAACGTTTCATAGACCGATGTCTGAGTCTCAAGTTGAGCTAAAAGAGCAACAATAAAATAAATATCAATAAAATTATATAGATAAAATTTGCATAAGTTAAATTGTACAAGACAGGAAAGAACAGAAATTCGGACTCAAATTTCTTAATTGATTACAACCATATTTCTTGCTAAAATTGGCATTGAGATTTTTTAAATTACATTAAAGCAGAAGTAAATAAGTTGCATTTAACATTGGAATTTATAGTTTTGTTTAGTTTTATAAATAAAGTTTCGTATATAATTCTGGCTTCTCTTCTTGAAGCTTGTGGTCAGTAACATTACTTCGATTTACGAATCAGTGGATTAGGAGTAATAGATGATTGGATGGTTCGCCAAGGACCGCGTGGCGAGTTCCAGTAAGGGACGGGAGCGCTGGTCAGGGCAGGCAGAATGGGCTTGAGGTGGACGGATGAGATGGCAGGGCAGGCCAGGGTTTGAGCTGGGCTGGGCTAGACGAAAGAGATCGACCGCGTTCGGAAGGGAATCTGAGTGAGGTGGAGCAAGTCGAGCGGTGCATAGGAGGATAGCTTGGGCGGTGTAGCGCAGAGCACGGTAAGGTGGGGTGAGCGACGCTGGGCGAGGCGGGATGGGAATGTGAGCAGCGCTGCTTCGAGCGGACCCTGGCAGTGCGCGGCGCGGCGGGGCTAGCGGCGCTGGGCGGGACGGACGGAACAGATCGGGCAGGGGAGGGTGAGCGGGGCGGGGTGGAACTTATCGGGCGAAAGGCATTTTAGGATATTAAGGCAGGTCGAGTGGAGCTGGGCAGAGAGGGGCGGGGCAGAACAGAACAGATCGGGCGGGCGTGGTAAGGCTGGGTGAGCAGCGCTGGGCGGGGCGGGACGTGGTAAGGCTGGGTGTGCGGCGCTGGGCGGGGGCCATGCGGGCAGTGCATGGTAGGGCAGGTCGAGCTGGGCGGGGCGGGGCGGTGTGCGGCAGCGGCGTCGCGCGTACTGGGCCTCGCGCACTGCGGCCGATCGCCGCCGCCTCGCCCGCCCTCCGCGGCCCCGTGCCCCCGTGCCAGCGCGCTCCAAGCGCTGACTGGGCGCGTATTTATAAAGCGGCCCTGAATCCCGTTTTTTCCTGCCTTTTTTTCGCTTTTTCAGCGCACAGAATGGGTGACGAATCATAATGTACGAATAGGAAGGACTGCCCGGAAAGAGCTAATTGAACACGACCAGTGGGACCCTCTGAGCGATGTGTCATGTGGCCGTGGGATAGTTTCAATTAGTGTGGGTTGTATCCTCCGAAAAGCAATCAAGAGATTCGAATATTTCCATACTTTGTATTAATAATTCCATTATGTTAACGTTACGTCTACATCGTTCAGTACAAACTCTATGGCATATTTCACTCCATAGCAATGTGATTCTATGACACTTCCGTCAATGTAAAAATATCACCTTAAAATTATTGTTCTACTTTCTGGGGAATGTGCTGTGTATTGTTCTCCTCGTTACTGTTTTTTTTACAATAATTTGTTAAAATTGAAGGGTTATGTCATTCTAGTGCAGACGATGTATAAAAGATAGCGTTTGGGACGAGAAGGGAAGATCAGAAAGGCAACTTCGTCGGTGGGATAGGAAAATATAGTGGTCTCATGTGAAGTGGCAGCGTGATGTGAAAGAGAAGAATCCTCTTGCTAACCATTCGCCCAAGGGAAACAATAGAAAGTGTAGGAAAATCAGAAAAAGTGAGACAATTGAAAATTTCTGAAAAAGGTCTTCGAAGTGGAATATATACTAAGAGGAGGGGGGTTGTCTGTCGAAAGGCACTGTGTGTATTTTAATTTGTTTCCCACTTTTCAGTTACCATGTAAAATGTGTGAATGGAAAAGTTGTTTAATAAAACAAGTGTCAGAATTATCTAGTCACTTTTATAATTTTCTGTCATTTACTAATGTAAAACTTGTACAGTAAGAACGTACGTCTAATGTCACCAAAAGATGTTGTTTCGTGTGTTTGAAATTGTGAAAAAAACGAGAAATATTCTTAACTCAAACATTTTGTAATGCGTGCACGGAAAACGAACTCTTTACCTTTAGTTTTTATGAATTTCTTGTTTTTAGATGCTGCAGGGTGGCCAAGAGAAAATCATGGAGAAGGTAGGGAATTGGTATTACCCGAAAATGTTATAGAATTTCCCAGATTTGTTAAAATAATCCTTTCTTATCGGATGTAGTCATTTTACATTTCTACTCCAGAGAACATAATCTGTTTATGAGTGTCGGTGTGAATCTTATCTTTTGCCCACGTGTTCACTGACTGCATCTACTCCTCCCTTATTTTTACTTAAGGATATAACTTAAGCATCTTGCTCTACTTCTTTCTGCTTTAAAATATCAGTGAATCTAAATGCATCATTTTTTAACTGAACAACATCATAAATATTGAGAGGAAAAGAAAACATCGTCATGGAATTTCATTTTCTTAAAAATTGATTAGTCGTCTTGATTAGGCAATATTGAGATTCGAGAGTTAAAAATAATAACACACGGAAATACTTGGGAGATACAAGCAAGTAAACATTTTTATGTACGAGTACATGGAAGTTTCAAATAAATGGCAACCGGGGTCAATGTATGATCTATAAATTAAATGATTCGATTATCGTACTGCATGGAGTGATGATTGGAGCCAAACATACTACCACCCTAAAACTACAGTTTTAAGTGTTGTCGTTTTGTACGTCATTTGTAGCCAAGAAGGAAGCGGGGAAATTTCACAAGAGAATTGTTGCCGATGGCGAGAGTGATTAGGCGGTCGTGCGTCGTTTGTGCCTTTGGGCGCAAATTGATTGAGACGTAGAGGAAGCGGCGGCGCAAGTGACGGCCGTAATTGGCGCGGGCGTTTGACGCCGAGCAACGCAGGCGGGCGGTTGGGCGGGCGGCGGACAGTGGCGGAGGTATTCTTAGAAGCTCCCGCGGCGCGGTAGGGCGGGGCGGGGAGGGGCGGGGCGGCACAGCGCTTTGCGGCGCTGCCGCTGCGTCATTCATCACGGCTCCTCCGGCTCCACCTGGTTGAGCCCGCCCCGTCCCCTCACCCCGTTGCCTACCTCTTGACGCAGTCCGCTCGCCTTCTCGCCTCGCCCCTCTCCGTCCCTCCCCCGCCGCGCTCCTCCCGGATCGGCCAGCAACGTCCCATGCCACACCACCGTGTCCACTAGCCTCGTGCCCCATCCCCATCCTCATCCACAATTCTCCTCTTTCCCTAACCGCCATGCCCTCTCCACCTCCCGTTGTACTCTCCCCCGTTCTCGCCACCTCCCCCCCTCCATCTCTGCTTCGTTACACTGTTCCAAATGAATTTTCCTCCTTACGTGCCATCTTCCCCTTGGCTGTGGGTCAAGTAAAACTCCAATATGCAACGAGAATGCGTCTTTTCGGTCTAACAAGAAAAAACTTGTCAAACAACATGCCAGAATTCATGTGTTGTAGATTGTTATGAAAATATCAATATCGAAAAATAACTGCTTCAATTTCTGCTTAAACATGTCAATGAAACGTGACAGAATCTTTTATGCCGATATTGTTTTCCCTTCGTTGAACCGGCATTACAGTGTTTATACAATCATTGCACCCGAAGGGACAAGGTAGATTGCGATAGTCGTTGGCAGGCCTGTACGTGATACCTTACATACGCAATTAGTACTCTGTCGTGTGTTTCACCAGCATTTACTGCGGTACACGACCACAGAAGGTTTATGTTACTATAGCATCGGGCGGCCTTGTTGAGCGTATTCAGACGGTCGTACGGGTCTCAGAGCCGTGTCCATCCTACGAGCTTGCACAAGAAAGCTCAGTTCTTACAGATTGGTGTGTCTGAGTGGAGTCCTGATCGCACTCTCCAGAACCCCAAACATTCTCGATGGGCGAGAGGCTTGGCGATGCGACTAGCCGAGGCAGAGTACCCGCAGCTGCAAGTCACACTATGGAGGCGGCACTGGTGCGAGGACTAGTGTGATCTTGTTGAAATAGGACACGGTCGTGGGTGTCCACGAACGGCAGGACCACCGGTTGCAGGACCTCCTGAACGACTGTCGTGATGTCCGCGAGCAACACGGTCGGTAAACTGGTCCCATAGGATATTGCACCCCACACGTACCACCAGCGTGGTGAGATGTCACAATCTCTCTTCATAACTCCTTCATACACTAATCCGGTAGTCCTCGCAACCATCGGGAACTTCAAACGCCCACCAGGACCCTAAGTTTCACGGTGCAACTCACATCGTTAGCCTCAAGGTCGAGGCAGTGAGATGGCACATGCTAAACCCCGTGTTGCCGGGCTGGCCCGGTAACCCACCAGTTGAGTGAATGGCGCCTATCCCTAGGCTGGATTGGGCCAAAGGGCGTTCGTATGAACGCTCTGGATCCCATATATAGAAGCGCAGACGGGGAATACGGACCTCCCCTTCGGGTAGCCTAGGTCGTGGCGATACTCACGTCAAGAGCCTAAAGGTGTAGGCAGTGAGGAGACGGGAAGTGGCCAGAGACCTGGGCCTGGGCTGTCGTCTTCAGGTCAGTGGTCCGATATTCTGAGCAAAGAGGAGGGACTTGTTCCCGGTGCGTGTGAGTAGCGCATTGTTTGGACTCCGGCAATAGCGTGGATAGCTAGGAGCTCTGAGCTGGCAGAGCGGCCCCGCCCAGGCATTGATGGGGAGGTTGCCGTGTGGGCAAACTCTGTTCCGGTGGGATCCGGATACCAGCCTGTTGGCTTACTTGTGCATCGGCGGGGGGTGAGGATAAAAGCGAAAAGCTTAGATGCCCACCCCGGGGATTCGTCCCCCTGGCAGAACAAGTGTATGTGTGGGATGGTAGCCAATACAGTCAGGGTTCTGAGTTCATTTGGCCTGGCGTATACCAACTCATCCCGCAGACAACTTTTCGTAAGTCGTTTACCTACTTCCCCAAAAAGGCATAGCCCGTCTCCCTCCCGTTCGGTTTTCCTCCTTAGTATGAGGATTGATTTCTATGTGTCCCATAGTCTGCCGAGATTCACATTGATTGATTATAATTTATCTGTTTTCCAGAAACATTTTGCATGTTCATTTACACGCGTTACTTATGAAAGCAAACTTAAAGTAAATGTTAAAATGTTAAGTCCGAAACACCGGTTGTGCAAAACGGAATGGAGTCGGGCTATGCCTTCTCAGGTAACGAAAAGTAAAAGAGATTGGTTGGAAAGCGAGGGCCAGGGAAAACTGTGGGGCACAGTTGGGCGATTTCCGTTTGGCCCTCAAGTCCATCGCACCTGACACCAGAGTGACAGAGTTCGTCTAGCGACGCTAGGGTGTGAGCGACAGGCGGCGTGGAACTGTCTTTTCTTGCAACTAACTCGTAGGATGTGGCAGAGCAGACAGAACAACCCGATTATAGTTGCCGTTTAATTTGTAATTCTCCTAGTGTATCAGTTGTGACTAAAAGACCAGTCGAAAACCTTCGTGCCGTTTCTTTTCTTTGCCAGCAGACTGGCAGTGTTGGAGGTATTCTTTGATGCTCTAATAGTGGTATTAATCCATCAGATTTTTTCGAGAGAAAAATTCCTCACTGTTTTTTGGTGCTCTTCTCGATTTTTGCTTCATGTCAATGCTCAGTGTCAACGAACATGTGAGAAATTTCGAAAAACTGAGTCGCTGACACTTGCCACTTAATTGTTACGCAACCCCTTACGCGCATATGTTCGGCAGATAAAAGGAATCCCCTTCACTGCGTCCGAACGTGACTTGCTGAACACCGATGCGTTGCAAGTTGCCTGACGTTAAGGGGAAATTGTCAGATTTCCATTGTCTGAAAGTTCCCAGTACTAATACTGTGCATTGGCAAAAAAAAAGAAAAAGTTATTATTTTCGATTTCCTCTTCGTGCCCTGAAATTTTATAACATTTATTCTGAGAAACTCTGTTCTTACTGTAATCGTTCAAACCATAATAATGTCTCTGTCACCTTAATCATTTGTTATTTTGATCTGGCGACGTAAAGAAAACTTTTCAGTCATTTCCAATGTTTTTGTATGTGCAATGCTCATGTTCGGAAAATTGCCCTTCCCCCGAAATGGGCTGAATTCTGGCGAAGTTTGTAGTTTTTTATCACTTCAGCTTCTAAAGCTCCACTAGTTATTTAATAGTAGTTTATGAAATTTGTTATATTGTTAACCTTTTTTGCACGAATATGTTTTGATAACGAGCGACGTTAGGAGCGAGTTTTCAAATTTGTACAAATGAAATAAAGCAACATTATAAACAAGTTGCTTACGCTTTTTTGTATAACTGCATTATAAATTTTTAAGAGAATCAAACTTAATTTTGCGAAACAACTCTCTTGTGACGTCTGTAGTATTTGACATCTGTGCGAGAAAACGGTTTTGGCTGTTCCGTTTACCGCTGCCTTCCCAAGATTTTCTCGTGATTAGCTGAATGTGTGATGACGCAATCATTCGTGCCATAAAATCTAATACGTCATCATTTGTACTGTAAGAGGTCTTTTTATGGACGATTTCTTGCAACAGAAAATGTCGTTTATAATGCTGATCGACAAAAAAAAAACATTCGCAGCCAGGGACCGACACAGCAACGGTATTAGTTTTCATCGGTCAGTTGGGTCGTTCCCTCCCTGAGTGAATGTGAGAGCTCATTCGTACTTTTCGGTGAATTTTGTTTTGCCAGACATTTATCCAAGATTCTTTTGAAGGCCACAAGCGTAACACGTGCCCTGAGGATTTTCCGCACTTCAGAAGTGTACCCCCAACCGGGTATCCTGCATCCTCGAGTGTAGGAAGCTTATGCTAACTCTGTTGCGCCAGACCCGGTCGTCAGGGAATCCCACCGCTTGCTATCACTGGATGCACAAAATTTGATCTGAATGAGTCGCTCTGTAACCGTTAAAATATTTTGAAAACTCGTTTCTGGAACTTCAGGGACTCCAGGTGAGATGTTTCGATTGTACTGTGAAGTTACTGAAGACCTGTTCGTTTAGTTTTCATCAGTCTCTCTTCACATGTACGATCATTTTGATGTGCTTTATTGTATTGGTGGTGGCTTTTCTTATTGCGTACAAAGTATTATGTATTAGGTAGAGAATAATGTGCTATTTTTCCGCTTAAAATAGAATTTAAAAAAATATTACCTGTTAAAACCCGGAACTCTTAAAAATAATTGCGAGTTGATCTAAAAAGCACTTTCGCAAAAGGAGAAAAGTAAAATGTTGATATGTGCATAACATACACAATTAAAGGCGTGACCTATTGCAACCAGCTGAGCGCACAATCGTTTTGTACGTGCTATTTCCCCGCTAAAAGAATCATACCATCAGTTGGGATAAGCCCCAGACCGTGTCTAAGAATACATCTTCACTGCGCGACGTTTGAAACGGCGGAGGTGTTCGTTCGGTGAAACAAGTGTCAATTTGCTGCTACTTTTACGTTCCTACAATGGAGGAGGGACGAGTGTGTTGTGTTGCAATCAGTTGAATGTTTACGCTTCAAGAACATATTTCTTCTTGTGGTTCACATACGGAAGATACTTCTTTCATTTCATTTGTAGCTTCATACCATCTAGACAATGTGAAGAAATGAGGGAAATTATTAAAACACATCCGCTTTTGTTGACGATGACTTGGAAATGTGTTGTAGTTCGTCTAAAACTTCCAATTCCAGATTCATGGGGTGGGAAATAAATTTTACCTATGATAAAACGCATTCGCCTATGTTTGTTACCAATATTAAATCTTCCGTCTTCACGTTATGAAATATTTTTGTTACCAATATTGAATCTTCCGTCTTCACATTATGATATATTTTTGGATCATTATTTGTAGAATCGACCAAAAAATGACTGCCCTCCCTTGGAATTGTCTCGGAAAGGTTTACATACATTTGTATTCAGGTAAAAGAAAGGAAAAACTGTATTGAATTATTCATAAATATTTATATTAATTAATTGAAAGTTAGGTGATTACACTAATTATTGTAATTAATTTGACAATTAGTTACAATTTTACTGTATAACCTAAAGTAGACTTAATTTTTAGTCTCTAATATCCGCAATATGATCACGTGTAGAGCAAACATAGGACCATTTTCTTGCTCTCTTTGCTTACAATGCCCAGCAAATGAATATAATTGTGTAGTGTTCGAGCTCTCGTGTTTTGCGATTGATAGTGATTTTGTAGTAATAAAAGAAAGTACTAGTAGTTAAAAGGCTAGCAGTTCCCGTGAGAATTCTTCGCACGGACTTCAATTAACTTTTAATTTCTTTGATACAATTTTCCTTCATTCTCTATACTCTTCATTCCCTTCAAGAATGAAAACGGAATGCAATTTAGTTCTTCGCGGAACCTACAGACTGCGCTGGCTCCGCAGATACGCAGTTCATAGTGACCAGATTGCTGGTTTCCGACTATTTCTTGTGCTATATGAGTTCTAGTTTCACGTCTGTATTTCAAGATAATTTCGGGGGGGGGGTGAAATGACAAAAACTGCTTAAAATAGCTGGAATAGTGAGTTCTCAGCTTTCAAATGACATCTTGAATGTACGAATCTATCCAGTGATTATCTAAATATCACATTTGCATTTTACAATGTTTAGAAGTATAAATATGTGGTGGGGTTATACTCGTAGAAACTCTGTGAATTGTTTATTCCCATGAATTCCATCATGGGTGTGGAAGTTTTGTTCCTTGTCTTTCCTAATAGTGAGAGTGGTGTAAGACCTCTCGAAGCTGTTACCCCGAATTAGAAACTCCCCTTCCTCTCTTTGTCAGGTTTAATATGTGCATGAACCACTCTGTAGCATACATGTACACGCTTAAAGTTGTTGAAATGTGTGAACTATAATGAAAAATGAACTGTAATTGCATGTATATATTGATGCATATGTGCATGATATATTGATATGCGCATGATCAATATGTGCAATCGCAATATATGCATGACATATGTATAAAATATGAATTAGAATTCATTTACACCTCCTTCTGTTACGTGGAGCAGTGGTGGAAACCGCTTTGCGCTAGAGTCTGGGATTCCCATCCCGCGTTGGAATGTTTGTTTTCACCTTGAACATGTGGCTAGCAGGCAGAGGAAAATCACGATATATACTCCGTAATCAACTACAAAATCATTCATTTCGTATTTTCCCAGGAAATCAAAATGTCAGATCTCTGTCGTAAAGATCCTGTCAGGGGTTCTCAAGGGCGTCGCTCATTTGCTCGATGGTTTCGCGAAAATAATTATATTGGGGAAGTAGCTTCAGATAAAAACAGTTTTGACGGTGTTATTTATTTTTCTTAGAAATCTGCGAACATGAATACGATCATAAAAATTAAAAAGTTCTGTGAATATTATGAATATTATGTCTTTGGAATTCAGTAAGGATTAATATTTTCTTTAATTTTACCCAATTGTATCGTTCGAAATTTCCCTAGAGCAATTTGTGTATACGTTAGCTGGAAGGCTGTACATTCTGCATAGGAAACAAATCGCGATAATGTTTGACGAAGTTCTGCTTTGAAAATGAGGCTCTGGAATAAGTAGATACCTTTTCAGCAATATTCTAAGCATATAAATTCTTGCGCAGTAAATTCAGTTTATTTTCTATAAAATTAAATATTTTTAATAAAATACGTTCCTAGTTATGCTCGACCTTAAACGACAAACAAATAAAGATTTTGCAATAAAAAATTGGTGAACAAAAAACAGTAAAAAAAAAGAATTAGCTTGAGCAATCGAAAATTTAGAGCTGAGTAAATCGAGGAAGACTTGACATCATTTCAAATCTTGATTTCGTTAATAATAATAATAATAATAATAATAATAATAATAATAATAATAATAATAATAATAATATCCAATCATTAGTTAATATTTATTTTACATGATTTGAAAAGAGTGGATATGCATGTGACTACCAAGACTGAGGTCTTTAAGACATGTCGACGGTTATTCCTCTTGTCCTCGATTCACTGAGTAAATGTCCTAGATGAGCCCTTGCTTTGCATCTGGGTATTAAAATATCCTGCCACACCACGGCTCACAGCGAAAGTCGCGTAATGCTTTTGACAGTTTTTGATGTTAAATAAACGAAAGAAAGAAATAGAAAAGAAAATAAGATTAAGAAAGAGATGTATTTGCAGTAAAAGTGGCCATACACCAACCAGCGCGGCTTACGAGTCAGGCTCATGTCGCTCATTATCCTCTCGATAACGACTCCTCCCCCTCATGCTCATTTGGGGGAAGAGCCGGACTTACGAGCCGCGCTTGCTCGTGTATGGGGCGCTGAAGAGACCGGTTCGTGACAGGAGTGTTGGAGGGGACGCCCTGATGGGCCTCCCGCCTTACTCGCGCCTTCCCGCCGCCCTTTCCAGCGAACGCGAACGCGACCGCTGCGAGGGCGAGGCGGGGGCGGGCGTTCGCGCGGTTGACAGGCGCGTGGGCGGCGGCGGCGGCAGCGGCGCAGCGGGCGATGGGCGAACGGGCGCCAGGGCGGGCGGGCGGGTGGCGGTGGCGGCGGTGGCAGCGGCGAGTGTTGGCATTGTGATCGGAAATAGACGGCCTTCCGCCTCTCCGTCCCACCCCACCCCACCCCATCCCACGCGCGCCGCCCCGCCCCGCCCCTACCTGCCCCGCCCGGCCGTGCCTCATGCCGTGCCGCGTGTTCCGCAGTACAATGTACATGGTGGCTACGGTGTCGGCCAGGCAGGCAGGCAGGCAGGTCCGGCTGCGGGCGCGGTTGTGGCGATGGCGGTGGCAGTGGTGTTGGTTTTGGCAGCGGCGACATTCCGTGCGGTTGTGTGTGGGACGGCTGCTTACCAGTCACGAGATTTTCCACTCTCTGTGACGTCGCGCTGTTCTTTGTTGTGAACGGTTCGCTCTCTATACAGCGAGCGCTCTCCTATCATTCTACGACCATTGTTTTGACGAGAGAAGCATAAACAATTGCGGTGTGGTGAAAGGAAACAAGCGGAAACAGCTTGAATAACATTTTTTGCTTCTTTGTTTGAATGTATCACGTTTCTTAACGACTAGAACTAAATAAAGTGTTTGTATAATTATACCGTACACGTGTCATTTTGATACCAGAAATTAGTATTCCAAATCCCGTTATTCCGCGTCAGCATTATATTGTAAATAGTTGGAAAAACAATTACTTGACTATTTATGCTTTCCTGGGCAATAGTAAACTCGCTTTTTAAGATGTTTATCAAGATTAGTTCTTCCAACTTGTTGGCGCTTGTTACTCATCAAATGACTGTTTAAGTCGAAAGTTACAAACAATCCTTCTTTAAAATTGTTGCATTTGTTGTATAAGTCCGAGTGGGTGTGACTTAAAATTTTAAATTAAAAAAATACGAAATACTACTTGACTAAATGATTTGAGATGTTATTGTTATAATTTTATTGTTCTTCTCTTTGTTTATAGAAAGTGTTCATAATTTTACTGCCCGCAAACTTCACCTCTTTTATGCACCTTTGTGTTCTGGTTATCCCCGATCACTTGAGTGGAAACTTGAACTTCCTGGTTGACATAACCTACTGTGTTCGAAAAGTTACTTTTTGAACGTCTGCTTCAGTAGATTGATTACCGGTAGTTATTTAAATTTGGTAATGCATTATCGTTCCCGTTCTAATTGTGATCATCTTTCCCTAGCCCTGTTATTTTAAATGACGTTTCTTGCCTGCCAGCGAGTGCCTCTAACAACTCTTTTCTGAAGTACGTATATCTGCAAGGATGTTGGAACTCCTTCTAGCTGGAAAGAAATGAGTAACTTATTTCCTTTTCCCTTGTTAGGTGCGGCGAGTTAATAAAATTTAATTTCAAAAAAATTGTTGACCTAGCTGTTTTTACATTTTTTTCAATTTCACTGTCAGTGGCAATGATATCAAAGGTACCTCCTGTACTGTCATCTTACGTGATATTGACCGGCTTTGGGTCAGACATTTCCGATTTTGAATTCTGTAAATATCAACGAAACAGACAAATTCTAATAATCTGTTGTTCGCGGTCTTGCGTGACATCCATGGTAACTTTGTAAGAATAGACTTCCATTCATTCGAGTAGTTGCGGCTTAAGAAAAAAACTTTCGACTGACGAACAGTTGATATGATTATGACAGCACTAACGGTGCTACATACTTCCTTCTACATTCCTAGTGCTTCCTTGTATCCATATGGTCGTAATATTACTCTTTCAAGGAGTTTTATTACAGAATCTCGAAATCGAGATTGCAAGCTGCGGTGTCCCGTTTCTTGCAGGAAGGAAGCGAAAAACTACGCCTTAAGCGGAAGGCTTCGAAAACTCAACCCCCCCGACCATAAAGCTTCATAGGACAGAGGCATCGGGTTCGTATTTGTATATTATGATGGAATGCAGGAGCGGTTGGCCGAAGTGGTGAGCTTGTTCCGTCACTGCGCCTTGGTTCAAAATCTACCCTGCGACTAAAAGTCTATGCCTTTAGAGTTCAGTTCAGTTCATGTTCAGTTAAAGAACAATCCTTTAACTTGGTAAATTATCAATTCTTCAATAATTGATGTGAAAATAGTTATCATCTACGCTCTTTTCTACCCTTTTCCCATGGAGTACTCTAGATGCTTTTGAACCACGTAGTTGGCTTAATAATCAAATAGCTCTGATTACCTAACAATTGATAATTTTAAAATTAACATCCCAAATACAAAGATGAAGATTGTGGTCTTTTGAGGAAGATGTTCAATCGAATAGTAAACAATATATTGAAATCATAATCAGTGGAATTAGAACAAGTCTTCCAATTTAATTTTCTGGGGTGTGACGTGAGCTAGGCGAATGATAAGGGCAGTGTCATTAAATTCGGTATATAGTAGATACTATATTGTACCACTTAACGAAATTTGGCGAGTAAGTCCAAAGAATTATAAAATTAAAGTTCAGTTAATTCACGAACTCGCCAGAGGCGTTTTAATTTACAAGCTTAATCCCGAACTACTGCAAGAAAAAATGAGCAACGCATTCAAACTGCGGAAATGAATGGCAAGGTTGATGACTGCACAAATCGAGTCCAGATAGGAAATGAGATTATACAGAAGAAATTCAGGATAGAAGACGGAAATGACAATTACGGACAACATATTGACAAAACTTGTTCTAGTTAAGTAAACTCATATTAAGAAGCAAACCGCTGAGAAAAGGAGTAGTGGTCGAACCTAGGAAAGGATGGCGTCGAGAAAGCGGAACGATGTGCAATACTATTTTCAGAAGTGAAAAAGAACAGAGTTAATCCTCAAGCCCGATTTACACGATATAATTTGCATTCAATTTCGCTTGTACAAAAACATGACCGAACAGATTTTTGCTTTTTGTTAAAGAAAGCTTGCCTAAATTTTCTATACAAAATTCATTACAATTTCACCGCAGCATTGGTGGTGGTACTCCTGCTACAATTTATACTTCGCGCCTCCATGACGTAATGTTGCTAGTTTTTTGGTTAGGTTAAGTGACTGATTAATGTTGGAGATGATTGAGTTTTCCTCTTCAATCCATCCAAATCCGACATCGCAAACCACACGATAGGATATTACAACACGCCACAACAATCAATTTCGAAAATGATGCAAAAACAACTTTCTGGAACTAGAACCGTTTGCGATCTTGACGCGAAACATTTTCATCAAAATTTTTGATACAGTGCATATAAATAGTTTTGACCTATGTTCCATATAGAAAGTGTATGATGTAAACATCGCACATTGCTTTTACGTTGACTTGCTTTCATTTTTAAGCAATAGTTGGGAGTGAATTGGTGGCGTGCAAATGGGCGTTGAGTGATGAAGGAAGCGGCGCGCCCGTCCTCGGCTCGCGCCTCCCCGCCCCGCCCTGCCCCGCCCCGCCCCGCCAGCGCACTCGTATTTCGGAAGGGGCCCAAGGTGAAGGTCGAGGGAAAATAGAGGGCTCTATTTCGGAGTTCAGTGTCGGGGCGACATTCAGCCACTACTCTATTTCCTTACTCTCTTTCGCTAAAGAAAACCCCCTCGCCCTACAAGACGCTCGGCTTGGATTTCTCCGCGCAAATGAAAACAAACGAGCCCACGAATATGAATTCGTATGTTTGGTGATGTGGGGAACCGCGCCACTTCAGTTCGCTTCCGTTTGCGAAGATACGCTGGCTGAAGATGCAGAAGATTGCGTCTGTAGTAAATGTGTCTTCACTCGCAGCGTTTGGTGTTGTATTTTTGACATCCTTATAAATATTGGGATTGATTAACGTCACTTCATCAGTTATCCTTACGAAGAAGGTTGTAGGTTGCAGAATGAGAAGTTTTTACCACCACTTGGAGTGTATTTGAAAACAACTTGAAATGCGAGTCGTTTTTGCGTAGTCCTTTCGAAAAGCCTGTCATCCCATCGTCATGGCCCGGTGTTCTGCGCTCCCAGTCTCTTACCTTACCACCCCCATTCCGAGGGACTTGGCATAGAGCATATGCAATCGGCATATGCATATGCAATTAACCCTGCAATCTGCCCTTTTTTATTTGTTTATTATTTACGGTTCACAGCCTCACGTTCCTTCCCTCTGCCACTTACACTTCTTCACCTCTCTCCTCCTTGCGCTTTTTAATTTTTTAATTTTTTTTTTACTTTTTTAATTAATTTTTTGGTCGCGAATTGGCGTTCCTAGAACCACGCCTCTTTGTACGTTCCGAGGCCCAGCAATATTCTCTCGGGGGCAAGAGCACGTGACCTTTTTGGCGGGTATCAGTACTTTTATGTCGAATCCATTTTCACAGCCCAGGTTGTTAGCCTTAGGGGAATGAAGTATGAAATGATGATGAAGGGCGAATGGACAATCACAAATGTACGAACAAACAACCATGCCCGAGGCGGGACTCGAACTCGAGGAGATCACGGCACAACTGTCTTAGGGATCTCGGCTATCCGCACCGGCTTTTTCATTTTTATTTCTTTTAAATTTAATTTCATTTTATTTTTGTTTCCCGCTTGTTCTTACGCTCTTTCTTCATTTCAGTGTTTTCCGCCTCACGTGGATGTCGAAATCGTGTGGAGCACTTAGCTCCAGTGTAGTGCTGCTACAGTGTGTCCGATGTTCACTCGTGTGGCTGGCTTGCCCTAGGCGCCTGGCGGGCCGGAGGAGGGGGAGGTGGCGACGGCGCGCTGTCGGTGGTTGACGTAGCGGAGCACGTTTCGTAACGCTCCAGGCGCTGCCCCGTCGCCTGTCAGCCCCGGCACGCTCTGTCCAGCCCTGCACTGCTCCACCCAGCCATATTCCATCCCCATTCCGCCCAATCACCACTCCGCCTCACCCCGCCCCGCCCGCCTGTCCGTCCCGCTCCGTCCGCCCCGCCCCGCCCCACCCCTCCCCGCTCCATCCGCTTCGCGCCGTGCCGTCCCGCCCAACCCCGCTCCGCGCCGAACCGCGTGCGCGGGCTATGAATAGTAGCGAGGGGCGTAGGCGGCGGGGCGGAGGGCCAGAGCGCCCACCTGCGCGTCCCCTCCCCTCCCCCTCCCCACCCCACCCCGTCCCCTCCGCCACCGCGCCAGTCACCCCCGCCTGCAACGCGCAGAAATCCGGGGGAAGGTTGCGAAATAAATAATGTTCTATGTTAATCAACGATTAGAAGCGCCGGTAGTATTCGCTGAGTGATGGATTTGTGTGCCAGGTTTGCGCTTTATGCCAAATCTGAGCAACTAATGAATGTTGCGAATGATGCAGGGTTCCTTGGCGATTCGCATGAATCGCTTTTGGAAGCATCGATACGGTGCGAAAATGTCAATTAATTAATCTTAATAATTTTGTTCACGTGTAATTTATTCGTGTAATTAACTCGTCTATACGGAATTCTTCAAAGTTTCTGCGTCTTCCACCAATAAGACCCAAACATTACCCGAGAGATTCAAACCCCCACAATCGTCAATCACTATTAAGCATGCACTACGTAGGTGGTCTGTGCGGAAGCTATTCATTTTTAGATATTCCAACATATTTTGCTCTTTTGAAAATTTTGCAATTTATGTCGGTCTCTTTACCTGCTCTCCGCAGTGGTTGTCCACTCTCGAGTCATATCCAATTTCTACTAATTTTTTAGAGCTGGCTGCATTCTACAATCACCACAAATGTTTCAAAGTTAGCTTCATTCTATAATAATCACAATTTTTTCAAGGCTAGCTGCATTCTTAATCACCACAAATTTTTCAACGCTAGCTGCATTCCATAATTACCCAAATTGTTCAACCCTGTGGCGCGTCCGAAGTTTAGGTAGTTCAGGCCCTTATGGGATTTTTCGGTAAAAGAACATCCTCCCCCGTTTAAGATACCAAACTGTTTTAAATCCTCATTAACATAATTTCTCATAACAATTATATTAGTAGTACAATTATATCTTGTATTTATAATATATTATACAACAAAGCATAGTGAATATCTTCAGAATTTATAAATTCTTGTAGGAAGGAATCGGTTCAGCTGTTGGATCAGCCACAGCCACGGTGCAACGTGCTCCGGCTGCCGCGTCGTAGTGTGTTTGGAAAGTTCGCGTTGCGGTTGTTCATCTGTGTTTCGTTGCATTGTTTTTTTAGACTTACAGCGTGTAACTTTTGGTTCATACAGTATAGCAGACAAGCGCCACATTTGGTATGACTGTCATCGTAAGAGATCGTACTTCATACTTAACTTCGGATACGGCATAGCAGCATTCTTAATTCCCACACATTTTTCAAAATTAGCTGCATTTCATAATCACCACTGTTCAAAGCTGGCTGCATTGTTAATCCCCACACATTTTTTAAAGCTTGCTGCACTCTGTATTCACCACACATTTTTCAAAGCCAGCTGCAGTCTTAATCGCCATCCATTTTTCAAAGCAAGCTGGGCTCTGTAGCAGTCATTGCATTGCAGTGCGGTGCAGTGCAGTGCACCGTCCGTGGCATTAAGAAGTCATCTTTTTCTTTGTCGCTAGGAGTGGAACGCGGAGCGCTCTTCGTGGAAAAAGATCAGAGCGGCAGCCAACGTGACGGGTCGTGCCTGCGCACGGCTTCTTTTCCCGCGATGTTGAAAACAAGGTCACTTCAAGGATTTTTGGGACCGCGTGCGTCGTTTAATTACGCCCGGGAAGCATTTATTCCGGAAAAGAAGTGTCCCTGCATACGTATGCCAGAATGAATACCCTCAAGCGTTTTTAAAGGGGAACGTACTTCCAAGAGTTGCAGGAAAAAAAACCTATTTCTCAGAATAGAGTTAAATGTTTTCCTAAACCTGCAAGCCACGACGCTTTTTTACAAAACATGTATTTGCCAAAATATTGAGATCAATATTTTTGCTAATATTACCAGAACTGTGTAAAAATGTTTAATAACAACAAAAGTGTGTTTTTAAGATTACGCGCCCCTTAAAATCTTGTTATAACTTGGTTGTGTATTTTAGAAAAAAATTGTTTTGTAGAATAAATCTTAGTTTTATAAATATGTCTTTAGTACAGTTAAAGCGACCATTTGATTGTAAAACTGGCGCTGAAGACCTTCCATGCTCTAGAGCAAACTCGTGGATTTGAGTTAACAGTATTAGGCATAATTTCTCACAAAATCATTGGTGTTTTAAATTTATTTTATTCCTTACTAAAACAATGTTTCGATAAAGTTTTAAAGTAAGTTTTAATGATGAAAACAGCATTTTTCGTGAGAAAGTTTCTGCAAAAAAAACCAAACAAACTATGCTTAAGTTCGATTTTGAAAAAAAGCGTGGTCAAGCCAATCTTTTAATGGCGATTTTTTAAAACTCTACGACCCCTAAGAGGAAGCTTCCAGGTAAAGACAAATTAACAGAACAACTAATTGCACCTGCATCCGCCCTAAAAAACAAACAATAGACCCCTGTGATTTTCAAAAAATAAAAAACCGCGCAAAACTCGGAAAATCGACGAGAACAGCTTTCCTCCTCTTTTAAGTTGTTCTGTAAGAATCTCATGCGTCGACTTTCAAACCCGTAAAATCGAGAAAAACACTTTTTATTATCGCTCCCACTTCCTGTGTGTGTATGTGCGCCAGTATGTGTGTCTCTCTTTCTCCTTTTCTGTCGCTCGCTCACTGATTAGCTGCCGCTCACCATATAATCACCCGTCACTCACTCCTTTCTGGCCCACTGCACTCCATACCTTCACCCTAACTCCCGCTCCTCCAGCAACGCCTCCAACAACCTTTCAACTGTTTTTTGACGTAAAATAAATAAATAAATAAACGCTTACCGTCAGCCACCGAACATTCATTCCCCGCTCGATCGCCTCCCACCCCGTCGCTTTCCATACCCGCTGCTCACTATGCGGTCACGCGAAACTTACAGTACGCTCACTCGCCATGCTCGCAAGGACATTTTTACGATCCAGTGTTTTTCCTAGTATGAGGGAGGGTTTGGCGTTCATTTTTTAATAAAACGTCATAATTATAATGCCTTTACGTGAAGCACGTTATAGGGAATCTCCCCACGCAGCCGTCGACCGTTTTCTTGGGGAACCTCAAGGAGCCAGGAGAAGGCTAGTAAGGTATAGCCCCTCGCAAAATAAAATAAAAATCACACTTACATGTACGACTCCTATTGCACGTGTCGTCTGGGAGTTGTAAATGTTCAGTACATTTATGTGATATGGAAAATAAATTAGATAGACCACTTTCTAATCACCAAGTGAGTGTGTCAATTGTTCCATTGTCGAACTACCCCGGGAGGAAAGTTTGCACTGATTTCGCGTCCTCCAGTAACAACTGTGGCATAGAGCTGGAGAGTCGGGGGTAGCTTCTTTCACCGAAATCATGGAGGGCCACGCCGTTCACTTTCCAGAATTTGTGTTGACGACGCAGTTGTAAAATAACATTGTACTATATTCAAAGATCATAACAAAAATCTATTCGCTGAGGGGGGGGGGACAACTAATCGTTGGGTAATAAATTTAAATTATGCATGAAAACATGGAAACAAAACATAATGATACTGTCCGGGAGTTGTGAGTAGTCGAAACTAATGGCGAAATGAAGTGGAGAAATTTTGCACGTCACCTGAGTTGACTTTCCACGAACATACAAGAAGGCACGAATATTAGATGGCAGTGCATGTATCAGAAAGCACATTACGTTTTGTGTACTGCGAGGAAAATTGCGAACTCTTCTCTATTTCATTATTAATTCTTGTATATAAATTAATTTATTCTGCTGCTAGCTCGTTGCGGTTCGTAGAAAATTTATTTGATCGAGGATTGACGATCTCTCCTCCATAGGATCGTGAGAATTAATAAATAATGTATAGGATGGGGAAAATTTACTGACGCAAGAACAACTTTGCCATGTCGTTTATTTGTGAAACTAATGTTTCTCGAAAAACATTTAATCTTATCACAATTTTGGTAGTCATAAATTTGGAATTCTAAATGACGATTGAACAGTAGCATTAATGTAACAAAAATTACAGAAATCCTTTTGCCTCAGAAATATACTATATTTACATTCACAATCAGTAAAATCACTCATTCCAGTTGTGCATGGCGTAGATTTGTGAACTGTAAATGGCCATTTTAAAATGATTATACACGAAAAATGTTATGTAACACAAGACTTGGTCTTCCAGAGAACGTTCATAATGAACGTTCAGAAGATGACACAACACTTGGACGACGTGTTTGTCAGTTGTCATACACCAGATTCCGTATTTGCATCTGTATTTTCCGGCGTCTCAATACTGACTTACTAGGCGTCCGTTCGCCATCGAATGCTAACTTTAGCTGACTTCATCTCTACTCCGCTTCTCATTTCTGACTGATTACACGTCCATTTGCTATTGTATCCTCTCACTGACTGTCTTGCCTTTCATTACACTGGGGATCCCATTTTACTTCGTTTTAAACATCTGACTCCGAAGTGCAAACATGGTATTTAATAATAGTAAGTATAATAACAGTGGTTTAATAATAAGTATCTAATAAAAAATGTTGCGTCTTTCTTCCTATGTGTCATTTCTTCTATGTCCTGTTGTCGATTGTCTTTAGTCACTCTTCTGATTTGTTGATGCTTCATTTTCTGAGTGATCACCATTATTTGCTTGAACTAATTGTTTTCATTTTCAATTTACGCATTTTTAATATAAATGTTTTCACTAGTAAACAAACGGTTTTAAACCTAAACTCAGCGTAATTTATTTACATGGCGAGGTTTCTTTTCTCAACCGTCCAGATTTTTGTATTAATGACTCTTAATATTTAACGACGTATGGATTACCTTAATACAGTATATTATTTTTAGCAGATGGAGGTTGCAAGGTATGTAGAGTATGATTGCTGCACGGTTTCGTTGCAGTAGCCTGGTAGAACAGGGGCCAATATCTCAGATGGCTGCAAGGAGGAGAGAAGCGATTGGCGCACAATGCAAGTTTAGACTTCTGAGAACTGGAGCGATTAGGGAGTGCGACGCTGGATTACGTAAAAGCCCCAACCATTCTTAAACGCCCGGGGATATTTTTGCCGGAGGAAAAGACTTAAGAACATTGACGATAGTAAAACACGACTAGACTACGAAGGATTATAAAACTCGTCGAAGTCGAATTCACGCAATTGAATTTAGGGAGATCTTAAATGGTCATCGCATCGAACTATATAATCCAACTGGGGCTTAATGGGGTTGGGGTGGGGGGTCGTTAATTTACTCGCTGGTAAGTAGGCAGGTGGTCGGATGTAAGGTGCAGTGTCCTGAAGTTTCTAGTCATGCTGCTTTGGCTTTCTCGCCCAACTTCATAAGAACTGAAAGTATTGCAATCGTGCTCCGGAAAACGCGAATTTTCGGCAGAAAATCTCATGCCGGGCCCCGGTAACGAAAAAGTCGATAAATCTTATATAAAATTTATATAAATATATGATGTATAAATTTATGATTCTGGAGAGTGAAAGTGTACTTTTGGGCGATGAAGGAATGATTTTTGAAATTGATGAGAGTAAGTTTAGCGAGAATAAATGTAAAAGAGGCAAAGGACTGAATGGGAAATTATTATTCGGATGAATTGAACGTACATGAGGAATTCCTCTGCTTTTTAAGTCTAATGACAATAGAAACAGAATTATTTTTTATATAAGAAGTTTTGTCTAGCCGGGATCCATTGTGATCTCGGATTCTTGTTTATAATTCTCTGAAAAATGAAGGGTGACGGCACGTTTCCGTCAGCCAGTCTTGGTCAAAGTCCCTAAAGCTAATGCGTACACGAATTCAACTGAAATCACTTGAATTGTAATTGAACGTTAATTGTCTCGGCGTTGCTTTAAAGGTCAATTTGAAATCTTTCTTTGTGAATACTTGATGAGAGAGAAAAATGAAAAATCTTTAAAGTTTTACGGCAATTCATTGAAAGTTTTGATAGGATACATAAAACTCCACAAAATTGTGAGAACAAGAATGTTATTTGTCTTACAGTGTATATTTGTTTATTATTTTATTTAGAAAGTGAGATAGACCAGAAATGTTGTGGGTAAAAGTAAAGCAGGGCGGGGATAGATGTAGGTGGGGCAGTAAATATATAAAATGACAACAGACAGCTTTATTTCCCCTCCAAAGGATGGCGTACGAAGGATTTATTCGCCCTCAGAATCCACGGCTTCTGTTTGATTGGAACCCGCGATGTGGGGTATAAGAGTCCGATACTCCAACCGTTTTACCACCGAATCCGCTCCTATGTAGGCTAAGCCCCAAATGTTCCTTCTGATGTGCCTTCGCCACACACATTAGGTGCAAACTGAAGGGACTTATTTTTTCAAGTACTATTCCTTTCCATGTAGAACTGAAGTCGCATTGAAAAAAGAATTTGGGGACTGGGAACAGAGGTACCAAATTCCAACAAAATTCTCTCTTAGCTTCCACATAATTTGTTACGGTTCTGTTTGTCTCCATTCCACCTTTTCGTTTAGGTCATTCCTGAGCTCGCCTAAGAAGTCATGTTCTCTGCTTCCTCCACTCACTTTTGCTCCCTTTTCACTCCTTCCTTCTCTCTCTCTCTCTCTCTCTCTCTCTCTCTCTCTCTCTCTCTCTCTCTCTCTCTCTCTCTCTCTCTCTCTTACCGTTCATACTCTTTTTTTCCCTCCGTCCTTCACTTTCTTGTTTTCCATCATCCTCCAGTTTCTCTTCTTCTCCCTTTCGTTTCCTTCCGTCACTATCCCGTTATTCCCCACTGCTTTCCTCCACTCTTTCCTTCGCCATCTGCCTCTCTTCCTTTCATTCTTCCTCGTCTCCTTCTTGTCTCCGTCACCGGCCCTTCTATTGCGTCTATCGTCCGAGTTGCAGTGAGCGCGAGCGCGAATGCCCTTTTCCTTTCCCGTGGGCGCTTCTCGGAGAGCGGGTGGCTGCCGCTGTCAATATTTTAGTCGCGTCTTACGCAAGCGCGGAGGCTGCCGCCGCCGCCGCGAGGCGCCCGCGCCCGCGCCCGCTCGCGCGCGTGCTTTGGCATCTTGCAGTCTCTCGCGCCCGACTTAAAAATAGCCGCCGGCGCATCGCGACTCCGCCCGGCGCCCCCGCCCGCGCCCCGACCGATGCCCGTCACCCGCATTCATTCACACGCCCGGCGGTGGGGGCACGCGCCAAAAACCGGCCGCCCGCCCGCCCGACGCGACGGGGCAAAAGAAAGAGAAAAAAAAAAAAAAACGAGGAGGAAAATGGAAAAGAGGCGCCTGCCCTGCGGTGGGTGGGAGAGACGCCGCGCATCCTGCTCCTCGGTCAACGCGGTTCGGAGTTGTTGGAAATGTAAATATTCGCCTTGTGCACTTGTGTTGTCGGTGACCCGTGTGCATTTCCTCGCAACCGATCGAATAAAACGCATTGTGGGCTGTAAAATGTCTCTCTTGTAAGCTCCGTCTTGGAAACTTGTTTGCCTTACTTTGTTACTTGTGGTTTCACTCAGTGTACCTGACAAAACGGGAGACGTTTGTCTGTGTTTCTGTTTTCTGGCACTGGCTGCCATTAGCGTGTTATGTGTGTAAACATTTGCTCGCAGAGAATTCGGATTGAAAGAAAAGGAAGTAGTTTGAGTTGTAATTACTAGCAAACCAGGTAGTAGTTAGATAGTAGCAGATAGTCGTTTTGTCAAAATGATCTACAGAGGTTAAAAGCCCAGTTCATTTCCTTGTGAAATGTGATGCTGTAATTTGAAAACAGAGTTGAGATGTGTTTGATATTGCCCTTTATCCTCTCTCTCTCTCTCTAATGTTTACGATGGAATTCCAAATTCCCTTCTTTGAATCTTATACATCTTAGATTTTTACCGTTATGTCTGCACTTTATTGTGTGTATATATATATATATATATATATATATATATATATATATATATATATATATATATATATATTAACGTCAAAAACAAAACAACTGTGACGTAATGGGGAAGAACTGTATTCTCAGGCTGCCGAAATGTGGACATAATGCGTAATTTGTGGTTTCTGTTAAAATTTGAAGTTTGCCCGATTGAATTCTTTTGCCAGAGTTCAAAAACCTTCTTTCGAGAATATTCGAAATTCTATTGGTGCGGAATAAATTCTGATTCAAACCCTGATAATACTTCTTTGATCAGAAGTAGCTGCTCAAAGAGGACATGTTGCAATTCTTGCATCTGAGAATATTTTAAATTTTCCAATTTCTTTTCTAAATTGTATTAATTCTTTGTACAAATGGAAAGTCATTCGTGAAATGTATCCGAAAAAAAATTGAATTTTGTGAAGTTCTTGAAAAGCAGGTGCAGAATATTTTACGATGAGCGCATTGTTAATTTACTTACCGTTTGTGTAGTTATATAAGTGGACAATTTAATATGGCAGTGACCGTACAACCTGTTGCCTGAAAAAGAGTTCTTTAAAGTACAGTTCTGTTTACTGAGTTGCTTAGAGCAGGCCGTCACAATTAGAACTCGAACCGCGTGCAAGGGTATTCAAGGTCTTTTGGTAATTATACTGTTATTATTACCTCACATCTTTAAAGTAGTTAGCCACATGTTGGTAATTTCATGACATTAGACCACATCATAGAACGTGCCCCTGGGTGGATTGTGCCTAGGTGACTAGTGCGTATGGTGCTGAAAGAGGTGATAATCTTGCAAAGTGTTCAACTGCTTCTCTGCTCTGCTGCTCAATTATTTTCGTATTGCTTTATTTCATAGTATTTTCTAGTTTTCTTTCTTTTCCTCGTACATATCTTCTCCAGTAATTACAATTCAAAAGTACTTCCCTTTCTTTCCTGCTCAAACTTTCTCCGAGTAAATGTTTACACTCATAACAAGCTAGTGACATTTGTGCCAGAAAACAGTTACAAGTGCACTGATCTCCCGGCTTCAAGTCTCATTAGCGCTCCTCAACTGATGAAAGCAAGGAAAACTTAAAAGAGATGATTTTGAAGACGAATGATCATTGTTGACTGACTGGAAAGTAAAATTTACTGCAGGATCTGGCCATCAATTACTGAAAAACATAATTATCAAAAATATGAACAAAATGATAGGAATTCTTGAAATATTTTTTGTAATATAATCACAATTGTCACCTCGCTATTCTCAATTGAATTGCGCCTCAACAGTTTGGTTTGTTGCCCTCTTGACTTACAACCCGACATGCGCGATTGCGTTGTGCATACGTTTTGTGGGGCAGAGAACGGGTCTGTAAAGATTTAATAAGTATTGTGGCTACAACAGCACGTTCTGTCTCGCATTATCTGTTACGGCCACGCAATATTAACATACTACAAGAACCTGAGAAAGTATATCCAACCAACAACATTTTCCCCCGCGCTGAGATTCGAACTCGGGCGCTACGAGCCAAGCACGTCACTACTACGCCGCTACTAGCACTGCTATACTCACCCTCAAGCTCAAACAACTTCTGGTTTCTCGCATTATTTCTTTTTACTTATGCAATTTTCGAAACATCAGGGTTTTAAATGAAAATGAGATCTGCGCCGTTCATTTAAGCGTTCAATCCGAGGGCAATGTTGAATTCAAATATTTGGAGCCATTTTTTAGAAAATTTTGAAAATGTAATTGGTCTTTATGTAAAGAACCTGCAAAACTCAACATATCCGTTTCCAAATCACAGGACCTCGAGTTCCTTTTAATTAATCCGTTAATATGAATTTCGGGGGGGGGGGAATAATTTGAAAGATTTAGGCGGTAGCGTTCATCACGGACGGATGGACATACAGACGATCGATTTTTTTATCAGGGACCCACAAAACATTTATTCTGACTACTTACCACTTTAGAGAAAGTAATTAACTACTTATAGAAACAGATTTTTCCACTTTTTCATTGCCGGGGCACAGGAATGAGAGTTTTTCCGTCGAATGGCAGTTTTCCGGCGCACAGTTTCAGTTCTTTCACTTCTTATAAAGTAAGGCGAGAAAGTAAAAGTTTCGGTAGAGCGAGATGTCATAGGATAGTCTCGCCGGAGGTAGCTTTTCAACACGCATTGGACGGTGCAACTTTGTGAATGAGAATGGTTTCTCTAATTGACCGTGATTTCCCCCAAATCCGAGAAGGCTGCGGGCCAGTCTTTCTACAATGGGCAGCGTAACCTGCTCGATCGTTCTTCACTCCCATGTCCAGAAGGGTGGTGGCTTTGGGCTGTCCGCGAGGTGCCGCCAGAGCCTGACCTGTGCTCGTGGGACGGAGCGAGGCTGGAGTGCGCTGCCCTGCGGAGGCGAAGCGTTCGCTATTGATAGGCTGCGCCACGCCCCCCTCTCTGCACCGCCCAAGGCCTCCTCATCTCCCGCTCCTCGCCCGCCTCATTCGGCTCTACCACGATGTGAGGAGAAAGGAAAAGAATATTAAAATGATCTCGCGTAGAAAGTGACTGTCAAGGCGTAGCTTGTCCCTCGAGTCAAACGGGGCGATCTCCGAGCGTGGAAATCCCTTCGGCCGTAGTGGCTTCTTGGGACAGGGCGACTGTCAATAGATTCCATGTGATTCTTTCGACTGATTCGATCGTCTATGAACTGATTCATTTGCGCCTAATACTTGTGACGCAAGCGGGCTTAAAGGGCATTAACTGATGCTGATACCCAACGCCTGGCGACATCATGTTCCACGACGGAGAGGAAGTTATTAGGCGATAGTCGACCTGGAAGGAGGGGGCATAGCCATCAATCACTTTTTTTTCGCATTCTTGAAGAAAGATTGTGTTTACGCGTTTCAGCTATGATTTCTGCTCACGTTGGGAAATTCTTGCTGACATTATGTTAAGGTGACAAACGTCAGCAATGTTACAGCCATTTTCTCATAACATGTCGACACTTGGGTGATGTATTTCAATTTCTCCGTGGAAGTAATACTTTTGCACCTTTTTGGGACTTATGTGTAAGTTGGTGCTTAACAGTTTCTCAGTCCACATAGTGGGAAGGGGCGCAAAAGCACAGAAGTGCATTACCATTTCTATTTTGTATTACATTCCTGAAGAAAGACAATAGTATATTATGAAACGATGATGTAATGATGGGTATCAATACATGAATTCGTAAACTTAACGCGAGTACATTAATACCCATTACATAGAGTTTCATACGGTACTTTTTCTACGACTTTTATAAGTTAAACTTTTACATTGAATAGTTTCGTGGCAGTTGATATGCAGGGTTCAGCCATGGCCACCTAGGGGATAGCTTCCTATCCATGGAGCTATGAATTCATGACGGTTCCATTACTAACTTCTTCCATGTTCAGCAAGTGAAACCAGTCCACCATACTGGTAGGTCCAAAACACGTCCGTCAAACCAAACAACCTTCTGTTACTACAGGCCTAACAAAACGTCATTAGCTGCTTGTGACGCAGGAGTATGCAGGCCGACTATGACCACGTACGGCTCATACAGAATAAAGAACCCACGATAAAGAAGTTCTATTAAAATCGTGTTCTTGGAAATGAGGCGAACGTAACCTGCAGTAATTGCTAGGCTGCCAATTGCCTCTTCGTACAGCTCTAATCCACAATGCTCTCCGCTTTGGATCTGCAGGAAATATTTTTAAGAAAAAATTGACGAAAACAATTTGGAGCTGTACTTGTAGAAAACAATGTTCAAAAATTACCTTGTATTTCTTGCCAAATTATGCGAAAACACATTTTCGAAAAATTGCATATGAATTTATTTCAAGATCTGTCTTTGAGGAACAGATTTCATTAAGGGAAAAAATCTGTCTTCAAAATTGTAGTAGTGGGAAGACATGCAAAATATTTTGAACATTCACGATTTTCGAAAATCCTGTGATTTTAAATGAAACTATGACTTGCGCCATTTTTAAGCTTTCTTTACAGTATCGGAAGAGAAAATTTAATACAACTATTTGGAGCTATTTAAAAAAAAAATGAAAATGCTGAGACTCCATGTACCTTCGAAAATCAAAATATCCGTTTCAAACTCGCAGTAGCTTGCGTTCGTTCATTTCAATCTGGAATATCAGTTTTTGAAAAATCGTTTGAACGTTTTAGGCTCTATCGTTGATCACAGGCAGACAGGTCACCAATCGATTTTTCGGTATCAAGGCCCCACAAAACATGGATTCTCATTACACGGGTTAAAGAAAGTAATTTTCTACAAATTAAAATAAACAAGATTTATCCACATTTTAGTTACTAGGGCCCAACAATAAGAGTTTATTTGTCGAAACATCGCCTAATTCCTCCGCAGCATCACACTACTTTCTTTTTATTACGTACGTATGTAGTAATTCGAGGAAGTACAATAAGTGGTCAATAGGATATACAAATATACCACAATTCGAATGTTAAATGAACAGTGTTTGAAATATTTTTATGAGTATTGATAGTCTCGTATGCAGTACATAGCTGGCAGTCGCCCACTCGCGTGCTCGCGTTTGCCATCCCCTGCGACGGGCCTCGTGTCATCGCTCCTCTCCGGCCATGCGTTGGAACTTGAAGGGTGGGGAGTCCTAGGCCTATTGGGGCTCACGAAGTGGAGCAGTTCAAATCAATAACACTTTTTCTTGAAGACAATAAGACTGTGTGGATACGCATCTTTTTCTTTACGTCTGAAGTCAGACCAAGTAGGGAAGCAAAAATGGGAAGGGCGCATCTCTCTTCGACCTTCGTTCAACCGGAGGTGGTAAGACACTCCTCAGCCCGCATGCACACGAACGAGTGTCCGTGCCCTTGAGCGCCCAGTTAGAATCATAAGCTAGATTACCTGTGATCTCCCTAAAAATTTGGAAAAGCCCGTAGCCTTAGGTAACGAAATATTGATTTCTCTAAATTGTCCAATAACCGATTTTTGTACTTCTTGAACCTCACAATTGGGTGATGGGTGGCATTCAGGGAAGAGGCTCTCTAAGCTATCTATCGCGCGTGAATAAATGCTCCAAATCAATTAAATGAATCGATTACGTTATGAAAGTAATAATTTCATTGTCCCTCCAGTATGTATTTTTATGTGTCATTATGTTGTATTCATTCAACTTTGGCATATGTAAATAAAACGTTTATTGAAACGGAAGGCCAGAATTGTGGTTTTCCTCCTCCTTAGGCCGCGCGCGCCTCTAGTCAAGCAGCGCTGTGCGGGGTCGTAAAAGTCATGCGCGATTGCGGCAGGTGCAACTTGGCCGCGGCGCGGCGCAACCGGACTTGATGTGCGGCGGGGGCGGCGAGCACCGACCGCGACCTTCGTGCCCATCCCGCTCCGCTCCCCTCCCCTCGCCTCGCACGCCCGCCCCTCGCCGCCCGCCCCCTGCGCGGCCCAAAAATAGCGCGGGCGGGCGGGCGGGCAGCGGCGCGCCGCGCGGCGGACCGAGGAAAATCTACAGCCGCGCGGCGCGGCGCGCCCGCAAAGCGCGACCCGCGGAGGCGAGGGGCGCCGCTCGGCGCTTTAAACATTAAACGGAATTATCCCGAGTATATCACTCGTGGAATTCGCTGCAATAGAGTCAGACAGTATCTTTCATTGATTGATGAGTGATTCCGGACGCGTCAACTGCTAACGTCATTAGTCTCGGAAGGGTAAGGAATGCTTTTGTCGTGGGAGGTGGCGGTGATCCCGTCTCCCCCCCCCCCGTGATTGTCGTGATCCGGCGCCGACTTACACGTTGGCTAGCGAGGTTTTCCCTTACCAAGTATCTCCCACCAGCGGGGCACTGCCCTAGTCGGGACAAGCTCCTGACAAGCGTGGTAGAATAGAGCGTGTGAGTGTTTGTGTGTTTGCGTGTGAGTGTAAGTAAGGGATGAGGATAGGACAAGGAAGGCGAAAGAAAGTTCGAGCGCGGTCCGTGACCCGTTTGTTACGGTATTGCTCCGGTATTCGCGTGGTGTTCATCGGAGAAACCACGGAAAACTACACTAGTTAGAACAGCCGGCCGCTACCATTCGCCTCCAGACAATGGTGGATCTCTACTATCTAGGTAGCTTGGAAAATCCTGCCTCCGTCTGGACACGAACCTAGGACCTCCTGGTCAGAGTAACAATGTCTCCTGTGCCCCAATCACTGCGCTATATCCTCAAGGAAATTCGATTATTCTTTTTCTCCGCTTTTTTTTTTTTTTTTTTACTATGTACTTCTTTAGCGTTCGCTGGGATAAATCAATGACTGGTATCTGTAGTGTGTAATATGAATAGTACACGGCTGAACTTGAAGTCATGGGATACTAAAGGGTGTTAATTGAAACCCATTTGATTCGTATTTGAGCATCCCCGAACTCTCATAGTTATTTCATTCGCTTGTTTAATACCACTTAGGGGTGGTAATTTCTAGATAAATTTTCCGGACGCCTGACTCCTGAATTTATGTGAAACTTCTAATGCGCTCGTGATATAACTTATTATAATGATTGTATTCTAATATGTATTACCAAATGTAAATGAGGGAGGTGGCTATTATCTTTATATCAATCTAATTTCCTAGAGATGATCTCGGAGGTTTGCCGTTGCCTTCTTCTGTATGTGTCGTCTAGGGTTTTCGTGATTGGTGATGAAAGAGATGGTTGGGTCATATGGGTACAGAGTTACATGGTTCTTTTGAGAAATTAACTGTTCAATCACATTGTGCAAACCTATGCCTCCGCATTTTGTATTGTAA
This sequence comes from Teleogryllus occipitalis, assembly GCA_011170035.1. Lineage (NCBI taxonomy): Eukaryota > Metazoa > Arthropoda > Insecta > Orthoptera > Gryllidae > Teleogryllus > Teleogryllus occipitalis. Next base: position 149,163 of record BLKR01000366.1, read on the forward strand.
TTTGCACATTATTCAGAAAGTTTGTGGAAACAGGTACTCTGGTTTCGTTTGGAATTAATCCCTGGTTTCTGCATGTTCTCGTTACTGACTCGCTACTGAGTGAGATGCATATGATGGGTGCATTTAGGTCCACAACTTTTGAAATTAACGAATTTAAATGAGCGATTTCGAGGGCAAATCGGGCGAAGAGCCAGCATAATTACCGCTCCTTACACACCGGCGACTATTTCAGGAATGCAATAACCAGTTAAGTTTTTCAGAGATAAACTCCATAGTAGTATACTGTGTTTCGAATTAATAGTAGTCCTTACGCATAGATAATTGTGCAGAGAAAATACATTGCTATTTACAACAGGCTGTGCACTTAATTGACGTTAAAGGAACGACCCATTTCGTCGAATAAACACAATAGTAACAGCACCGCACACATTGCAAGCTGATTCTTAATAGGAAGGAATGAACTTCGTTTTACTTTCTCACTACAGAGTAGAGAGAAGGTAATGTAATGCTGCGCGAAAGACGGCGAATTTTCGGCAGAAAAACTCTTATTTCAAGCCCCTGATAATGAAAAAGTTGATAAATCCAGTTGTTAAATTTAGGGAAAAAATCGTCTATCACTAGTGTAGCCAGAGCCCATGTTTTGTGGGTCTTCCGGGATTCCGGTCTTCCTTTTGTGGGATTCCGAAAAATCGAATGATGGCAGAACATCTGTCCATCTGTCGACAACGCTAATGGCTAAACGTTCAGCCGATTTTCTCCAAAACTGATATTCCCCAATCGATCTGGCTGATGTCGCGGCCCCTTGAATTTGAATATTTATCGATATTTTAATTTTTGGGGGTACTTTACATGAAGCCCCTGGGACATTTTCAAAATTATCAAAAAAATGACTCCATCGTGTTTTATTAAATTTTGTTGATGGTTAGTGTGAAGGACGTTTAAGAGAATGGTCGTTGGAAACTCTGGTTTTCCGAAAATTACAAAAGTTCAAAATTTCGTCCGAGTCTTCCTACAACTATAATATGAAATAAAGGCATGTACAATGTTTCGAAAATTTGAGTTTTTTCGCGCGTAATTTTGAGTGAAAATAGGGGGCGAGAAAGTAGTAGTTTTAGATCGTGTTACTAGCTGTGATACTAGTTGCAGATTGTGTAAATTAGGCATGTCAAGGTCGCGGGCAAAGTAACAAGCTTACTAGAGCTTGCGGGCACTGCGTCCAGCGAAATTGGCACGGATTTTAAAAGTACAAATGCTACGGAATGGTGGTACATCATTGGATACCTGCCCGACGACAATCTTGAGAAGAAATTACTTGTCAGATATTACTCACAAAGTTAGCTATGTTAATCACTATTTTCTCTTTAAGGCAAGTAAATTATCCATTAAAATGAAACAATACCCCAGTCCTATTTCAAATTCTCAATTGAGAGTAAATTATTAAAAAAAGTTAATCAAACGTATCTTGATTTTGTATTGTGTAAGTTGTATATATTGTTATATTGTGTAAGTGTATTGTATTGTAAGAGTGTTATAAAGCATGAACTTTCTACGTTCAGGTTAAAAGGTTTAACAGACAAATATTCTTGTCTGCTAAGAGCTGTTCGTCCATAAGCGAGAAATGTTAACTTATAGATGTTTGTTAATTTATTTCATATTATGACTGAAAACATAAATAACTGAATGATTCAATAACACAACACAAAACGAAAACAAGGAAATAATTAAAATATATTCCGGTCACTTAGTAAAGATGTTTATGTAAGGGAGAATTAAGTAAGAAAATAAACATCAAATAGTAATAAGTAGTGAAGAATATAAACATAATACAATTCTCGATTATTAGATAGAAAAAAATCCGGCAAACATATTTTCGTATGAAGCCACTATTCACCGCCTCGCGCCGCTTCAGCGTGCACATGCACACTCTTTTCGGAGATTTTAAGGAGACATATGTGCGGAGTCAGGGGAAGTTTCCCGTGCCCGTAGAAACGCCGGGCTTCTCAGGCCGGCAAGTAGCTCGCGCGGGTGCTGTTTGACGTGCGTGGTATAAATGGTTTCGGCAGTCGACATGATTGTCTTGGGGGTTGCGTTGCAGCTGCTCTGCTCGAAAAATGGGTCGTTTTTAGGGCTAACAGCACGGTCTAATGTTATGTTACTACCAGCGGTAGAAAACGAATGGCAACATGAATTAACTGTCAAATGTATGTATGAATAAAGCTGAACGTACTGAATATGAGAATTGAATCGGTATACGCAGTAAGAGAATAAGCGGAATTACATAATAAAATATTTGCATTTTTGTCTCACTGGTCACATATTCATGTTTTTTTATTTTTTTGGGGTCTCGGGGTATGGAACAAAACCATACGCACCTGTCACATGGCCGAAGACTTACATAGATTTCTTTCAATTTCTGCGTCTATTGGAAATTAGTAGTGTATATTAGTATCGGCCATTTCTGACCGCATTATATGATTGACGTGTGTAATGTTTAGGATAAACTTTCCAGTTATCCCTCGGTATGACAAGGTTGTTACGCCTTGAAGTGGGAATTATGAGGTGATAGGAAGATGATCTTTTGTCTTCAATTCAAATAACATTACTGTGAAGTGTAAGCGTTTTCTTTCCGTTTTGTGAATAGATATTCATCGGCTCATCGTCCACCTTTGGTCGAAGAGATAATGTTTAGAAGAAGAATTGCGGAAAGGTTTATTGTTTGCAAATTCTGCATGTCGTGCACTGTCTTTTGGAATCATGAGATCAATTCCTGGATATTTTTTACTCTCGCACATTCACTTGACAGTTTATTCTAGAAATTACTTCGATAGATGAAAACACTTATGTCAATGACTGAATAGTAGGGAAATTTGGAGGGAGGGTATGAAACTAGATGTTTTGTAAGAACCTTTGTACGATACCTTTTGTAAGATATTTTGTAAAACCTTCAGCATTACCACGACATTTTTTGTTCAGTTTTTTATTTGGTGAAAAAATATTGTTAATTTTTACTTTGTCACGTCGAAATCAGATAACTGATCCGTTAGTATATTTTCTTTAAGTAATGAGAAATTAAAAATCTTATTAGGAAAAAAAATGACCTGGAAACCCGTGAAAAATCTGGGAAATATCTTCCAGAAAATTAGTGGCCACCTTGTAAATGTATCAGACACCTTGATGTTATTGCATCACATTATTTTGTATCTACATATGTCGCATGAATGCTTCGGAATGTGGTCCGTAAGATTTCCTGAAAGGCAGCCTAACTAAACCACACTGCCTGGAAGGGGCTACCGGTTGCTTGGGCCCAATGGCGCGAGTCGACCTGTCAACCGTCTGTTTGAGAAGGTCCTGAGACCATTTCTAGCCCCTCGTTGCAGATTTGTGCGACGTCAAAGAGCAAGAACAGGAAAGAGAAACTTTCCTGTTTCTTCTGTAAGTGAGAGGTATGAATACATACATAGATGGTGATACATTAGATGGTGATAGAACAACAGTCTATACAAATACATCAAAATGCAGGGACATTGGAAATTAAAATGGAAAGAGCTGTCTTACAGGTCTATGCAAAAGGAATGATGGAAGTGACGACACGTAAGCAAAATCTATAGTTAGCTCGATTACCGTAAATGCTACGTAAATTGATACATTTGTTATAGTACTCCTTCGTTTGACATTTCATGCTGAATCTTCTGTTCTTGTAAATAAAACGAGTATGACGACCGGAAACTCTGTTGTGAATTTATTAATACATTACACTTGAATTAATTTTCTTTGGAATTAATAAATGCAGAATCGTGACTACGAGAGCAGGAAGAGAAATGGGGAATTATGACATTTCTGTTCCGTAATAATTGTTGAAATAGAAGTGGTTTGAAACATGCGTAATTACTACCGCTGATCAAATAAAATAAAACAGCAATGGGATTCTCTTCATCACTCATTTTCTCCTATAATCCCTATGGGGACGTTGGCGATCGTGTAGAAGGAATTGATTCTTGCCTTTCCCCAGCATTCATAAATGACGATTTAAATGATTATATTATAGGTGACAATTTTCTTTCTTAGCCGCGCTACAATCACAAAGTGAAATTATGTGTTGCTTATGAGGATTCGAACACACGAATCTACTGAATAGCGGTTACTGCCTGAGCCAACTTTATATAGGTCTGTTGGGTTTATTTATCATTCATTACATACTTCGAATTCCACTTTTCCGAAATATCGTTTTGAAATACTGCACAGAATTATGACGTGACTGTAAATAATGTAATTGCGTGATTTATTGCAAAGCACATATGCTACGATCATTCCTCGAGAATTGGAATGATTCATTGCTTTGTGGTATGTGCTTTACCTCGTGCGGATATGCACAGAAATGTTTACAGTAGGTATCGCCTGTTGTGTGTTCCACTTGACCGCAGTAAATCCGGCGAAGGTCCTACCCAGCAGTGATTCAGCTTGAGGAAGTAGGATGAAAACACAAGGACGTTGACCTATGTCCTCAGAGCTTCACCGTGGTGTATACTGCATAAAATTACAGTTAAATTTTGATGTTGACGTAATATAAACATGTTAAAATTCTCAGGCTGGATGTGAGAGTGAGGTATGTCATACACGTCACATGAAGCGTGAATTTCTTATTGACGTAATAAATTATTAACTGTTATTAAAAAATGAATCAACGCGCTATCACTGCCGGAACTGAGAATAATACAATTCATTTCTTATAAAGTTCAACAGCTAATTAAAATGAGGGACTGCATGGTATACCAAAACCTGTCTTCGTCGTAACCCTGTGAAATGTACCATTGGATATTGTAATGATTTGTGGATAATACGATATAGTTCAGATATCTAAAAATTATTTCAAAATTTTTACAAATGAGAGTAATACAATAGTGTGTTCATTAACATTGACGTATCCTTACTGTGCATGAATTGTGGTTTGATAAAACTGAAGAATTTTAGGGTTTGGGGTATCTTTCATTTCATCGGCCGTTTGACTGCCCGCACCTCAACAATTATCAAGCCAATATGATTTTCTTGGGTGTAGTTGGTGGGGAAATATTTGCCACTTTTTAACGAAAGTGCCCAACTCGTAAAATTCTTCAGTTTTACCTAATCTATTACTAAAGTCTTACTTAAGGGCGGGAATATATTTTCAGAAACGCTGATGTCTAGAACTGTAAAACTCGATGTAGTAATCATATTCATCGGGTGACAGTATAAACAGCTCACTACAAAAAAAAAAAAAAAATCACATTCAATACATGTACATAATTTTACTATACTTTGCCAGACAACATAAAACGATTAAAATCGATGCAAAAGTTTAAGTCTGAAGTAAAATCTTTTCTGCTTTATAACTGTTTCTATACAATTAGATACTATACCGAGCATCAAAAAGGAAAGTAATATTATTTTTAACAATGCTATTTACTGTATTATTAACCAATTGGACTAATATAATTGTATAATTCTAAACAACCTGTAATAGGTTTTGTACCTCAACGTGTGGGTCAGTGATCCCCATCTCGATGAGATTTTTCGTCCAGTTTCTGTCCTGATCCTTTGAGAAAATACTGAAATGCCCCCTTGTTTTACTTCTGGATATAAATGTAACTTCATTATCTGTGCACGTCTTCTAAAAATCAGTGGGAAATATAGTTATTCAAATTATCGTTCTCCATGTTGTCGCGGCAGGAAACATTGTTCGTTCTCGAAGGACATGATGAGGGATAAATGCATAAATCAAAAGCAGATGTATCCTTGAAAATGGATTTTATTACATCGGAGCGAATGTTTTCTTAACAATCCTTGCAAAAAACGCTAATTTCTTCCTGTATTTAAAATTCAACTATTAGTTGAATTATTTTGTAATAGTATTTGGCTTAGTGTAGGGATCACAGAATTATGAAAACCTGTACAGAATTCACTTCTCCCCGTAGCACATCACACACAGTTTTTAACTGTTTTGGACGTAAAATAAATAAAATAAAAACTTCTTGTCATGAATAGCGTATATTACTGACATTTGTGAAAATTCTAGAATAATTAGTATCTTAATTGTTAAAATTCCTCAAAATCAATACAATATCCAAATTCTGACAAAGGTGAAGAAAAGCGTCGGTATTCCATGCACCCTCTCGTTAATCTGATATTACTCTGATGAAGGGGAACGCAGTTGGATCTGTTAAGGACCCTGCGGTGTGCATTGTTTCTCTACGACCTTTCCAGTGCAGGCGGCAGAATGGGATGTGACCTTGGCAAGGATGATCGGACGCAGCGCCGGGTAAGACGTGAAGAAGCGATGTTCACGGCTAATTACAGAGGAAGAACCAGGAAACTGCGTGGGAGATGGGAGAGTCGATTCCCTCCGTTACAGTGAGTTTAGAATGTTTTTCAATTAGGGTGACGGAGCATAATAAAACTTCAATCTCTTATAGGGCCTGTACTTCTTTTTTTTGGCAATGGTTCTGATTGCCCTGTTTCCGATGTAATTGTTCGCTCACATTAGCTTCTACCATTGTAGTTCGTAAAACTTTGAATGTACTTTATTTACTGTTACGTTGTTTCTTTGTCTATTCAATGTGACTTTTTTTGTGCTTTAAGATAAATACTTCAGCTTGGGTAATGTGCAAATTGTGGAACACGACAAACTCCGCTGTCCTCGTCTCTGTTCTCATTGTCATTGGGTTCACCCCAATATTAAACTTTGTTGGTTCTACAGAGCAAATTATTGTTCGCCGTCATGGGGGGGGGGGGGGCAAAAGGTGAAGTAAATAAGGCTCCCGAGACGAGGAACATACCAAGAGTATAACCCGGAAAACTGGTCTTCCAAGTTGTAATTCATTCCCCAGTGACGTCTGTTCCGTTAGTACATCGTTCTCGCTTTCACTCCCTGAGATTTCCTGAGCCTAGGATTGCCAGGAACCAGTCCTGTCATTTAAAGTACTTCAGCCAACATAGATTTATATTGCAAAAGTAGTGTAGATATTCCAAAAGTATGCTACAGCACAAACTAAAATCGTTGAGGGTCTCGAACGAATACAGAGTATTACTATTGATTTCAAGCCTTTTTTTTTAATTTTTTTTATTTAGTGCTGTTGTTGATGTACGTGTGACTTTGACTTCCCGCAGCCCTTTGAATTTAATGCAGAGGAACCAGGAAAAGCAGAGAGGGCAAATTGAGGCGACCGGTGGGCATCCTGGTAGTATATCGCTCGTGTTTGTAAATGGTTAAGCTTGGTGCGGTCGAGTAGACCCGGCCTGAAGCCCGTGCCCCGCACCTGGCCAATTGTTCCCCTCGCGAAGCGAAGAAATCCTGACGCAATGTCTTCCTGTCGGTGCGTGGCCGCTCCGCCGCCGCTGTTACGCAAGCGCTCCGCCAGTCCGCGCTCGCGAGCGCCTGCAGTGGTCGCGTCGCTCATCTGGGCGGACATAAATCCCCAAGCGGTCCCGCACGGTTGCGCGTCATTAGCAAGCAACGTTAAATCACTTTTAGATTTCAGGATCTTCACTAATAGACGAGAGGCTTGGGAGGAAGTGTGTGACATTTTCGGCGAAATGGAGAATGTCTTTTATGAAGAAAGGGGAGTAGCTCTCTTCAAGATAAGACATGTTGCAATCCTTTCGCACATACGATTTAGTATGTAGCTCGTTCCTTGTGAACAACGTTATTAAAAGCTGTATTAAGATTTTGTCATTGTGTTGTGTATAATTTTAAGACGAATGATTTTTATATTTTTTGTAGTGTTTAGGGTCAATATAGTTGTGAAAATTAATTGTCAGAATGTATGTGTATTATGTTCAAAGAAACAAAACATTCCGTGTCTTTCACTAAAAAGCCCAATGTATTGAAAAATTATGAGATTTAAAATGAAGTATAGTATCTCTTCTTAGCTGGACCTTTTGAACCGCCAAAAGGGCTCGAACCTTAAGAAAAGGTGTATTCCGATAGGGAATCGAGTTGCGACGGTGACGTCTTGCACTGGAAGGTCGTAGTATCGTACCACATTACATTTTCCTAATGAACGTGAAGTATCAGATATCCTTAGTTTCACCCCATTGAGATACGAGAAACCAAGTCCCCGTTCGTGTTGTTTCTCTTTTGCCCGCTAAATATACGAGAATACCGAATAGATTTCAATGCTCTTCACCCGTGTTTGAACCGTTTCTCCAAGAGGGGTTTGATGTATAACACCAAGCTACATCATACGTAAATGGCTGAGTAATTACCATTTAAAATCCTCCATATAAACTATACGGTAATAGAATTGTATGTCAGTTGTAATGCGTTGGAATGCCAGACATGACGGGATGGGGCGAGCTAGAGAGAGGCAGGGCGGCAAAATACGGTGACACGGGTCGGGACGGGAAGGCCAGGGCGGGCCGGAACGGATTAGGGCGCTATTATTGCCTATTGACATTAAACAATGAAAATCGATACCCAGGTTTAAATTTAATAAAGGAAAATCTTTTCTGCTGCCTACGTGTTTCTATACAATTAGTCTATCCTGACCATCAAAAAGAAATATAATATTTATTTTAACAATGAATTACGTAACATTTCTATTCTATATTTTTAAAAAGACTAAATAGGTCTCTAAAACTAATGTACTTCAGCTTCTGGATCAATAACCCTCACTCGATCAGAATTTGCGTCCAGTTTCCCTGATCCATTGAGCGCATGCTGAGCTGACCTCTTGTTTTGCTTTTGGACATAAATGTAGCTTCACGAAGCGCACCTTTTGTTGAGCTCTCGCTTTTGCTAGATGTAGAAGTAGAGCCGGGGAATGAGTTTCTATTTTGTTACCAATGCTAAAAACAAATCTAATCTGTAGTTCGTTTATTGATTTAAAAAAACTCTTCTGCAACTCGGGAGTGAAAATAACTAGTTTCAAATGATTCTAACCATGCATTCTTATTACTTTATTCATTATTCAGCTTTGTGTACTAAAAGGGTGGGGAAGATATTCTGGAGCTCGAGAAATGTGAGCATATCACTCTGCACAACAATGATTCTGCGTTAAACACGAAAGTAGGCGATCCTTGCAGAAACTTGCGCCCTGAATTCGAAACCACCATAGTTCTGGTCTATCACGTCTAGTTATTGCACAATTGTGTTTTCTTTAATACATTTGAATTGACGTATCGATACTCCATAATGCAAAGCCATCGTCTCGCAATCTCACTTGAATTCCAACAAAAACTCAGCTGAAACGTGATAAATTCTTTATTCACGATGATAGAGGTTCCTTGTCTACAAAGACTCATGCACAAGCCAGAGTGTTGTTAACTTTTTTAAGTTAAATTTTTGAATTAGTTGGACTTGACGCGTAGCGACATCAGCGTGACAATAAGGGTTTACCTTGCCGCTTCTTTATTGCACTCCGGGGACTTGCTTAAGAAACCTCATGTTCTCTCTCTGAGTTCAATAAAGGAGCATCAGTGTAAAAGTGTTAATGTAAAGTGCGTTTTGTAAGTGTGGCTAGTCCGTCGGGCTTGAGTAGAAGACGATGTGAGCCAAGTGCGCGGAAATATTGTTATATTTGTGGAAGCTATTTGCTCGATGATAAAGTACGTGAACTAGATTTATTCATCAAGAAACTATCCTTTGCCTGTTTCGAAGAACAGGGTGGAAAATCGTTTGTGCCTCATGCTGCTTGTAACAGTTGTGTGGAGGAACTGCGAAGATGAACTGATGCAGAGGAAAACGGAAGGCAATGCTGTTTGCAATTCCAGTGATATGGTGTGAACAGAAGAACCACTATTATTGTTACTTCTGTAATATGGCTAATGCTGCCTATAACAACAAGAAAGGAAAGGAATTAAATACTCAAAATCGTCTTCAGCGAATTCGACCTAATCCTCACGGACCAGAATTAGTAGTACCATAATCACCAGCAAACTAGAGTGATGAATCTGAAAAGAGTTCTCTGCGTACGGAAACTGTAGGCATTACTTCCGAAATAGAAGAAATTGACCACTCACCAACATGTACTGAATCCTAATGGAGTAAGGATAAGAGAACAGGGGCTCTCGAAGGAAAATAGTGAATAACTAGGCCCAAGACTTCATGAAAACCACTTGTTGGCCCTTAATGGAAAATTGTCTTAATACAGGAATTGTGAGTGATGCTTTCGAAAGTGCTACACACAGAAAGATGATTTGGTATTTTGTACAGACGTCGGCAATCTTGTACATCAGCTGGAAGAGGAAGCCTAGGAATTCAATTTCAGGTGTCTTTTCAATAACTCTTCCAAGCCTGAAAGTGGTTTTACTTTCCACTTACTTGGTTTCACAACTTCGCTTCCAGGGCACTTGCTCACTCCACAAAATTGTCAGAATCAAACACAATATTAGAGGTGGTACTTAAATAAAATATTTTAAATGTGTGGTGGCTTGAAAGTAATTGGAATAATATTGGAGCATCTGAGAAAATTTACAAAATTCCGATTTCCTTTGTGAGTTGGATTGCAGGGCCAGAGACAAACAATGGAATACTGCACATGGGCCGGAAAAATAGAAACTGACAGCAGGATCTAAGAATGTTAATGAAAGCCTAGTTTATATTGAGAAAGTTCTACTTCCTCCATTATTCATAAACCGTTTCTTTATGAAACATTTTGTGAAGGCACTGATAAGGCATCCACGCTTCCAGTATTTGTGTAAAACATTTGCATCACTTCAGAAGCTGAAAGTCAGGGAGGGGATATTCAATGGCCCACAAATTCGTAAACTAATGATGGATATCATTTACCTCTACAGTGGTGAAAATTGAAGAGCTATGGTATGCTTTCAAACAAGTAATAAAAGATCTTGGAATCGTAAAAGATCCTTGAGTTTACAATGGAATTGTAGAAAATGTTAGACAAGTTTAGATTGCTTGGTTGTAATCTGAGCCTAAAACTATATTTTTAATGTCACATCAACTACTTTCCTCAAAATTTAGGAGTTCATAGTGAGGAGCAAAGTGAAAGGTTCCTCAAGGAATTGAAGGAGTTGGAACGACGTTATCAGTGGCAATGGAATGAGCACAAGATAGCTGATTTTGACTGGTCTATTGCACGTGAGGATCCTTCCAGAGAACATTGCGGATGTTGAGCTTTTATGGCAAAGAGAAGCGAAGAGATGTCAACAAACATAAAGGAATGTAACTAGATAAGTTTTCAACTTGTGTACTTTTTAAAATTTTGATTGCTTTTGAATTATACAAATCTTCCTTTCCTTGATGGTTTTATACGGCTTGTATTTGCATTAGAAATGATTAAATGTACGTGATACATAAACAAAAATATGAAAAATGTTGCTGGAGTCAGCAGAACCTGACGAGTTTTTACTATATCGTATTGCCAAAGAACTCAGCGCGATATACGTACCAATACGAAAAACATTTTTATGGTTTACTAGTTCATTGCTGTGGTTGTACGGCCCTGAAACAAAATGCGGAAAGGTATTGTTAATACCCTTGCAGGCCTTTCTGATTCTTTATGCCTGAGGGCATAAAGAATACTTTATGGCCCGCTCCAATACCAACACAAAACATACATTTTTATGAATTTGATTTAAAGGCAAGATGAAAGCAAATACAAAAAAGAGAATGGTATAATGCTCAAATAAGTAAACTAACTCGTTATAAACCTTATTTTGCTTAATCTATATATTTAAAAAAATAAGGTATTCTGCCATGGCTTCGTTTAGAGCTTCTACTAAACCGATTGTAGTATTTTTTCCTTTAAATGAAAGAATGTGATCGCTAGATGTGTTATCAGATATTGTTTGTGTTGATTCACCAACATTTACAGTGTAAATTAATTAATTAAATAATTCTTTAATAGTACGCTTATCAATAGTCAATTGTCTTCTTCCAAAGGTGGCTGTTTCAAATTCAATATATATGAGTCGATATATGTGAGTGCACGCTGCTTCATGTTGGCGCTGCTTGATGTTTTGTTTTGGTTGTTGAGATTTGTTTACAATTCGTCAAGGTTTTGTTTCAGGGTAATAATTGCATTGCGGCGTTGACAGTTTGCATGTATTTGCTTTTGTGGTGTATTTTGTAGAGAACATTCGGACAGTGGGTTTTGCTCGGTTGTACTGAAGTAGTGAAGTTGTTCACATGTTATGTCGAATTCCGAATCGTTGCCCACGCGCCCCAAAAGACGCAAATGTACATTAAGTGGACGCAGAGAAAGAGAAAGTCAACGTAGGTGTCGTGTTAGTGAGGTCATTTCGTTTTCTGTTGGTTCGTTGTCTATGAAATCTCAGTTTTGTTCTGCTTTGTACTTCCTATGTGAGAGAGATTCTGCAAACGAGTTTACTCTGTATTGCTTAAATGGGAAAATAAGTTTACCTTCGAGCAATATGCCAAAAGAAATCAAAGTTGTTTATAGGAGATGATGACACATAAAAAAACTTTAGAAATAATAATCGTCAGTATAATAGTGCTCTTTCTTTTGTGTCTTTTGGTGCCGATATTGCATTGCCACCTGGTCATGGGCCATACGTGTTCAAAATTTTGGGAACTCCACAACACAATATCTTCGTTATACCCTGAAGATCCAAACAACGCAACATATTGTGAACATGAGTCTGGGCACAGTATTTTACAATTATCTCACCGTCAAATTTTGACGGGTTCTCACTAGTAGATGTGAAAACTGCAATTTTGGCATGTTCCAGTGAATTTATAATTGCCATCAGTCACTCGCATTTCACTGTTAGTATCAACTTTTTAGAGACATATTCTTCTTGAGTAGCAGTACTAGTAATAGTAATAAGATGTATAAGGCACATCCGCCAACATCCTCGAAATGTTATTTTTGGTGTTATGACATATTCTAAATAACTTTTGGCAATAGAAGTAAATAACCTAAAAGTACCGTTTCATCAACGCAATTTGCACTGTTATTGACACTGTTATATAACTCTCAAATACACCATAAACATTTTCATATATTTGTTCTAGATTTTCGTGGAAACTATCCGTAGTTTTGTTAGCTTTTGCTAGAATTTCCACAGGAATTTCACAATATTCTTTTATTTTGTACGAATAAATCAGTCCAATAACGATTATGCAATAGTAATTAGTATGGGGCGGATTTTGATGACCTAAAACATCACCAAAACTGATCAATAAAATGCTACAAAAATGCCTCAAAAACAAAGAAAAAGGATGTAAAAAATCTTATCAAAACTAGTTCGGATAACTCAAGCCGTTGGATATGTTACTGATGTAATCGAGGCTTCTTCCATTCGTTCGAGTGAACTAAGCTTGCAAACTTTTGGTTTGGACTATTCATTACCTGGAAATCTGTCTTTAGTCATCCCAAACTCGACCGAACCGGCAATGGCGCTGATGTACGTCACAAGAATGCATATAACGGCTGTCAAAACAATTTCTGACCGAACAAATGGAGTAGGCTGCTGAGTAATTCTGTAAAGAACATTTGTTGTATCTCGTAAATATTATTTGAAGCAAGTACTATTTAAAACCACATTAAAATCGATGAAATCTGCAAAAAATATATTAAAAATGACTCAGTCGAAAACGACAAAAAATGCGAAATAATGACATATAAAAATGGGTCGATTTCTTTTGTCATGATATAAAATGATTTTCTATACTAAACGGCATTGTTCTAAGGTGAAAAGAAAAAAAAGACATTTCATTAAAATCCGCCCTTAGTAATTAGATACACACTCTGTGTTGTTTATCTGACGACATATCGACAAATGACTATTACAATGCATCTTATCAGTTTACACGCAAGAAAAATTATGTTTCGAATTCTTGTTTGATTCAGTAACGAACTAGTAAACAATAAGGTTTTGTATTCATCATGGGCATTACTAGATGTTTTTGCCCCTCAGGTGACTTCCAACCCCTCGGGCCGAAGACCCTCGGGTTTAGAGGTCGCCCTCGGGGCAAAAACATCTAATTAACGCCCTATGAATAACTCTCAGAAGTAGTAATCATAGTCATCGTAGTAATAAATATCAGATTAAGCATTCAATAATTAGTAGTAATGTCTACTTAAATCCATAACGCAGTACAAAAGTTTTCATTGACAGTCCAGTGTTATTCTCTCCTTCCATACATCACACATTTTTTACTATTTTTTGACGAAAATAAATCAAAATGAAATTTGAAATTCGTGTAGATCTGGAATGGAGCGGAATGGGAAAGGGTACGGCGGGCCAGAACGGGGTGGATATACTCGTATAAATAAAATTTCTTTTAACACTGTAGATAAAATACATTCCTGTTCGTGATAGATGATTGTGTTAAGAAAATGCTATGGTCACTCCACAACTCATGCAAAGGAAATATATTTCAAATTAATTGAATTTAATGTGTTTAATTCAGTACACACGTTTGATATCCTTCTAGAAACTCTTCGGGATGCCAAAATCGAATCGCGTGTTTGTGCTTCGGTGGCTAGTTGACAGCACTCGCAAAAGTTAATGTGCTACAGACTGTGATAATTGGAATCCACCTTAATGTTAATAATAATAATAATAATAATAATAATAATAATAATAATAATGTAATAATAATAATAATAATAATAATAATAATAATAATAATAATAATAATAATAATAATAATAATATTGTCTTTATTTGTGGCGAGGCTCAGGTCTTGAGGCCTGCTCTTCCGCCTAACCACTTAATGAATTTACAATTTTAAAACTTACTATGGTACATGCTCCATTCTGAATATTTTTTTACTTGCCCTTTGAAGGAGGAGTCAGCCGAGGGAATGAGGGGCAGGGGAAACGGGAGACGAAACCCGACGTAACCTGCCGCGAATCGACTTCGTTCACCCACAGATTTCACAAGGATCGACCGGAATTTGAGCCCCGTTTTCCAGAAGAAAAAACCTAGCGCATTGTGCGCTTTGCTACGGGTCGCCCCCGCTTTGTCTGTCTGTGATGTTGCAGCACGCGTCGAAACGCGCGAATGATTCACCCTCTGATTGTATCTGACAGCTGCTGTCTGTGTTGTGTCTGGATAGGCTCATGACACAAGTTTGTATGTAAATACTGCCCTGTAGCAAAGTTGTTTTCTGGGAACTAGTAGTATTGTGCTCAGAAAAATTATAGGAATGCGGAGAATTGAAGAGTTTATAGCTGTGAAATTATGGCACCATAAATTGGCCTGTCAAAAGTATAAACACTAGTTAAATGGTCTTATGATAATGATGATGATAAAATCACTAGTTAAATGATCGTATCAAGAGTATAATATGATAATGACGAGTGCATGATGGTCACTTGCAGTGTCTTCGAGCATCGTCCTATAATGGGGAACTGAAGGCTGTAGATGCGAGGTCATCTAAACCATCACCCGATCCTCAGTTATACATCTATCATCACGTCATCCGTCCCATCATTATTCATACATCAGAAGGCAACGGGAAACCACCAAAAAGGAAGACCCCATAGGCAAAACCTACTTCACTTGCCTACTTCAAGTAATGCGTATGGACTTCTCATGCCGTAAATAATTCCTTTTGTAAAAGTTTTTACACTTATTCATATGTAACGTGACATTAAAAAATAAGGGAAGGGTTCCAAAAATGAATTCTTCATTAATGGGTTTGGGCTACCATAAATATGCATTTCGATTTGCACAATCGTCGATATCTGTCGCCTTTCTCTCGAAATTATCAGTAGTTTGATGTATGATAATATTGTTAATTTCTTTGTCATTATAGTATAGTTCGACGTTTTCTCAATCTTTTGCGCTTTTTTTGAGGACTTTCATTGTTAAGAGATGTTCGGGGCCAACAATTTTTGCGCAATTCCTGTAACAGGAGATAAGCTAATACAATGACAAAGACATGAATAATGTAGCATATTTCGTATGAAAAGAAACAGGGCTAAGTCCGGGTGAAGATACCTAAGAGGCATTACTTTTCATTTGGGAAGTACTGAGCCACCTATCAAAATTCGAAAAGGATGTTTTAGGGCAAAAGTTACGCATTTGTCACGCAATTTAAATCATGGAATAAAAATGGGTGATTCAGTATTTCATAATTTTAAAGTTCCTTCCACTCGACGTCTGCGTAGGTCAAAAGCAGGCTGGCTTTAACACCCTGCGAGATGGTTCCCGCGAAAATATTAACTGTTAATTTTTTGTTCGATGAGAATTTGTGGAGATGTTTTGATGTCTCAAGATAGATGAACCACTCTATAATAGTTGTGACAATGTTAATTTTGAAGTTTGAAGTACTGTCTTCATTCTCAGGGATCTGTTTTCGTGTTCACACTGATTTCTTTCTGATCATTCAACACATTCCTCGCGTAGCCCTCGCTACCTGCGAAGCGTGTTAGTGTAACAGCAACAGCAACAGTGACTTGTGTCGACGTACTTCTCTGTGCATCATGACACTTAACATCTCAAAGTGCAATATATTCTGCCCAGTATTTTGATCACGGCAAGTGCCGGTGTTCCCTGTAGTAATTAGGAGTTTTTGCGCGGTATAGTATATCGCAATCGACTGCCATCTCGAATGCTAATGCGCATGAGAAAATGCACAAAAGTGAAACGAAACTCGAACAGCACTTGTGCAGAAGATCGATAGCGAAGTCGACTGCTGTAAAGCTTCGCTGTGCAAAATCTCCCTACTGCCTATACTGTGTGTGGTGCCCCGACCTCAGTAACACAACATGGAACAAGTACTCGCAGTGCCGATTCGGGGCTACTCGAAACGAGTCCATTGATAGGTGCATCACTTAATGTACTACACAATGTGGCCATAGGAGTGATTGATAGGTAATTCCGGGGGCTTCTGCTTCTGCTTCATTAGTGCCGTGAGTGTGGTGCATGCTTTATTGCGGTAGATTGCTTTTCCCGGCTGGATGGCGAGATCCGGTGCCGACCTACCCGTCGGCTTGCAGCTTGTTTCCCCCAAACAAGTATTCGGGGCACCGCTGCAGCTGGGACAAGCTCTTAAGCTCCCGAATGGTCTCCCGATACATGTGGTAGTGTAGTGCATATTAGTATAAGTGTGTGTAAGGGGGAGGATAGGACAAGGAAGAGGAAGGAAAGATCGCACGCGGTGCGTGATCCGTGTGCGATGGTACTACTCCAGCTTTCGCCTAGTGTTGATTGGAGAAACCATGGAAAATTACCGATCAGAGCCGCAGGCCAGTAGAATTCTCCTCGTGACAGCTGCTGAATTCGACCTTGGTATCTAACTAATATCGAAAATCCCGTCACTGTCAGGAATCGAACCCGTAGGACCTCCCGGTCAGAGGCACTGCAGTGACATCAGTTACAAGCATAGTAGGTAATCACGAACGATTACCGCAACATCGACCAATTGACTGTCTTCAGCAGCAACTTCGACACCAATAACAAAATCAAGGATGTAAGCCCCAAGAACAACAAGCATCACACCCGCACAAGCACAACAAGCACTTGTGTTAATTGCGCATCAAGGAAGTTTGAAGCAGGTCACAGAGCCAACGTGCGTGAGTGTCCGTACAAGCATGCCTTATCACCCGCCATCCTCGGCTCAACCCTCCTTATCGCACAAAGAGTCCAAAACCTTTCACTTCACTACCAACTCAACATCAGCGACCACAGCCACTCCCACCAACCTCACATTTGCCAGTACCACGGGAAATCCATTCAATATCCCTCTCAAGCGCTACTTCCACTCGAACCAACTCCCTAACTAGCGCACATCCACAAACAAATCACCTCCCACTACTCCAAAAAGGTATTTCCAGACTGCACAAACCCATCTTCGCCTATCACCGTCATCACTGATCCCTGGTGTCCTATGCCTCTAACTCCAATGCTAATACACATACAGAATGCTATTGAATAACTCTTATCCAACCTCACAAATCAAATAATAACGTCCTTACCACCAGTGATAAATAACTACCAAGACTGCTGTCAGTTCTAATCTTAAATCTTGAAACTTTCATGTCTAGCAACCATTCTACTATTCTTGAGTATTCACCATTATTGATTCACCGACTAAATAATTCCATCTCACCTTCAAATCTCGCTCACACAGGACCTCAAATAGATCATTCTGCAATATTTTTTTTATAAAGCTCACCGTAAGTAACCAATGGAAGCCACATGTCAAGCCAAAGGGTAATAAGTGAAATAAACTTTAAAAAAATCATTTAACAATACTTTTAAATATGTGAATATTTCATGATGCATTCCCAGACTTCGCATTGAAAAAGTGACTTTTATGACTCCGACAATTTATTATTTGTAAAAATACCACAACGATGAAGCTACAAATCAGCAATATCTATTGTGTGTCATGTTTGAACAGATATTCAAGTCGTAGACGTATGCGAGGAAGGTCGCAGCATGACGGCCGAAACTTGTGTTGGCATCTGTGACTAGGGCACAGCGCAGCGTCCCTCGATCAAACAAGTAGATATAGTAAAAGCTATATTTTTTTAAAGTTTATCATTGGCTAAAGCCTCATGCCCCCCCCCCCTTGAGTGCGCCTCTGTAGATATGTAGAAAAAATTTGTTTGAAATTGCACTGTGTGAAAGTGCGTTCGATTGTGTCGACTAGAAATAGGCTGTGGGAGGTAACGCTTGAGCGAGCGCTGCTGGCGATGCAGCCAGTGGCGAGGAATCCATATCAACCACGAACATTTTGGACTTTCCGCATGCCAGATATGCCAGGCGGTGCCGCTGATGAACATCCGGCGAACAGCGTTTTTGTGTTAGATGCTGGCGGCGATGCTGATTGCGAGTGTGGAAGTGGCCATGGGGGAATCCCCACGTGCGCGCATCATGACGTCGTTTCTCATGCCTCCAACGACGGTAAAAACGAGTCCAGAAGATAGCGTGATAGGTTTTTGTTCCTTCTAACTCGTCCAAAATAACTTTAAAATAACCATTATGACGCACGACACACATCGTGAATTTCACGAAGTTAATGTTTTATTTAATTTTTTTGCAAGAGTGTTTCAACGCATGTAACTCAATAGTTCTTTTTATTTGCATACAATGAAGGGAAGAAGAGGAAAATAGAATATTTCGACAGAATAAGGTTTGACCTGTTGAATTCGAATTAAAGCGTCTGTTATTAACGTGTTATGGAGGTTCTACTGTATTAAATTAGTCTTTTGGGAAGAAGAGAAGACTATCACGACAAGCGCGCTGCCAACCAATCGTTTTTAAGCGAGAGTGTTAGCAAAGTGAAACCGACGAAATAACAGAACGTTCAAGCACGGGAGCTGCTGGAAATGTGGCCCTTAAAAGGCAATACGAAGCGGGACGCTTAAGAATGAAGCGCGGCTGGGCAGCGAGGGGGGCGTTTCCTGAGTTGGGAGGCCTTATCTGAAGAGGAAATGCCGCGTAGCTCGAGTTCCTCGCCCCTCCGATGGCGTTGTGCGGTTTCGCGCGAACAGCTGTAGTCGACGAGGAAAGAAATGAGAGTGGGAAATAACACAAGTTGTGAGTGACATGGAATACAAACGTGACCCCTCCCCCCCATCTCAGTACTCATCTTCGGATGGGGCATATAAGACGTCTTTTTTTCTTTAATGTGTTGATTCCGCCCCAATTGCATTATCCAAAGTATTAATTCCCTCGACATCATCCTTATGGCTCCCTTCTTCCTTTTTTAAATTTACAATCGTAAATTTTTAATAATTTTTATTTACTCATTTTTTTCGATACTTCATATTTTATTCAATATAAAATATTGTGTAAATTGCCAAAGTATTACCCTCACAATATTTAAGGTCGCAAGCTATAAATATGAAGATAATGAACAATATTTCATTTTTTAAACCACTTCAAAACAAGAGAAAAGTAAGTTACTCATAATTGATTTTAGGAAAACCATACTTAACAAACATAACCAGTTCAGAGTTATTAGTGTTTTGGCAATCCTCTTGAGGTAACATTTGAGAGTCCATATTTTCTGTGAGATAATAAATGTTAAAGGATTTTGATGTGACTTTGTTTAATTAATGTAAGAGTATTTCAAGATTGTCAATGATAAGCATTCGTGAGACATCCTGCCCGTCGCTGACAGGAGGGGAAGAATGTCAACGTATCCCGCACCTCGTCTCATCACACATCTTTCCATCTGAGAAGAAATAGACTTCTCTGTCGTGTATAATGCACTCAGATGCTCGGGTTTTATCGTTATCAGAGTTATAAACTGAACATCATTATCTGTTTTTGGAAAAAAGTAAGGATGAAAAAGAAGACAGTGGAAATCCATGCACATTTGTTATACAAGACGACGGTGGAAATGTAATGACTGGGATGACTTAATGTGATTATGGAAATAATGAGTAAATATGTATTTGAAATATCTATAGTGAAGTCAAAAATAAATAAATATGCTAATTAATAAATAAAATTTTCATTATTTAGAATATTCGACGCGGTTGTCTGTGTATGAAAGGTAATTGAGCTCTAAATGTCTTGAATCCCGTGTGGGCATCCCATCATTTTCTGACTTAAGGAGCTATTTTCCTTACGGGGCAGCACCGTTGTATCTGATCTCCGTCTCCACTTTTAATCGAGCGGGAAAAGCTGTCGCAGACAGCGTGGCGTCTTTCTTTCGCCCGTTCAGACGTCTCAGCTGCGCACTGCGCGGCGCAGTCACGGGACTCCATCGACCGCCTGCGCCGCGCCAGGGGCCCCCCGTCGCCCCCCGTCGCCCCCCGGCCGTCCCCCGCCGCCGGCGCCCGCGCTGCGCCGCGCCGCGCCGCGCCGCGCCGCGCCGCGCCGCGCCGCGCCGCGCCGCGCCGCGCCGCGTCGTTCAGGGCATTCCGCACGGCGCTTCGGTCGCGGGCGGAGTGCGTGGCATTGCGTGACAGGGACGCCCTCTCTACGTGGAAGTGTCGCCGCTCGCGGCTTGCTACACCACCGAGTGTGTGCGCGTGTGCACACGGAGAGCGGCGTAGGACACGGCAGGGAGAGCGGGTCGTAGCCGTAGCCGTGGTCGTGTCGTGCGTGGGGCCAGGCCCAGGCTCAGGCCGCCTGGCGAGCGGCGTAGTATCGAGCGGGCAGGCCTTGCGTCAGCCGCCGCCTGCCATGCCCGTCACGTGCGCCGCGCCGCCGCCGCCGCCGCCGCAACAGCAGCAACAGCCAGCCCCAGGTACGACCGACCACGCGCGCCTCCATGCAGTTTCTGCTGTTTGCGACTGTGGATGCCGTGGACATGCAGCCCGAAATGCGTTGGTGAACAGATCACTATAATTCATTCAATGACGACGTTCGCATTCCGAATTGCGGATCGTCTGTCAACATATTATATATTCTCATAGACGTGGGGTTGATTTGTCCTGAAGATCCAAAAATGAGTTAAAAATTGTATACATTTTTAGTACATTTTATTGTAATAGCAATAGCATGCAATGTCTTGATATCTTTGCATGACATTAACTGACTTGTGACAGATTCTTTAATTTTTTTCGCTATCAGAATTCTTCGTTAACGGTTCGCTTGATGTGTACGACTTAGGGTCTACGTACCTTGAGCGTAGTTCAAGTTGATTTTATTGCGAATTGGCTTAGTTTGCTATGATAATTGGGATTATGTGTAAATGTAAATTACGAGTACATTTTTACTCGTATCCATGGTTTTAGATGCTAAATCTTGTTTATCAACCATCGGTAAACAATCGTGTTCATCCCTTGCCATTTATTGCTCTTCGCCTTGTGTTTATGTATAAAGAACGGGTTAACATGAAACACTGTTCAGTGCCGACATGCCGTGTTACAATCTACGCGCGGTGGAGTTCCCTTTCCATTATCCCCTCTCCAACACCGAGGGAGTAATGAGAGTTGGGTGGGAGTGCCACTCCCTCAGTGGGAGACGGATATTCGCGGAAGAACCGGTTACATTGACCTCAATTCCGATGACTGCGTCCTGTCGTCTCGTACTCTTGTAGGGCTTCTGAGAGACTTTTTTCCTGTCGATCGACTGGAAAACATGGCCTCCAAACCGCCCAATGTTGTACATTGCTGAAACACGAACGTGTTTTAACTTGTTTAGAATCACGGGCGACCCCTCTCCAAGAATGAACTCGTGACCCTTCGCATTTTTATCAATCAGCAAAAAACATGATTCTCTTATATCGCTTAATTCTGCTGTTCGGTTTGTTTAATTACATCATACCAGCCTTGTTATCGTGTTTGTGAAAAGGATGCGATGCATAGAAGAGTGAAACCACGACCATAAAGCCCACAACGCGCATTTTTTTCGTCCGTTCGGTGAAATTCATATCCCAGTCTAGCCCCCCACGCCCTGGGAGACCATCGGGGTGGGAGAGTCAGTCCCTTCTTGCTTTCTGGTCGGGCTTCTCAGATGGACTTATGATGCTGGTCGATGATATTTTTATTAAATGATATTATTGAATTTAAGAGTATTGATAAATAAAACTGGATACATGTGTGTTTGTTCCATCTTAACGCTTTTGGCCCACTTTCATCCAAATGTTACACTGGGAATGAAAAGGGAGGTTCGCGATTTTTTTCACCTTCAAATGAAATTTGGTTTAATGCCACCCTCAATGCATATAGGTATGACAGGAATGCGGGGCAGAGGTTCGTGCAGGAGCTTGATTGGGGGAAACCAGACGTGGCGGCGAGGGGTGGGGCTGGCCGAAGCATTGAGAACTGGACGGGGGCGGAGATGTAAATAAAAATAACTTCCATCATACACTCTAATTTGAATTCATTCCTTATCCTATTATACGAGTGTGATGACAAATGAAGATCCGGGCAACGCCGGTTGACTTGATCTAGTCATCATGCGCACTTTTAAGAACCTGTTAAAAACTTAGTGTCGTTGTTTTCAATTATTTTTACGATTGGTATCTATATCTTTAAGGTATTTTACCATAGGTACAACTCCACCTTCGTTTGATGTTGAAATGACAGTAATTTGACTGATATGTTTATCTGTACAAAACAAGGCGAGTAGGAAGCTATATGAATTCTGAGAACAATACAGGGAAACATTAGGTCAACGCTGTACTGATAAGTTTATCTCTTGTTCTATAAACGCCCGAACATCTCACGTATCTATCTAGGAGATTCAGTGCGTGTACAGGAAGGTCAAATGTGTGACCGCCGCCCTTTGTACTTTGTCAGCATCCGGCAGGAGATACGAAAAGCAACCACCTTCACAATGGAGAAGAGGACGTTACTAATACTTTTTGTCTTGGTATTCCCGCGGAAGCGAAAAAGAAAATAAGTTCATTTATAAAGAATAAATAATGAAGCGCAACCAGTAACTACCGTTTATTTCCAAATGTTTCGTTAAAGTTCCAATTGATGTCAACTTCGCTATGTCCAGAATAGTCGGGGTCAGTTAGTCAACAAATAAAGCGCGGATTCCGTTAGCGAACTTTCAGTGAAAACATTAAAAACGTAAAATAAACCGTTTTCGAAATTGTGCAATTTGTGTGAAATTACCCATTAGTTATTTCTAAGCGTATTATATTACACTTCCTTCGTGGAATATTCTAATTATGAGGCACAGCGAGTGCTAGATTTTTGCGTAAACCAAGGACGTGCGATTGGTTCTTGGGTGAGCAGAACGTTCAAACTTGTCTTGTGAGCTTAGTGTGTACCATTATTGTCGTTTTTCTGAAGTTCCTTTCTCCTAAATGGGCTAGTTTACTTCAGACCTATGAAGTTCGCGTTAAGTGATACAATGAGTTATGGTAGATCGAACCGAAGAAAAGTTCCATTACTAGTTCCGTTTCTGTCACAATTGCTCGTGTCAGAATGTTTTCACGTGGTGTATTAGGAGCCAATATTCATCAGTGTATTCGATTAAATTTTACTTGGACGAAGCAGTATGTTTAAAACTAAAGAAAATGTAAGTGAACTTAGAGACTGAATAAAGTGGAGAATCATGAAAACACACGTTTCCCTTCTAGAAGAGCAACAGATCGGATCACTAAATGCCCACAACGCACCACTCTTCTGTCATAGTTTCTCGCCCCCCCCCTCACTGTACAGTTGTGTGCTTCCGGTGTCAAACAACCAAACCAATGGGTGTTACTGGTGTCTTGCAAACTGTGCCGACTGAGCATGTTTATCTGTCTTTCTTTAGGGTTTGCGAGTTTGCGCCGTATAATTTATAGCGCGTGTGTACGCAGTGTCAGCAGAAAATTGTGGGCGCTGGGTGCTACATAAATAAGTCGCGGTGCGAAGTGCACCCAGTTCTTCAAGACTGAAGTGGCCCGCGTGCTTTGAGGCGTGCGGTGTTGCCAAGTGCCAGGAGTGCTCAACCCCTTCGTGAGGTGGCGGACTTGCTCATGGTAGACTAAGGGAAGATCGGGGAGGCTAATACTGAGCATATTTTAGAACCAGGCGAATTTCCGCTTGGTTCGTGCAGGACCACATATCTTCTGTCCCGTGAATAAAAGGTTGGGTATGAACCTTCCATACGGTGAGAAACTGAGGTAATTGAAACAATAGAATGATAAAAATCAAGTCTGAATTTCTATGTATAAATCCATGTTTAGATAATGCTCCTAAACGTGTACTTTGTATTTACGACTGGAGTGTAAACGAATACCCTCGCTAACCTCATTGACACCCGCGCTTGTGTCACTCTCAAAATAGTGTTCACGTGACCTTAAAAATGCAAAGTTAAACAGTCGAAAAATTGTGTATAAAATTACTATTAATGCATTTTGACCCCTTGGGATTTGTTCATTATGAAGTTTAAAAACAAATGGGCCCCCACAAAGTCAACTGATGTCACTGCAGCGCCTCTGACCGGGAGGTCCGCGGTTCGAGTCCTGACGGCGGCAGGATTTTCGACACTAGCTTTTCAGCTAGGTCGAATTCAGTCGCTGTCTGGAAGAGAATTCGAGCGGCCGGCTGCTCTGATCGGTAGTTTTCCGTGGTTTCTCCGATCAACACCAGGCGAATGCCGGAGCAGTACCCTTCCAAACGGGCCACGGACCGCGCGCGATCTTTCCTTCCTCTTCCTTTCCATGTCCTATCCCTTTACACGCACACTTACACTAACATGCACTACACTACCACATATTCCGCGAGACCGGTCGGGAGCTTAGAGCTTGTCCCAGCTGGGGCGGTGCCCCGCTGGTGGGAGAGTCCTGATTAGGGGGAAACCCCACTAGCCGACGGTAGGTCGGCGCCGGATCTCGCCATCCGGCGGGGGAAGATCACAGCCATCTCCCGAGGGGAAAACCTTCACTACACTTATGGGGCTAATGACCAAAGCCGTTGACGCGCCCGAAAACACGAAAAAATCAGTCTTAATTTTTGGTGGGAGCGGGCGACTGCGGTAGTTCGGAATCATTGCCATTGCTTCTTCGCGGAGTGTGACGTAAGCGGGCCCCGATTAAGCGCCGAGGGGGCCCCTTCGAACCACGAGTGCGCGCAAGCTCGGATTCAGAAAAGTGCGTGCCCGCGTACACAAACCTTTATTTGAACATTTCAAAGTACGTAAGTCATAAACGAGGCAATTAGACATTCATTTAACCCTCATCCTGAACAATTGAATACTTTTCAAGCAGAAAACGTGCACAATAACCTGTCCCCGGAATCTCCCTGCCATTTCAAGTCCTGTTTAATATTGCATTTTGTTGGAACATCCCATATAAATGAGAAGTCACATGACCATTTTGTTACGTTGTATACGTAGTTTATTAAAACAAAATTCAGTAAGTGTTGGTGTCGGGTGCCTTGAGCCCAACCAAATTGGGGCTCTTGGAGTAAGAAATTGCCGACCCTTTTCGCATATGCGCGTCGTGCATACTAAAGCAGTAGTTCATAAACTTCCCAGACTCGCAAACCTCGTTGATTTTCAGTTTTCATTTCGAGTACCACCGGTACTTAAAAAAAGATTATTGATTAAAGGTTGTTTATGTTCCCTTCATTCTTTCATTAGAAATTTTCCTGCTAGTACTGAAAAAGAATAATTTACTCAAAAGAAATTAGGGTCTAATTGAAACTTCTTGATGCTTGTTTTGTTCTGGAGAGTTTGTTACATTGAGTGGATGTTATTTTTAACTCTAAATCACACTCTGTAGACTTTTTGTTTTTAACATTAACGAGTTTTTTTAGTACAACGACCTTCCAGGAATTATTACACGCGAATACAGCTTCAGAAATTAGAGCTTTTTTGCGTACCACCAGTTGAAAACCACTGCACCTATGGAACTGAGTGGAAGAAAGGGGTGAAATGTTTGTGATGATTACTAAGAGAGTGACCCGAGTCTCTTCCTTCATTCCCGAACTTCAAACTCGCTGAGTGGTCATGTACCGACAACGAATTCTGTTGTTCCTCTGCAATGTGGCACTTAAAATGTGGAAGTCGAAAAAGTAGTTACGCTTTTCTTGGAAGAGAGAAAAGAAGCAGTATGTGTCTCCGGCTTGTGATCATTCTTTGAGGAGTGTTTTGTCTTGGGTTACTACTCATACATTCACACCTGATTCTTTTCACCGATGTAAACTCTTCACGAACTTTTTTTGAATAGTGTATTAGTTTACAAAATCTAGGCATTTTTCTAAGAACGCTCCTATTATGAACTTCAGTTTTTTGGATGTCTCGTAGAAGAGAGTTCGCAAACTCGGCATGACCCAGGGTAATGTAACACTGTTACACACCGCAAAAAAGAAAGCTTAACTTTTTTTGACCCGCACAACGACAAAACGCGAAGTTTTATTATGTACAAATTGGGGTTAGTGACGGCTCTGAATGTGCGCGGTGGCGACACTTTTGTGGTGGTGCAGCGATGATTGGACCCGTGACCCACCACGATGTTCGGCAGGAGGCCTACCCTGCGTCCGGGAAGTTCAGCGTCCCTCGATCGCCTGGGAGGGCTAGGGCGCATTTGCACTCTTACCTACAATTTTACGACAAAGCAATTGCGTTTGTTCCGTGAATCACAGAGAACCTGATGTAGTTTGTGACTTATTGTCTTTTGGGCAAGATTCGTAATACCTCCAGGAAGGGCAATTAAATTGGATCGTTACTCGTATAATATCCCGTTTTGTCAAGAACTGGACATACTGTTCTATATCTGCGAGGTATTGAAAATTTGTTTTAAATATTTTTAAAAGTAACCGCGCGTCTTGAATAAAACGGTTGTTGTGCCCCTTTATTATTCTGACCAAAAAAGTAAGGAAAAGCCTTGTTGTTATTTGAGGAAGTTTGATTCAATCGTTTTCTCGTCGAAAATTTTCCATTTCGAGAAAACTCTACTTCTGCTGCTTCTGGGCGCGCAGTTCAAATACTCCTCACTGTGCGGGCACACGCGCTACAATTTCTGTGCGTTGAGTGGTTCAGGATCAGTGAAGTCGGTCGCAGACACGTGCTTCCTGCTCCAGGGTCCTTCCAAGTGCCAAGACCGCCGCGCCGAGCCTTATCACTGCACCCTCACCCTTTCCCCCATCACAGCACAGCTGCAGCGCCTCTCGTTCTCGAACATACCGGCAGAGGTGGCTGAGGGCATCAATGGATGTCACTGCAGTACCTACGACCGGGAGGTCCTTGGGTTCGAGTTCCGACTGTGGCAGGATTTTTGGAGAATCCTAGCCGCAAGCTACTCGGATTGGTAGTTTTCAAAGGTTTCTCCAATCAATAACAGGCAAATGCCAGAGCAGTGCTCTAACGAACAGACCACACACCGCGCGCGATATTTCCTTCCTCTTCCTATCCTCACCCTTTACTTTCACACACTTATATGCACCACACTACCACACGTGCGGGAAACCGGTCGGGAGGTCAGAGCCTGAGCCGGCTGGGACAGTGCCTCTGTGGTGGGAGATTCTTGGTTGAGGGAAATCCCACTAGCCGACGGTAGGTCGGCGCTGGATCTCGCCATCCAGCGGGGGGATATCGCCGCCACTTCCCGCGATAAAACATGCACTACACTTACGGAACCAATGACGTTGAGAGTTGACGCGCCCGGAATCGCCAACCAATCAAAGCGTCTCAAACAATGTTCGAATTGCGGTCCCGGCCGCAGCCTAATGTCTGTCGTGTGTTGGTGGCGTGTGGTTGAGGGCCGTGTGTGCTTGTGTGTTGCAGCGCTGCTGGAGCGGCAGCTGGAGCGCAAGACGCGTCTGCAGCGGGAGCTGCGGCGCGAGCGGGAGAAGCTGCGCGCCATGCAGCGCGACGTGCGCGGCATGGAGAAGGACCTGGCGCAGCGGCAGCTGCGCAAGCGCTCGCCCCACGCCGCCCTCCCGCACCTCTCCACGGTAACCACGCGCTCTCGCCTAGAAACATTAATGTTTCATTTTAGTATTATTATTATTTCTTTTTTCTTGGGGGTTTCTCACCCGGGGTTCATGGTTTGAGGGGCCTCTAGGCATACCATATTCCTAGCTTTGCATATTGAGGACTGTGCGAACAATCCAGCAGGTTTCAAGAATGACTGACGTTTGAGCTTTTGGGATAATTTTGTGAGGAGGAAGACCTACTTTTTCTAAATAATGCTTTAGATTTTTGTTAACCAGACCTGTAGCTGTTATTACAATTGGTATAATTTTAACAGACTCAAGTTTGTATATTTCTTTATATTCTATTCATAGAGGAATGTATTTTGAGATTTTTTCTCTTTCTGCCTTATTGATGTTGTGATCTGCAGGGTGTGTAACATCAATGATGAATGCTTTCTTTTCCTGTACGTTATGTAGTAGAATGTCTGGTTTATTTGCCGGGATCGTTTTATAAGTATGTATTGGAAGGTCGTAATACATTTAGAACTGTTTACTTTCTATGACGGATTTGACTTAGTTATTTATTATTATTATTATTATTATTATTATTATTATTATTATTATTAAAAATGACGAAAAATGTATTAAAATGGGTAATTTCCTTTTGTCACAACATAAAATTTTTCTAAAGTGAGAAGAAAAGAAATGATTTTTCATTAAAATCCGCCCCCTAGTTATTACTGCTCCGCTACGATTTTTAACTTTTGGCCTCTGCAGTAATAACACCCATAACATTTCTAGGTATGTTACCTGCTATAACAAAACTTATAATTTTACATACAATGTGTGTAATGTTATGTGTAAGACGAAAAACAACACTAGTACAAGATAAAGTAAACTGACAGTGAAATATAAACTACTCTCTAGAATTGTCATCTCTGTCACAGAATGCACACACAAATACAAAGACAACACAAGTTTAGTGTAAACTTACTTTGAATGTTATAATGATAAAAATCATTATTTTATTGGAACTAAATTAAAAAAAAAAAAATAATAATATTCCCCAATAAGCCTCCCCCTCAAACAAAGAAACAACCAGGCATATGAAACACGAATGTCAACACTGTTGGGTGGCTCTGGTAGACCACTGCCCTTCACAATTGAAGTGTTTATTTCAGAAGAGATGTATCTCCAAGAAATACAATTTTCCAGGAAGGGGTCACTGAGAAAAAAGTATCTGTAACTCACATATAACTCGATTTTTGAGCACAATTCTTGACAGCACAGACTCATTTTATGACAAAGTGGTCTTGCATTAGTCAGGGATCCTCTTGGATCCCCTATCCCAGTGGTAGAAGGCAAGCGGTCTGATTGCTGCCCTGTGAGACTCGCTTAGGAGAAGGTGGCGCAGGGGCAGATAGGCAAAGAACAATAAAATTTAAGAATATAGGTAATAGTTGCATTAAGACTTTTATATAAATGCATTAAGAAAACCTTTCCTGTAATCATGTCATCAGTGCAAGTTAAGAAAAAATATGTTGTAATCTATTGATGAGAAATGTTTGAGACGTGGCCGTAATAAACATCCTCTGTGATCACTGTAAGTTTCACATCACTAGAGTACTGTGATTGTCATGGCATCTTAGAAGTGAAGTGTCATTCTTGTCTTTTCTGCAAAAAATAATCATTAAAATTTATGTAATGTAGAATAAAAACGGGCTGTGAAAATCATCATTGATAAAGAGCTTGAATTGTACCCATTTTGTGTAATGACTATGGTTTTATTGTGCAAAAGCAATAGATGTTCCATTCTGATGTCCTTATCAAACTTGTTTCATTAATATCAGTAATACAATCACAAGGTACTTAAGATTCCTAAGATTTTTCAAGATTTCATTTTATTTAATGTCAAAAGCAGTTAAAACTGTGTGTGATGAAGTTTATTCTGAAAAAGTTTTCTTAATTCTATAATACCTACCCTAAACCATATACAATTGAATTCTGAATACAGAAAGAAATAAGTGTTTTTGGCAAGAATTGATAACACAGTATTTGCTCCAATGCATTGGATGCAGATTTATTACATTGCAATGTAATAAATCTATTTTCGAGGGCAAATCAGCTATACATTTGGGATTTTATCTCTCATCATGTCCATGGTAAAAGAATATACTTCCTACCACAACAACATGGAGAATGATAATTTGATTAACTGTATTTTCCACTGAATTTTAGAAGATGTGTACAAATAATGAAGTTATATTTATGTGTATAAGTATTTTGAAAAACCAAAACTAACTTCATTACTAATCAGTTAAGTGTTACATGATTCTATAATTCTCCAATTCTTTCATTTATTATTCATTATAGACTTATTTTATTTCAAGCAATAGCACTTAAAATGATATTTCAAAATAAGAAAAATGTATTGCTGAATTTCATTTCCTATTTCATTACAAATAGCTTTTCAGCCTTGTACAGGATGTCAGAGCTTATAAACATTGCATTATAATTAGTAAAATTTATTTTTGTGTTCACTTATTAGTAAGTTAACCTTTCCTTTTCTTTTTATCATTTGCAAGTACCTTAGTTTTTGTATGTATAATAAATTTCAAATCATCTTTTATTTCCTTACCTAAATTAATACTTTGATTGCAGTTGCAGAAAGTGCAGAGGTTGCGACAGGAGATCCATCTTCTCACTGAAGAATGCAAGAAGATGACCATGGAAGTGGACATGAGCTCTGACTCCAGACGTAAAGTTCTTTCTAAATTCTTTTAATGTGTACTTTTAATTGTTAAGTAATTTAATTATAACATCAAAATGAAACTTTCTTCTTTCTTTCTTGCTTTATTTATTTAACAGCGAAAACGTTAAAAACTGCATGTGACAAATGGAAGAAAAGTACAATCTGTGCAGATTTTCTTCAGCTCTGGAATCTATACCCCTTTTCTGTAAATGTTATATTATTTTATATGTGGGTTTTAAATTGAATAAGTGGATTTTCAATATTGTTGTAAAGTATGATTATATGTTTTCTTTAAAAACAAAAATATAATTATTTGGCTTCTCAGTCAAAATCTTTTTGCTATGAAGATTTCAAGTCCCAATAATGACAATTTAGCTGTAAATGTTTGTTTCATTTTATTTTTCACTTGGCTTGTGGTAATTTAAGGCTTTGGGACATCACAATTTATGAAGTAAGTAGTAGAAGTAGTAGTAGTACTGCGAGCATTTTACACCATTAGGCATTTCTCACTTCCCAGTTTTCATTTAAGTTTGTCACTGCAGTCTTCTGCAGTTAATCCTCTTCTGTAGTCATCCCCTTCTTCCTTCCATGTACTTCTTGGTCTTCCTTGTCTTCTGTATGAAGGTTGCCAATTCCAGAGCTTTGTAGGCCTTCGTTTTGCGCCCATTCTGTTTAAGTGACCATACCATTTGAGCCAACTAATTTCAATGGTATCGATGATGTTGAAACTGAAAAGTTCATCGTTTCTTACTTTGTCCTCCAATGTCAGTCCACAGCTTCTTTGTCAATAGTCCATTTCCATTGTTTAAGTTTATTCTCATTACCTTTCAATATTTCCTAAACTTCAGACCCATATGTGGCAATACTCTCCATGATAGTCTTATATAACCTTTTCTTAACATTCTTCCTCAGAGCTCAATTCTGTATTAAGGGATGCATTTGCCTTACAGCTGCTTTCCCCTTTGATATTCTACTCTGAATATCTTGTGTACTACCCCCATTTGCTGTTATTTGAGTACCTAGATTGGTAACATTCTGGCAAGATTTTAATTCTGGTCCATTGTGGATACACACAGAACCATGGCTCTGTATGTACCCTCATACCATCTCCAACAACCAAATATTGTGTTTTATTAAAATTTATTTCAAGCCCCCAATTTAAGAACTCATGAAGTTTTTGCAACATACACAAAACATCATCTTCCTCCTCAGTGAAGATTATGTGGTTGTCTGCATAATTAAGAGAAAAGAGCATGGAATTGTCAATTTGTATAACCATATTGCAACATTTTCTCCTCCAGTTTTTTAAAAGCTTCGTTTAAATATAATTTAAACAGAGTAGGAGCTGTGCAACACCCTTGCCATAAGCCTTTATTTACAGAAAATAGTTTGGAAAGGTTTCTTCCAATTTTAATTCCACTTACATTTCTGGTGTATAGGCTTTTAACAGCTTTCAGTAAGTACATCTTAACATCTTCTTTCTCCATGGCCATCCAGAGTTCCTTTATTGGATCAGTGTTGTAGGTTTTTCTTAAATCTATGTATACCAGGTGAGTTTCTAAATTATGGGTAAGCCATTTGTCAGGCTTTAATCTGGTACTAAAAATATTATCAGTACGTGGGTGTCCAGCTCTAAAGCTGCTCTACATCTATAAGATCCATTTAAAGGCGAAATTTCAATACTTTTCTATAGAGCTGGCCAATACTACAGAGCATAGTTATGCCTCTGTATTTTCCACATAATTTTCTATCACCTATTTTGGTATATATTAGAAATGAATCCTTTTGTAAAGTCTTCTCTCCCTTCATACATCTATTGTATAGTTGGTAGAGAATTTCGTGAAGTACGCTAGGGCAATTTTAAGAGCTCCATTAACACTGTATGAAGTAAGTACTACAATGAATTAATAGTGAGAAAATGTACATAATTTTTTTAAGCCGTGTATGCTGTTACATCCATGAACAGTGTCCAAAATAGAGCTTGACCAATAAATCACGTAATAAATTGAAACATCTGTGGAGACTTAGATCAAATATAAAATGTACTTGGGTGTTTGTTAGGTTTACTTTACCTTAAAACATGCAAGTGTTTCTGTCAAACACTGTTGAAAATTTATAAAATTGAAACCAACAATACATATTAGGATTTCAAGCAGTGATTAATTTTTTTTTTTAATAATGTAGTCCTGTGTATTCATTAATAAAAATGATGTTCATTGTGCCAAAATGAAAAATTGCAGTAACTGTGCAGTAATGAGTGTGGTAGGGATTCTGGAATTCAATAAATTGTTTGCAGATTGTACTTCTTCCCCATTTGAATTCCTGCTGGCAAAAACATTGTAACCCACAAAATGCAAATTTAGCGACGCACAACTTTCTTCCTCCATTGTTGCAATGTTTATGCACCCATGCGATCAATGGCAAATTAAAAAAGAAGAAATGGCACTTAATGTCCATGTTTGCCAACATAGTTTCCTACATGCCTCTCTCCGACTACATACAACCTTTATGCGAGGAAACCTAGCATTACAGAAAAGTGAGGATTACAGCGTTTTTGCCAGCAGGGATTCATTTGTCACATAGTTTTCACTGTTTTTAACAAAACATAAAACAAAATTTAATCAAAACACTTGTTTCTAAGATCTCAAGTTCAAATTTCAGTGGAAAGCTCTTAGGTTTTGGAGTTCACTCAGCAGATCTTATGATACTGAAGACAATGGCATCTGTAAAATAACATTTTTACTCAAAGCTATTTATATCACATTAAAAGTTCAACTCCTATTCTGCAAAGTGTCTATAGAAGTTTCATTTCAAAGTTTCATGACATTGCAGTGTGGGCAATAAAAAATTTTTAAATGTATGTTTCCTTGTTGATATTCTCTACAGTGACAAATGTCTATTTTTCTTTTAAATTTTGAATTGTTATTTCCAACTTTCAAATTCCATTGTCAGATACTGAGCATCGTTTTGTTTCCAGTTCCCTTAGGGGAAACAGATGAAGAGTTCTACCAGAACATTTACACTGGTCAGCAAGGCAGCGTGGCAGCACATTCACAAAGAGATTCCCCCAGGCATCGTGAGTAACCATTTTTTCTTTCTTCCTTATTTTTGTAGAAATTTTATTTTTTGTAGATTGTAGTAAATTGTTGGGATGTGCAGTAAACTTGTAGTTTGTATGTGAATAACATCTACAAAAAGATTGGAGTAGAAATTAAATACTTAACTGAAAATTCTTAACATCCTCTGGATTTTCTTGGTAGTATAATATTGAATTACGGACTTGTATAAATATGGGTTATAAACTTGAGTTTCATCTTCTTTTTTGTAATTATTTTCTATGCTAGTTCAAAATATTTTTTAATAAATAAAAAGACTTAATATTTTAGCAATAATATTTAAAACCCATTTTTTTGAGAAGATTTCAAATTTTAGCCTTCCTTCTCTTTTGTATTTTTTTCTTTCTTGCATTTTAACTATCCTATTGAAGAAAGTTGGCTAAAAGACAGTGATGATGTTGCAGGAAGTGAAATTCCACATCAGAGCCCCCGCCAGCCACCCCCGCGACCTCCTCCTCCAGAGAGGGACCCGCGCGAGGGACAGTCGTGGACATGCACCGAGTGTACATTCCGCAATTACTGGGAGTTGGAGTACTGTGAGCAGTGTGAGATGCCTCGGCTGATGCTAGGTACAGGGCCGCGGCCGGCACCAGGGGCAGGTTGCTACTGCCATCCTCCTGGCAAGCAGCTGTCACCCAGTGTGGTTTCCTACCCTGCGATCCTCTCCACCCCACAGCTGCAATGAGTTTGTGTAGTGGCCATGTGATTTGAAGGACTGGCGATAATGGGTTTTGGTTCAAAGTGACTGGGACTGGTATTTCAACAGTGTTGAAACGTGTTGAAATGGAATAAAGAGAGGATATTGTGGAAATTGAATTTAGGAAATAATACATTTGCAGCACTTTTGGACCTAAAATGAAAGTTTATGTGCTGTGCATTTATAAACACTTTTCAACACATATTTGACTGAAGCAGTGAAAACAAATGGCAAAGTGGAAACATGATTTCATTCATTGTGTTAACCAGGGTCTATTGCCTTCTGAGGAAGACAAAAGTCGGTGTGAGCAGAATGTTCACAATGTTACCATTGATACCAATGCTGTGGTCTTATGATCAGACTGCAGGGCCTACAAATCATGTCTACAGTTTGTTTTTTAAATTGTTCCAGTTTTGCTTTTGTCCCTCAAAATATAACAATATTCTGAAATTATTTTGTTGCATTAAGTACTTTAAATTTGCTTAAAAAATAGAAAACATTAATTAAATAATCAGCAAATGCTTCTTGACAGTACTTTTACACACTAGTCATTATTTTGTATGGAAAATTGTTTATTTGTATCCTAAAAACATAGCAATTTTTCTTCAATAATAGAAATAGACCCTGTTGTTAACATGTTGCCATTAAATTTCCAATGTCCATGCTCACATAACTGCCTGCAGCTTATTGATTTCATTTGCATTAAGATAACTCACCATCATTTTATTTTGCAATTCTTCCTCCAATGGAAGTAGGCCTACTTTGGTATCAGATTGGAGTCAGTGGAAATGAAATTAGAATATTTTGTATATAATTTAAGGGTTAAAGGAGATTTTTTATATTGTAGATTAGATTGTAATATATTTATAGCTCTTTAGGATTCTGCTCAATATGTTTCATTATGTAGATAAATTTACAATTTTATATACACAGTGCCCTTAAAATGTTATTTAGGTAAACTGATATTGAACCATGATTCATGTGTGTGATTCACTTGTGTTGTTTAAGATCAAGCAAGGGCATATTAGTGCACATAAGACTGAGTTATGTTAATGCCAATAAGTCATTAATTGTGTATATAAAGAAGAAATAAAATGTTATGCATGTTGAATAAAGAGCAATTGTTCATTCTCACTAACCCTGTGGAATTTCTGTGCTCCTGTATCCCCCAGTTTTATTTTTACCTCCTTTGTTTTGTTTTCATTAACCAAAAGCATGTTGAAAAAGTGTGTAGGAATAGCACTATTTTAAAATGAATGTGCTATAAGAGCAAAATACATCTTCACAAGTTTTATTTTGTACAAGATGTATCTGTAAATCATTACAGCTGTGCATTTTGTAAGCTGCTATGTGTGAATACTCAGCAAATTCCACATTAACCTTCTAACCTTGACTTGCTGTAATGTGAAAATGGAAAATGCTGCAAAAGGTGTGTATTTTAATTCCCTGTAAGTTTTCAAATGCTTTTGTCTTCTAATTTCGAAGGAAGTGCAAAAGTACATTTTTGTTTGTACAGTAACCATTAGATTTCATATTTGAACTTTCATTCTACTAATTGCTTTTGATTAAGTTTGATCTCTCTGTATTCTATTTAAGAAAAAAGTAAATTCTTTTCCTGGTTTTTAATTTTTTTTCTATTTTCAGGAGGTGAAACTCAGGATATTCACATCCATGTCACTCATCACAACTTTCCAATAAGAAGTAAGTGCTTTCTCTTCAATTTCTATTGGTGTGCTTGTTTTTATGACTGATAGTGTTTTCATTATGACTGATTTCTCAATGTTAGCTGTTTCTAGACCCATTACTTCAAATTGTCCATGTCAATAAATCCTAAAAAATTATGTTCAATTTATGTCATTGAAAGCATGCAAAAATTTCACAAAACTGAAAATTCAGATAGATTCTTAGATAAATTTAGTACGTAGTGATGAACATTCTTGTTCTTTAGAACATTTCAACCTTCGAATGCAGTATAGAGCTTCAAGGAACCATCTGTATCTCCTCACTGTGAGTTGGTTCTATTACTGTAGGATGTTTAGACAGTGGGTAATCTCCAGTCTTTAGGGAGAATGGAATGGATTAATTCCCTCTCCCCTCTTTCTCCACTTTCCCTTCCTCCAACTAATTTTAAGAAGTTTTGTGCAGTCCAGTAGTATATGCATATTTTTGTTTCTATAACTTTCTGTATGTAGAAAATAATACAGTACTTTGTGGTTAGAAATCCTAACTCCATTAATTATTAAGATTAAATATGATATAATCCCTAAAAGTCCAATGGCGCAAGTAATCTCCCTAAATTTCTGGTAGTAATAGCAAGAACAATATCATATGTAACAAGATCATCCATAAAAAATGTAAAATAGAAGCTGTTTGTAGACAATATATCTTTCCACACTCAAGAGTGAACAAGGCCAACAAAACTCTTCATTTGATGTACAAAAATGGTTAATTAAATGATATTTTGTTGTGATTATTAACAATAAGTCTGAAAATTCTCTTCCTAAATGGTCCTCTTTCATAGTTCCTCAATATTACATTTACATTCCGTGGTAACAATATAGTTTCTACTTACTTTTAAAGACAAGAAATTGAAAGATAAAAATTGATAGTTCAATTGTCAATTCACTTAATATGTTTGAACAAAGCAAATACTGTGTTACATCATTCTGCAGACTCCTCCTTCCCCCTCTATATCCTGCTGCAGTGTTGTCTGAGGAGGTTCTTCTGCTGGGAGATGGCTCTGCATACTTAGGCTTTCATATATGAATATTGCTGTGCCTCTCTATTTAAGAAGAGAAATTGAGCAAATCCATCTACAATTTTGATGCTGCAGCATATGTTTTTTATTTAGTAAGACTACCTAAAGCATCTGGATTATTAATTCTGAGATTTCCTAGAATGCAAGTCCCTAATTTTCTTTACGTCTCCATTGTCAGCTGTTTTATTGGTATTAACCCATTATCACCCAAGTTTTACCCATTCAAAAAAAAAATTAAATCTCATTTCGAGATAGGTTTCCCTGTTGCTTTCCATTTGGACTGAAAGTTTCTACTTTCTGTATTTGCCCAACACCCTTTCCAGATGCCATTATGCAGCTAAGGGACATAGCTTAGTCTCTCACGGTCTTTTCTGCTCCCCTGGGAAACTTTACTAGTGAGGAGTCCTCCAATACTTCTTAGTCTTTAGGCCATGTTGGTCCTGTACCTTAACCAGGGGATGCTTGCAATACGTAGACTCACGCCAGTGCCCGCAATGTCTCTCTCAGATATAGCTGCAACTTTTTGAGAGTGTGAATGATCTGAAGCTCTATTTACTAAAATACGTATTTTATTTAGTTTGTATATGTGCCCCCGATGAAATTGTTAATGAATCTTGCACTGCAGAAACCTTGTCTGAATATTTATGATGAGAAAGGTATAAATTGACAAAGTGCATGCAAAAATCATTTAACATCTTATTATCTTATTAAATAATATTAAATACAATTTCCATAAATGATTTTGGCATTTAAATACTTGTTTGTTTAGGACATTTTTCACAAAATATTTAGAAAGTCTTTGTTTTTTTGTTGTTGTTTTTTTTTCATTTTGCAAAGTTTGCATTTTTTTCATTTTCTCGCAGAAGTC
Source organism: Teleogryllus occipitalis (assembly GCA_011170035.1). Taxonomy (NCBI): domain Eukaryota; kingdom Metazoa; phylum Arthropoda; class Insecta; order Orthoptera; family Gryllidae; genus Teleogryllus; species Teleogryllus occipitalis. The sequence goes on from BLKR01000366.1 coordinate 187,532, forward strand.
TCTCTCTTTGGGAACAAATTGTGATAGTCAATCCTAGATAAGGCAAATGATTACATTTTCTGAATAGACACTTGTCATAAACATGGCTGAAAATAATGTCATGATACATACCCCTGAGGCAAAAGCTCACAATGCAAGCAACATGCCTGACAGATATCGTGCAGCATAGCAGTCAAGTTTCAACAAACTCACAGAAAATGAATCAGTGAAAGGATAAAAATAGAAGGCCAGGTGTTCTCAAAAAAGTACAATGAAGGAAAACATGAATTATCAGACAACTAATGCATTGCAATAATTCAGGAATATAAAATTTCATTGACTTGGATCTCGCAGATCTATTGCGGGCACTCCTGGGTTAAGGCCTGTGTCGATGCAGACTGCTCGCAGTTGACTTCATTAGTGTTAGGTGGTACACATCAACATAATGCTCATGTGACACGGGCCTTACAAGCCTGAGGAAGCCCATGGGTTCCTCTTGGTGCTTATACCATTGATGAGGGTGTTGAGAGTGATATCCATATTCTTGCATGCAGATCGATCCACACAATTCACAAACACGGTCACTGATCACAGTAAGGGATGAATTAGGAATGAGCCTCACACCACAAATCCATCTGAAGGATCAAAGAGTTCTGTCAACTCTGGTAAGACAAGTACCTTATCTCGCATGGAAGCTCCTGTGTCTTTTGTTTGGTGACTGAACCAGTCCTTTTCTGAAGCTTTGTACATCCTTACATCAGATAAGGAGAAAATTTCATAAATAATTTTGTGTGAAAAAGAATCACAGAAAAGCAAGTGGAAACAAGTTTGTATATTACATGAATAGTTTCAAGATTAATAATAATTATTAATTAATCCTTGCCTTAATGATATGAAATTTGAACTTCCCAATATAAAATATGACTTAATGGGTACTGTGAAGCCATTTCCAATGGTTTCTACTCCCAAAACAGAAGTAGCTTGTGTACCTTCTGAGCAGCCTCTACAGTGACATTAATCTGTATTTAGTGAATTGTTTCCTAGCAAAAGAAAGGAAGGAAAATTAGAAAGAATGGTTATAAATGCTCCTAAGTATAATGTTTCAACAAACAGCATTCATGTTATTGAGTTTTAACAGTATACAATTCCATTTAGAAAATTTAAGAATATTAAATTTCTTCAAAAATAGAAATATTATGAATGATAGCTACAGTATATTTTATACTCCTCTGTTCAGTATTATAGGACAAAAACCATGTGTGGGTATTGTGATCTGTTTAGACGTTTTTGGGTGTGGTGTGTGGTTGGTGGTAGGGGGGGATAAAATTCAAAATGATAGAATACAAAACCAAATAAACAAATAATAATAATAAAATTATTTTCTGAAAAACTTAATTATTCAGATTGTTTTGATTCATGAAATTTGGGAACATATGGCAGTTTACATTTTAGATGAGTAAAAAGTCATTACTGCATTTTAAAAAAAATCGTGGCATTCTCATTAATAATATATAAAAAAAAGAATCAACATACAAAAATAATAATTTGAACAATAAAAATGTGCCAAATGTTTTTTTTTATTTATAAACATTTTGTAAACTATCATTAATGACCCTAACTGTTTTGTCAAATCATATAGATGGTGCAAGCTATATTCTTTTTCATTAAAATACCAGTATAATATGTGGACTGTAGGTGTCTTGGTGTCTTGTAGACTTCAGGTGTAAGAGAGTAAAGGTATATGGGAAAGGTATAAAAACAGTACCTCAAAAAAAATTCTGAGATAAGATTTTTGAATTTTAAATATTTTCCTGAACTTTTCATTTCTTATCCTATCCCCCCTTGAAACTTTTAATGGAAAATATAATCTACAAAATATCAGTGTTTGACACAATCAAAGATTAAACTTGCAAACATTAGTAAACAGGATTATTTTCTTTTTTCTTTTGTTATTATCACAGATGCCTTCAGGACATGTAATATTGTTGAACAAAGCTTGAAATACATTAATGTTTAGCATTGATTTTCATGATATTTTCCATCTTTGAAAATGGGATTTGTCATTTTCATGAAAAACTTTGCATGTTGTACTGTAAATTGAAGCCACATTAGATGTGTTTCTAGCAGGGTAATGTGCTGTGCTATGTTGAGCAAGTGCATGTTTTTGTGGTGAATAATATGTGTTTAACTTTTAACTTGTTTGTAGGGATTCAAATATTGTTTAACAAGATCTTACAGTCCTTGGAAAACTGTAAACAGGTATTAAATGGACAATGAATCATACAGCAACAACAAAGATAGATTTAATTAACTGATCAAGGAAACCGTTAAAATGTTGGAACCTTTTTTGACTATAATTGAGCATAAGTAGCACAGTAAAGGACACTTATCTTACCATATAATATTGTAACCTTTTAAACATTAAAAAGAGAACATGGTAATTTGAAATGGTCAAAAAAGAGAGCCAACAAAAGAAATGATCAAAATTTACCAGATTTAATGTAGTTCAAAGTGGATTCGGTAGATTGTTCATGCCTTTTTATTTAAAATGTTGTGAATCAACTCACAACATTTAAACCCTCTAACTTGGTCTTTCATCAGAAACATATACTATCTGAGGCAAACTATGTATAGATAGAGATAGGGATTTAAAAGATGTCACAGGCCTGCAAATTTAGGGTTCATGAATTCTTCTTTTTAACATTATATGAAGTTTACATTTACTTGGAGTGCTGATTTCATAATTGATCTGTTTTCTTTCATCGCATACCATTTTTTTCACAGTGCGCCATGATATTTTCAGCCATTCAAAATTTATCTTAATAGTTATCGAGGATATCTGATAAAATAAAACATGTTTTCTGGAAAATATTGCTTGTAATTTTTGCTATACACACTTTAATCAAGTGTCTTGTAAAGTCTTTTTCTCTTCTGTGGGAAGCTATGAAAATTGCTCTTTTTCCTATGTATGCTATGTAGTTTGTCTTGGAGTAGCATCCTGTGTCTCCCATCATGATTGTGTTCCACTGACCCTGATATCTTTTTTCTGTTTCCTTAACATATAATATTCCCATGCTCCTCACATCACACCAAGATTTTCAAAAAGGAAATCCAAATATGTGTGCAGAAAGTGAATCTTCAAACTCAACAAACCCCAAGTTTTGAAACTCATCAGCAGTTAACTAGCTTACCTTGCCACCTCTGGCAGGTACTTTTATGATCTTATTTTTTTTGTGCCATGCAAGATATAATGAAAATAAATTGTAAACCCAATACAATTGCGTGGTTCATCTATTGTTGGGCGCAGAGAGTTGCATGAAAAAGGATCAGTAGAAATTCTTTTATAAAAATGTATATGATTCATTGCATAATTATGTTTAATTATCGTCATCTTATTAATCATGTTCAAATGCTTCATGTTATGCCAGAAAGGAAGTATAGTAATTCAATGTTTTACCTCTGAAGATGCATTTAAACCCCTCCAATAATTTTTTTCCCCCTAGAATTTTCCCAGAATATTCTAGAAGAATCAGGCTATACTGGGTATACTAAGTCACCTTCCTATGAAAATTAACATGTAAATTCATTCTCTGCTTTGTTATTGATAAGTAGTTGTTCCAGCTGCCAATAAATTATTTTCTCTCAATCTGAAGCCCAAGAGTTCAATTTTCTTTTTACTTATACCAAAGTCTTTTAATAAATCACTGAGTTCAGTCAGAGAGAATAGTTCAGGGTTACAACTTTCAGTATTGATTTGAGATTCATCTCTGTTGTCAGTACACAAACAGAGACAAGAGCATCTTTTAAATACTTGGATGGTTTAGGAACAGGAACATTAGGCACATGAGCAACAGGAGGTAAAACTGAAGGAAAGTTTCACCACAGATATAGCAAAATTTGTCTGGAGCATCCTACAACCTCTACTAGTCATCTCAAAAACCCTGGAAATAAATTTGATAACAGAGTTTTCAGCCAGTAAAGCACAGACAACATAAACTGCACCTAGCAGAATCTGCTGCCACAATAGTATAATGTTTAATGAAGAGGAGGTTCCTACTTCTTCTGTAAACTTGATTTTGACATGCACACCTGTCTTCTCAGTTTCACACACCCATATCGTAAACATTTACATATTGCCTTCAGAAGGGAAAACTGTAAAAATTTTCTAGCCTTCCATTCATGGGTTTGGTGGACTGTATGTTAAACTACCAGTGTCCCACTAAATTATCAATATTAATTTGTGAAAAAGCTGTGTGGTGGAGCATTTCTAGTCTCATTTTTTATTTCAGTACACAAAAATACATAAGCGAGTGTCAAAATTGTCAAAAAAAGGCAATTGTCGCATGCCTGTGTATTTGTCTTACTGTTTTCTTGTTAAAAGGTTAATATGATGCTGCATGTGTTGTAAAATGCTTATTTATTATCAAAGGCATCATCATTAGTGATTGAGAAATTTTGGAAATTATCATTGATAATTTTATGAGTCCCTTTTCTGCCCTGATTTATAGATTCAATGAAATATATTTGATTATGCTAAGTAAGTTGCTATTTTCATAGCAAAATTGTTTTATAAATATGAGAGACCGTAGTTGTAAAATCCATTAACCTTATAATCATGAAGTGAATCAAAATTGTTATTAAAGATCATTCAGTACTTCGAAAACAAATTGCTGCCGTGTGTGGTGTGGTGTGGTAACAACGTTAAGGTCGAAGTGTATTCGATTACTCCTTACTGCAATCTGAGGTTGGAACACAATTCAGTCTGTCTTGCATGCAAACGATTGCTTTCATGATAAAATGTCTTTTTCTGTCCTTGTCTTCCAGTTCAAGAAGGTGTCATTTTTTAAAATTTTTATAAAATTTATTTATTTATTTGCCTCATTACCTAAACAGTGTATATCCAAAACTGAAACACAAGCTATCAAAATTGAATTTGTGTGTTGTTATATGACATTCGTTATGTACAAATTGGGTGGCTAATCATTTAGGAGCAGTTCCGAAGATTGAGAAAGTAAACCAAAAATATCAATAACATGGTCAGTGTTTGACTCATTATTGTATTGTTATTTTACTGTTTTTTACACATTATATTTTTTTGATTCTCTCTATGATAGTAAATGGAAATGTAAACATAGTTTTACACCACTTGAGTCAACCACTGAATTCTCGATGTACTGCATTGTCTTTACTTCGTTAACACTCTGTTCTGCGTTTTTCTTCACAGTCACTTAGTTTGTCGTCTCTGCTACCTGCCATGAGACTGCCATCTTTCACTGTGAGTTCCAGCAATACTTTGTCCCCCTGGAGGGAATGTACTGGATCAATTTTTTTTTTCATATCTGTTCACTTTGTGAATTGATTAAACTGAATATAATTTTATGTATGTACATTCATATATTGAAATAAATATCTCAAAGATATACTTTTGTCAGCACACTTATTATATGATGAAAATTATCAAGATTAAGGTGTTATTGATACTTTTCTGGTTTGCATTCTCACAAAATCAATTTCAACTATATTATTTTATTGTTTATTATATGTTTTCTTTCTGATATAAGGTTTCGCATAAAAACACTTGTGCATTTCATGCAAGTGGCACTTCATGTGAGTTTCTATCCCATTTGATGACAATGTTTTATATGTAATTAATTTAAGTATAATTTAAATTTTCATTCACAAATCATTTTTATGTTAAATGGATGTGATCATAAATTTTTGAATTACTTTATTGTGATTGGTACCATATTGAATCACAGATTGTAATCTTAAGTTCTCAAAAATTGAAAAATTTTGTCTGTAATCAACAGTTATGTCAACAATGTTGATGAGGTATTGTCTTCAAATGTTCTTTGCTTGTGCACCTGTATTGTCTGTCTGCCCTTTTCTATAATTTGTTTGCTTGGTAACATGCTAGTTGTATAGCTTTCATTCTTATTCGTTTAATGTTGCATATTCGTGTACTTACTTCACAATGATGCTTTTTGATGTTGCTTTTTTTTCAACTAATGAATCACTGACAAACAATTCTTTTCTTCTCAACTTACTCGAGCAACAACACGTTTTATTTAATTTTTCATCAAGATATTTTTTATTTATCTAAAAGAAAAAAAAGAGAAAATACTTCATGGTATGTGTGAGAGGTAAGTTTTTAAAGCAGTATTTTGTGTGCAGATTGTGGGTGAAAAAAAACAGCATTTTTTAAAAATTGTTTTGAATAGAAATTTTTTTACACAATTTTTTTTTTTCAGGTTACTTAACAGTTGGCAGCTAGTACATCACAACTATAGGCAGCCATCATGAAGATGGATTAATATTAATTAACCTATTAATTGTATTGAAGTGGTGCTTTTAATTTTCTACAGTTGTCCAATGCAGTGTGTATGTTGTGCAGGAAATCTGCCAAGTGACTTGAACCAATAAATAGGTACGCTAGCATTAATATTAATCACAAATAATAAAGAAATGACATGTAGAGGCAATGTTGTATTGTAAACAGACTTAATATTGTGAAGTTCCTTGACCCATAAGACTGCTGTAGACCCAATTTTGGCTATCAAGTTTTCTGGGTGAATGTGAGAGTAAAGCTTGCCTGTTTGTGTCATAGTGACTACAGTAATATATGTTGTACAATATGTATGTTGTAAATAAAGCTCAGTACTCACCAACTAATGTTAGAGAGTTTTATTATCCTCTGAAAAGTATGAACAACTGTTATCAAGTGTTTCTTGTTGCCACTTGCATGGAATGTCATCCTGGGATACAAACATGTTTGCTTGCTAGAGTATTATATAATTTTAAAAAATGTATTATTGGAGCATTATCTCCTTAGATACCTGGAACTGTAGTACTTGAGCAACGTACTCATGAAATTTAATAAATTGGATGTATATGAAAAGGAGAAGAGGGAGAAGAATCAAATAAATCACACAGAATCTTGGTTTTCAATGTGCTTCATTAGTTCACTACTGGTGCTTGTGTACAGAAATTTGAATGTACAGGAGATCAACTATGTTAATTATCACAGAACAGTGACAAGTACTTTGTGCACTCCTATTTCTTTTCTAATTCACATTCTAAGAAATGAGGACAATGCATTCATTTCTTATAAATAATTTAATGACAAACATATTTTTGTCTGGTACTCTGAATTTTTTTTGTCCTATAGGTTTTTCTACACATTATATCAAATGAATCTACTATTTACATGTATGAAACTAAATGTGTAGGATACAAAAATACATCTGCTACTTAATCAGAGCTCACAGACCTATGTGAGCTTAAGCAGGTACCAAATATAGTTGGCTGATACACAGTGGGGACACAAGCACAGACTAGCCACATGCGATCATGTTGAGATTTATCTCTGCTTGGCGCGATCAGAGATGAGGAGAGCCACTGCCGCAGCACCTCCAGTGAGGGCAGCTGTCAGAAAATCTCCATCGGCTCTGCAAGAACAAAAAAATATCAAAGTAATTATCGATGAACTCATATGAAAACTCGGAATACACATTTAAAAAATAAAATTCTGGGTTACTCAAAATAATCAAATGACTGAATGACTAGTATCTTCTAGTATGATAGTACTGTCACAACTTGAAGTTAATATTTTGCCAATACTGTTTGTTCATATTAAATTATTCTAATATTAGTCTAGTATTATATATTCTAGTATTTTAAAAAACATTTTAACAGAGGAGACATTTTCACCCAGAGGTAATTTTATTAGGTACCATACCTAAACAGTGAAATTTAACAATTGTGAAAAACAATTGGTAGCCATTAAATAAATTATATAGTGATCTGGAGTTGATTTGAAAGTAAATAAATTATTAAACTAATAAAGATTTTGTTTCAGTGCACTAATAATACTCAGAGTGTAATTAGGCTGTTGTTAAATACAGATAATAATAAGAAATTTGAACTTCAAGAAGAGTAATATTAAATACGCTACCCCTCAAATGTGCACAGCTCTTGTTGCATTAAATTAGAAGTAGAGTTTGGAAAATAAAGTTTATAAGTTTGTGTTGAACCCATCCACCAAACAAACCTTTTGGAATAAGAGCCCTTGAAATCATGTTCAGTGAAACCACCACTTGAAATAACACCATTTTTTTTGAAACAGTTTCAATGTTCATGGTATGGATGATTTCAAATCCTTACTTGACAACCACCCCTCACTTCATCCTAAACTGTTTTCTGTAAAGGCTGAACTGTCATTCTTCAATAGCCAGTATCTTAACAGTGTTTCTCAACACCTCACTAATCTTCACCTGGTCTATTGATTACCCAAATTGAGTTGTTCTAAACTTATAGGTGAATGGATCTCCTTTCCCAATAGCAATAGTACTATAACTAACATTTAAGACATGAATACAATTACTGATGAAATATATTTCAGAACAAATGAATTTTCAAACAAACAGTGTGCATTGTCTTATTTTCTGGTATGATTTCCTGTTATTCAATTGATGTAAATTGTAAATTTTAATTTCAGAAGTAAGAACAAAGGGTGGATGTAGATTTTCAAGAAATATTAAAAACAATTGAAAAGTGTGTGTGAATGCGTGTTTGCATGTGTGTGTGAATAACACAAATAGAATAGAATTGCAGAAAACTTTCTTTTCATGATTTGCAGCCTTATCTTATTTTAAATATTATAATTATTTTTAAAGTGTATTAAACAAGAGTGTAAGCTTTCAAGCGTAGTGGGCTTTGGGGTTAAGTAACAAAATAAAATGTTCTAAATCTCTCAAACATTATACTAGAAATATATAATATTTTTTTATATCTCAGTCTATTATATAAAAGTGTGTGTATGTGTGTTATGATAGTGCACAAAAACATGTGAATTGCAGGAGCGTTCCTGTCCCAAATTTTACATCAATAATTTTGAGAATCCAGGACAATAAATAGAGGGTGAGAGATTCAAAATTTAAATCCCAATAGTGTTTTTTTTTTCTTTCTTAGTTTAAAGCAGTTTTTCATGCATCTGGGTGCATGTTGGCAAAGAGAGCAAGGCAGGCAGAGCAGTTGGCAATACATAATGACCCTGTAATGCTGAGTATAAATAGCTTAATTCATTTTTCTAAAGGATATAAAAATGTCCAAAATAGCTCGATATACATTACCGTTTGTGTTGTTTCTCTGCCAAGACAGTGAATTCAAAATCTGGGTGTCCAGAAGACTTGTGCACCTACACCAAAAATATAGTTCATATAATAAATATCCAATTGGAAATAAATTACCACAAGAAAATATAAAAAAACGTACATACCGAGAAGTCATTTTCATTATGTTTCTGAAGAGACCAAGGTGCACACATTTCCAGCCATCGAAGACCCAGAACTGTTAGTAGAATCTCTGATATATAGCCATGGGCCACCTGTACTTGTGAAAACAGTGTATCAGTATTTAATATTGAGAAATTGAAAGCTTCATTTTTCTTCAGTGGTAAACTCTCACTTAGGAAATCCACTTTTTCATCTCCATTATCGCTTATTACATTATCCGTTGAATTAAAAGTCCCTGTTATATCACTAAACATAGGATCAGTAGTAGCCTGTTCATCAACAAAATGAGAGGACTTAACCCTCTTCATTTCAACTCTCCCGTTTTTCGGGTCTTGGGGAAATTCCATAGAATTTTCAAAATTTTCAGTCTTATACTTAGCATACAAATCCTCGGCCAAAACCCCTTGTAGACGCAGAATCCGTGATAATCGAACACTATCAGAGCGATCAGCAGTTCTAACACCCAAAGAAAATCCACGCCTTCCCATGAACACATTGCTTCTGTTTACACGGGCAATGTCACGTATTTCAGACCTCTGATTTTGAACATGAGATTCAGCATGTCGCTTCATTGCAGACCCTACCAGGCGGTGAACGTTCCAATGTTCAGTAGATAATTTGCTTAGTACTAGCCGAGAAGTACCACGTCCATTCACGGCAAACCCTACAAGGCGCCCAGAGTCCTCCCGCTCAACAGAACGATCGTTTCGTACAAAACGGGCAGTGTCTCGTCGTTCCACGGCAGATCGAACAAGGCGGTCAGCATCTCGTCGCTCAGCAGATCGCTCACTTCGGACTAGACGCGCGGTGTCACGTCGTTCCATGGTAGATAGGACAAGGCGGTCAGCATCTCGTCGCTCACTTCGGACAAGACGGCCAGTGTCTCGTCGTTCCACGGCAGATCGGACTAGGCGGTCAGCATCCCGTCTCTCAGCAGATCGCTCGCTTCGGACTAGACGGGCAGTGTCTCGACGTTCAACGGCAGATCGGACAAGGCGATCAGCATCCCGTCGCTCAGCAGACCGCTCACTTCGGACTAGACGGGCAGTGTCTCGTCGTTCCACGGAAGATCGGACAAGGCGGTCAGCATCTCGGCGCTCAGCAGATCGCTCACTTCGGACAAGACGGGCAGTGTCTCGTCGTTCAACAGCAGATCGGACAAGGCGGTCAGCATCCAGTCGCTCAGCAGATCGCTCACTTCGGACTAGACGGGCAGTGTCTCGTCGTTGCACGGCAGATCGGACAAGGCGGTCAGCATCTCGGCGCTCAGCGGATCGCTCACTTCGGACAAGACGGGCAGTGTCTCGTCGTTCCACGGCAGATCGGACAAGGCGGTCAGCATCTCGGCGCTCAGCAGATCGCTCGCTTCGGACTAGCCGGGCGGTGTCTCGTCGTTCCACGGCAGATCGGACAAGGCGGTCAGCATCTCGGCGCTCAGCAGATCGCTCGCTTCGGACTAGCCGGGCGGTGTCTCGTCGTTCCACGGCAGATCGGACAAGGCGGTCAGCATCCAGTCGCTCAGCAGATCGCTCGCTTCGGACTAGACGGGCAGTGTCTCGTCGTTCCACGGCAGATCGGACAAGGCGGTCAGCATCTCGGCGCTCAGCAGATCGCTCGCTTCGGACTAGCCGGGCGGTGTCTCGTTCCACGGCAGATCGGACAAGGCGGTCAGCATCTCGGCGCTCAGCAGATCGCTCGCTTCGGACTAGCCGGGCGGTGTCTCGTCGTTCCACGGCAGATCGGACAAGGCGGTCAGCATCCAGTCGCTCAGCAGATCGCTCACTTCGGACTAGACGGGCAGTGTCTCGTCGTTCACGGCAGATCGGACAAGGCGGTCAGCATCTCGGCGCTCAGCAGATCGCTCACTTCGGACGGGCAGTGTCTCGTCGTTCCACGGCAGATCGGACAAGGCGGTCAGCATCTCGGCGCTCAGCAGATCGCTCGCTTCGGACTAGCCGGGCGGTGTCTCGTTCCACGGCAGATCGGACAAGGCGGTCAGCATCCAGTCGCTCAGCAGATCGCTCACTTCGGACTAGACGGGCAGTGTCTCGTCGTTGCACGGCAGATCGGACAAGGCGGTCAGCATCTCGGCGCTCAGCGGATCGCTCACTTCGGACAAGACGGGCAGTGTCTCGTCGTTCCACGGCAGATCGGACAAGGCGGTCAGCATCTCGGCGCTCAGCAGATCGCTCGCTTCGGACTAGCCGGGCGGTGTCTCGTCGTTCCACGGCAGATCGGACAAGGCGGTCAGCATCCAGTCGCTCAGCAGATCGCTCACTTCGGACTAGACGGGCAGTGTCTCGTCGTTCCACGGCAGATCGGACAAGGAGGTCAGCATTCCGACGCTCAGCAGATCGCTCACTTCGGACTAGACGGGCAGTGTCTCGTCGTTCCACGGCAGATCGGACAAGGCGGTCAGCATCTCGGCGCTCAGCACATCGCACGCTTCGGACTAGCCGGGCGGTGTCTCGTCGTTCAACAGCAGATCGGACAAGGCGGTCAGCATTCTGGCGCTCAGCAGATCGCTCACTTCGGACTAGCCGGTAAGTGTCTCGTCGTTCCATGCTAGATCGGACGAGGCGGTCATCATCGCGTCGCTCAGCAGATCGCTCGCTTCGGACTAGACGGGCAGTGTCTCGTCGTTCCACGGCAGATCGGACAAGGCGGTCAGCATCTCGGCGCTCAGCAGATCGCTCGCTTCGGACTAGCCGGGCGGTGTCGCGTCGTTCCACGGCAGATCGGACAAGGCGGTCAGCATCTCGGCGCTCAGCAGATCGCTCGCTTCGGACTAGCCGGGCGGTGTCGCGTGGTTCCACGGCAGATCGTACAAGGCGGTCAGCATCTCGGCGCTCAGCAGATCGCTCGCTTCGGACTAGCCGGGCGGTGTCTCGTCGTTCAACAGCAGATCGGACAAGGCGGTCAACATCTCGGCGCTCAGCAAATCGCTCGCTTCGGACTAGCCGGGCGGTGTCTCGTCGTTCCACGGCAGATCGGACAAGGCGGTCAGCATTCAGTCGCTCAGCAGATCGCTCACTTCGGACTAGACGGGCAGTGTCTCGTCGTTGCACGGCAGATCGAACAAGGCGGTCAGCATCCCGGCGCTCAGCAGATCGCTCGCTTCGAACTAGCCGGGCAGTGTCTCGTCGTTCCACGGCAGATCGGACACGGCGGTCAGCATTCCGACGCTCAGCAGTTCGCTCACTTCGGACTAGACGGGCAGTGTCTCGTCGTTCCACGGCAGATCGAACAAGGCGGTCAGCATCTCGGCGCTCAGCAGTTCGCTCACTCCGGACTAGACCGGCAGTGTCTCGTTGTTCCACGGAAGATCGGGCAAGGCGGAAAGAATCCCGTCGCTCAGCAGATCGCTCACTTCGGACCTGACGGGCGGTGTCTCGTCGTTCCATGGCAGATCGGACAAGGCGGTCAGCTTCCAGTCTCTTAGCAGATCGCTCGTCTCGGACTAGCCGGGCGGTGTCTCGTCGTTCCATGGCAGATCGGACAAGGCGGTCAGCATCCTGGCGCTCAGCAGTTCGCTCACTTCGGACTAGACGGGCTGTGTCTCGTCGTTCCATGGCAGATTGGACAAGGCGGTCAGCATCCCGTCGCTCAGCAGATCGCTCGCTTCGAACTAGCCGGGCAGTGTCTCGTCGTTCCATGGCTGATCGGACAAGGCGGTCAGAATCCCGTCGCTCAGCAGATCGCTCACATCGGATTAGACGGGCAGTGTCTCGTCGTTCCATGGCAGATCGGACAAGGCGGTCAGCATTCTGGCGCTCAGCAGATCGCTCACTTCGGACTAGCCGGGAAGTGTCTCGTCGTTCCATGCTAGATCGGACGAGGTGGTCATCATCGCGTCGCTCAGCAGATCGTTCACTTCGGACTAGCCGGGCGGAGACTCGTCGTTCCATGGCAGAGCGGACAAGACGGTCAGCATCCCGGCGCTCAGCAGATCGCTCGCTTCGAACTAGCCGGGCAGTGTCTCGTCGTTCCACGGCAGATCGGACAAGGCGGTCAGCATCCCGGCGCTCAGCAGATCGCTCGCTTCGGATTAGCCGGCCGGTGTCTCGTCGTTCCACGGCAGATCGGACAAGGCGGTTAGCATCCCGGCGCTCAGCAGATCGCTCGCTTCGGACTAGCCGGCTGGTGTCTCGTCGTTCCATGGCTGATCGGGCAAGGCGGTCAACATCCCTTCGGTCAGCAGATCGCTCGCTTCGGACTAGCCGGGAGGTGTCTCGTCGTTCCATGGCAGATCGGACAAGGCGGTCAGCATCCTGGCGCACAGCAGATCGTTCACTTCGGAGTAGACGGGCAGTGTCTCGTCGTTCCATGGCAGATCGAACAAGTCGGTCAGCATCGCGGCGCTCAGCAGATCGCTCACTTCGGACTTGACGGGCAGTGTCTCGTCGTTCCACGGCAGATCGGACAAGGCGGTCAGCATCCCGGCGCTCAGCAGATCGCTCGCTTCGGACTAGCCGGCCAGTGTCTCGTCGTTCCACGGCAGATCGGACAAGGCGGTCAGCATCTCGGCGCTCAGCAGATCGCTCGCTTCGGACTAGCCGGGCGGTGTCTCGTCGTTCCACGGCAGATCGAACAAGGCGGTCAGCATCGCGGCGCTCAGCAGATCGCTCACTTCGGACTAGACGGGCAGTGTTTCGGCGTTCTACATCAGATCGGACAAGGCGGTCAGCATCCCTTCGCTCAGCAGATCGTTCGCTTCGGGCTAGCCGGGCAGTATCTCGTCGTTCCATGGAATTTTGGACAAGGCGGTCAGCATCCCGTCGCTCAACAGATTGCTCACATCGGACCAGACGGGCAGTGTCTCTTCGTTTAACGGCAGATCGAACAAGGCGGTCAGCATCCCGGCGCTCAGCAGATCGCTCACTTCGGACCTGACGGGCAGTGTCTTGTCGTTCCACGGCAGATCGGACAAGGCGGTCAGCATCCTGGCGTTTAGCAGATCGCTCGCTTCGGACTAGCCGGGGGGTGTCTCGTCGTTCCATGGCAGATCGGACAATGCGGTCAGCATCCCGTCGCTCAGCAGAACGCTCGCTTCGAACTAGCCGGGTAGTGTCTCGTTGTTCCATGGCAGATCGGACAAGGCGGTCAGCATCCCGTCGCTCAGCAGATCGCTCACTTCTGACCTGACGGGCAGTGTCTCGGCGTTCAACGGCAGATCGGACAAGGCGGTCAGCATCCAGTCGCTCAGCAGATCGCTCACTTCGGACTAGACGGGCAGTGTCTCGTCGTTCCATGGCAGATCGAACAAGGCGGTCAGCATCCCGGCGCTCAGCAGATCGCTCACTTCGGACTAGACGGGCAGTGTCTCGTCGTTCAATGCCAGATAGGACAAGGCGGTCAGCATCCCGTCTCTCAGGAGATCGCTCACTTCGGACTAGCCGGGCAGTATCTCGTTGTTCCATGGCAGATCGGACAAGGCGGTCATCATCCCGTCGCTTCGCTGATCGTTCACGTCGGACTAGCCGGGCGGTGTCTCGTCGTTCCATGGCAGATCGGACAAGGCGGTCAGAATCCCGTCGCTCAGCAGATCGCTCATTTCGGACTAGACGGGCAGTGTCTCGTCGTTCAATGGCAGATAGGACAAGGCGGTCAGCATCCCGTCGATCAGGAGATCGCTCACTTCGGACTAGACGGGCAGTGTCTCGTCGTTCCACGCCAGATCGGACAAGGCGGTCAGCATTCCGTCGCTCAGCAGATCGTTCGCTTCGGACTAGCCGGGAGGTATCTCGTCGTTCCATGGCAGATCGGACAAGGCGGTCAGCATCCCGTCGCTCAGGAGATCTTTCGCTTCGGACTAGCTGGGAGGTATCTCGTCGTTCCATGGCAGATTGGACAAGGCGGTCAGCATCCAGTCGCTCAGCAGATCGCTCGCTTCGGATTAGCCGGGCGGTGTCTCGTCGTTCCACGGCATATCGGACAAGGCGGTCAGCATCCCGTCGCACAGCAGATCGTTCATTTCGGACTAGCCGGGCGGTGTCTCGTCGTTCCATGGCAGATCGGACTAGGCGGCCAGAATCCCGTCGCTCAGCAGATCGCTCACTTCGGACTAGACGGGCAGTGTCTCGTCTTTCCATGGCAGATCGGACAAGGCGGTCAGCATCCCGTCGCTCAGGAGTTCGTTCGCTTCGGACTAGCTGGGAGGTATCTCGTCGTTCCATGGCAGATCGGACAAGGCGGTCAGCATCCAGTCGCTCAGCAGATCGCTCGCCTCGGACTAGCCGGGCGGTGTCTCGTCGTTCCATGGCATATCGGACAAGGCGGTCAGCATCCTGTCGCTCAACCGATTGCTCGCTTCGAACTAGCCGGGCGGTATCTCGTCGTTCCATGGTCGATCGGACAAGGCGGTCAGCATTCCGTGTGTCGGCAAATCTGTCTTTTCGTACAAGTCGGAAAGTTGTCGGGTGATCATTTTCCAGTGTAGAAGTGTTACTGTGAAAGAAAAGCACATAATTATAAAATAATCTTTGGGTTCATATCTAATAGTTTTATTAAAATATTTACTAAAATGTTATATATTTTATGTTATTTTTTACCAAAGACATTATATGTATTGGGTATAATTCTTTTTGAATGTAGAAATATTGCAATACATTTCGTAATATATGAAGTTAAATAAACGAATATATATATATATATATATATATATATATATATATATATATATATGCCATCTTACAATAATTGCTACAAACTTCTAGAGATCATATAGGGTGAGGTAAAACGTGATTACTTTTTCCATTGAACACGTACTGAAAATGTTCACGGAACTGTTACACACGTTGCCCTGATTGGCGTCCATCATTCATTTGTGTTTGCCAGTTATTCGAAATTCCTCTGAATTTATCAGAATGTGATTTGCGAAACAGCAACGTAACTGGGGTTACTTATCAACCAGGGGCAAATTTATCTTTCTGTAACTTCGTTACATGAAATATCTCACCATATATTTATTAGAAAAATTGTAATTTTGCATTTGTTCGTAACCTAGAAATTTGTAACATTTACTCCTAGCCATCTTGTATATTCTGATCTATACCACCAATACGTTGAGATGGAGATGTACCCACAAGTGGGGCCAATTCCATACACCGTTAGTACTTAATTGGTTTAGCGTGCAACATAAACGCACGTAAAACATTCTAACGATACCATACCAACTAATTCTGTTGGAACAGTGTTTCCGGTATCCAATTAGCGGAACGTGGGCGTTCGCGCATGCGCATCAACTCAAAATTGTGTTAATAACGCCTAGGCTAAAGCGCTTCACACCGGGCAAATCCTCTGATTTGTTCCCGCCGGGAAGGGCAAGAGCAAGGCGCGGAGGGGCGTAGTACCTGGAGGAGGCGCAGGGGCGCGCTCTGTAGGCCGCGGGGTTCTCGCAGGTGCCGCGCAGCAGCCATTCTCCGGGCGAAGGCGCGGGCGAGGGCGAAGCCGCCTGCCTGCAACACACGCCGTGCGCCTTGCGGTCAATGCCATACTTTGTCCCCGATGCACGGGGTTCGCGTCTTAGTAGGGGGTAAATAGCACGAAGGGCGAAGTTGAACGCCGGTGGTGTTAGCGTCATAGATTGGCACCAGCGCGTCCGTACAAGACCGGCAGTGTGCGAGCGCAGCTCAGGCCGTTGGCGAATGCCTCCAACGTCTTCGGGAGGCGGCGGCGCATGCGCGCGACGTCCCCCCACTCAAGGGCAAAGTGTGTGAAGGCGTTGTATCTCGATTAAACGGCCTGCTGGCGATATTCTCCATTGCGTGTTGCAGCCTTTAGTGATACTCGTGTAGTAGTGTGATTTTTTGATAGGGATAGTGAATAGTGTAATAATAGTTTTAAATATTTGCGTTTATTCCCATTCGTATGAAGAAAATAAATATGTAATTGATAATGGGCTACCGTGTCCTAACATGATAATATTTCAGAATTTAATTTCCAAAACGAGGAATGGGAAAAACATCGAGCGTGTCTTTTTAAATACTTTAAAATGGATTATTACAAATTTGCAATATAAAATATAACATCCTCGTTATTTTGAGACTATCTTTCCCTCATTCTTCCAATATTATAATTTAAAATAAATCAGGATTTTGTATATATAATTCAGTTTTACTCTAAATATGTGAGCGAAAAGAGTAGTGTGAGGGTTAACACTTTCTTTCGCTGCCAACACCCTAGGTCCAGAGTGAGGAGACGCCACTGTAAAGGAAAATTACTCGATACAGAAAAAAGGGTTAAAGAAACGTGTTGCATAGAAGAAGCAACAAATTAAAAATATAACATAAAAAACGAAATGGAACGGCTCATGCATTGTATGGTAAAGGAATTTTCTTTATCCTTTTTTACCTTCCCTTTCCCAGCGAGTGATGAAAGTGGTTTGCATTTGGTGGGTGGTAGGCTGACCATAAGGGGTGAATGATGGTTGATGTGATGATAGTTCAGATGGGATACTGGTGGTATGAGAGAAGTCAATACGCCACTATCACCCGGTGAAAACTCGATTTATTTCATTTAAAAAATCAATAAAAATAACTAAGTGACGTACGGGGACGAATTATTAACTAGAAGAAAAGCTCCAGAATCCCTACCCCGCTCTGTTAATATGATTTAAGGATGAATAAAAGCACCCACAAAGCGTGGTTAGAAACATATGAAAACTAGAAATTTGCACTCCAAACTAACATCCGAGTAATACTTTTTTTGCATCTGTAAACGAACTAAACCGAGTGAACTGCTCAGGGTGTAGCGCGTTCTCTTCGCATTCGGGAGGCTCGGGTTCTTTCCCCGTTCCGACCATCCTTTCTGGGGTTTTCGTGGTTTCCCTCGGCCATCCAGGCGAATGCTGGGACGGTTCTACTGAAAGGCGACGACCGCGAAACCGGCGTCGCTATCCGAATTCGATACGTACACGAAGGTTAAGCGAATTTTATACATCGCGGGTTCCCGGTTGGGTGACAGATTAGGAACTTCGAGATCTAACGGCGCCGAGGTTCTTTACTGGACATATAATGGCTAAATACAAAAACAAAAACCGAACTACAGATTTGATTTTATTGCATTTCTGACAAAATAGCAACCCCTAGCCGTACTTCTATCACAGCTACCCGAAAGAGAGCTCAACAAAAAGTACGCATAGTGTAGCAACATTCATGTCCGGAAGCAAAACATGGCCATTGCAGCATATTCTCAATGGATCAGAGAAACTGGACGGAAACCTGGTCGAGAAGAGGTTAAGTTTGAAATGCGGTCTCTTATGGCCACAGGGATTCATCTCTTCTCTCACAGCGAGAGCTTAAAATCGTTGATGGCGAATACTTCCATAACACAGCACGGCGTTTTTGTGTGCGAGAACACTGGGAACATGTCATTTCCTACCACATGCGATGATTACTCGGATTGCATTACAACACTGGTGTGGCTGAACCCACAACCCTTACAAAAAATAATTAATTTTCAGATATAAATAATATTTGTAAATACATGACGCGTATGTTATATTGTCAACATAACACTATTTTCATGGAAAGGAATGCTATCTTGCTCAGTTACGTGATTTTCGCATTCATTTCACAAACGGTGGTTAACTTGTGCTGGAAATAGTACTCGCACTTACTTTTGTTCCGCCAACTGTGGAATGTTTGGATAAAACCAATGCAAATACGAATTGTTCGTATATTGTAATGAAAAACATACATTCCATTTAAAAAATTAATATAAAACATGGTAACCCACGTGGAAACATTTTCGATAAATAAGCAAGAGAATATTTTTGTTGTAAGGGGTTAAAATGGGGTACATAAAGATGACAAGAACGGGGTCGTGCGCCATAATTTGGACTATTTCAGAATGACGACCATCTTTTACTTCCGAGCCCCACAAATGTTACTCAAAGATTTCTCTTTGATTAAGAGTAAGAATGTAGTTGAGAGCGTGTTGAAAATGAACCTCGCGGGCTCTGACATGCGGTGATTCTGGGACGCCCCTGTTCTTTCGACATTCATGGTTTCACTTTGAATTTCTCTATCAAAGAATTCTTTTAAATATTCTCACATGCTTTTCGTCACGATTTCTATCAATTCTTACAATATTATATTTAATGATATCGGAACAAAGTACATCACTCATGGAAACTGCTCCTAACTCCAACTGCATTCACTGAACTGACACTTGATGCTGCGATATCAACTCGCGCTCGGCTCGGCACAAAAACACATTTCACAGGGCGACGCACAACTGTTTTAAAACTCAAAATAATCACCCATTGACCTGAAGCAAGCAAAGATTCAGCAACCTGTGGAAGCTACTGTGCCAAAGCTAGGGCCCTGTCGGACGAGGCTCGGCGCATCACACTCAGTGTGGAGTACTCTTTCCTGTGGGGCGAACTCGTACCTTCGGAGGGGGGGAGCGGTAAATATCGACTTTACAACACTAATAAAACAATGCTTTGAAGTTACCATCAAACTCAGAAACACATTGAAACTGCATTTGAAATAAACGAATTCAAATCCAATATTTACATAAAATAATATGAACCAAGTGTAGTCTGCAATAACTTACATTTACATCAAAATGATACGTAAAGCTTTTAAAAGTTTCTGTGGAGATAGTACAGAAATATGAAACATTCAAAGGTCTCTTATATATATATATATATATATATATATATATATATATATATATATATATATATAAATATTGAAGACAAATAAACATTGTATTCTTGCAAAACACACGCGCGCACACACACACACACACACACACACACACATATATATATATATATATATATATATATATATATATATATATATATATATATATATATGTATATGTATGCAGTTTTGAGAGAATATTAGATTATTTATTGTTTCAAAGATTTGGAACAAAGAAAGCATGGAAAAGCACAAGGCGTGAGTGCGCGGTCTCACCCCGCGGCGGCGCGCAGGGCTGCGTCGGGGGCGAGGGCGGGCGCGAGGGGGCCCGCGCGGCCGGGGGGCGGCGCGGCGCGCTCGCGGGACGCGTCCCCCAGCACGGGGCACGAGATGTACAGCAGCAGGAAGCCCAGCTGCGCCAGGCAGCGCACCGGGAGGATCTTCAAGCGGGACTTGCGCATGGCGGCGGCAGACGAACGCACCTGCGGACGAGAGACAGAAATCGCGCGTGCCCCTGGGTACGCTTCTTCTTGGTCTGGGTTTCCCCACCACGTGCCAGGGCCTCTGGGGATTCACATTCTGGATCTGCGGCGCTTTCCAGCGGTTGCCTAGGTCAGTGGGGTGGGCCGTACGAGGATACGTGACTGGCCCTAAGGATGAGGAAGGAAGAAACGCGCACCGGATTCTGCTCCAGCATTCGTCTGGGAAAAAATAGGAAAACCACGGAAACCATTGATCAGAGAATGGGTCAACGAATTCGATTCCGGCAGGCGCCACGAACATGCGACGTCCCAATCACCTGTACGCTCGAACTGTAAACTGGCTTAACATGTCACTGCTGTGCCTCTGGCCGGAAGGTCCCAGAGCTAGAGTCCTGACGGTGGCAGGATTTTCGACACTAGCTACAAAGCTAGGTCGAATTCATCTCTGTCTGGAGGAGAATTCTAGAGGCCAGCTGCTCTGATCGGAATTTTCCATGGTTTCTCTGATCAACACCAGGCAAATGGCGGAGTAGTAGTCTAAGAAACGTGCCGCGGACAGCGGACGACTTTACCTTCCTCTTTCTTGTCCTATCCTCACCTCTCACTAACACTTAGATGCACTACACTACCACACATGTCCGGAGGCCAGTCGGAAGCTTAAAAGCTTGTCTGGGTTGAGGCGGAGCTCCGCTAGTTGGAAATACCTGGTTGGGGAAACCTCGCTAGTAGACGGCAGGTCGGCGTCAGGTCCAACGGTGCAAAATCATCGCCACCTCCCGAGAGAAAAACATGTACTACACTTACGGACTAATGACCTCAGTGGTTGACACGCCCGGAATCACTAGTAATCATTCAATCAATCGGAAAGGGTGATATGCCACATCTTTTAATGTGTGTATGGTGAGAGAAATTAGTTTTTGACAAACAACTAAAGCACGATAATAAATGGAACTCGTGTGGTACACGCTCTATAAACGGTGAAGATTCAGAAAGTTGTAACTGCCTACTAATATGGTTATGAGTTCAAGAGAGCTAGTAAAATTCCTGTTAGAACTTTTAGAGATGGGTGTACAAAAAGATATTCATAATTCAAAGAATTTGTGACTTTGAGTTTACATTTCATATAATTAGCAGAAATGTATTAGTAGCAGTTATGCGATCAAAATGATTAGAGAGTGAGAATATAACGTGTACGGAGATGAATGTTTTAACAATTTCAGAGGAATTAAAATAAGTAGAATCGAAGAAACGTTCCTATTTTACTGCACATATTTTTCTGCATTTATTTTTATAGCGATGCATTTCGACCTTTCTTATAGTGAGAAGGTTTTCAAAACTCGTTAAAAAACACGTCGGTTTGTACGCAAGAATTATTGTAACTCAAGAGTTGATATACGTTTGGTCGGCAACACTCGTGCGGCGATTCAAAGATTGAGGAATAACTGGTGCCAAAAATTCAGGAGTGTGTGGATTGTGCGAGATGGCTAAGACCGCAAGCTCAATCGCTAAGAAGTAGAAATTTTGAGGATTCTTTTCACTTCGATATACGGATTCCCTAAAGAAATGTGGAAATCGTAAGTTGTCATCTCGAAAACCGGACATACTTTTGCAGGACGCCATTTTTTTCATTTAAACATTAATTACAGTCAAATTCGGAGTATTTTAATTGACACAAAACATCTTTGGTAAATTTTAATGAATTTTTCGATTTCCAGTGAAATGTCTTATGGAAAGAGTCTTTTTAGCAGAAATATGAACTTTTACACTGATATAAGGGATGAAAAAACTGTTCGGTTTTGGATCTATCTTATTGGGGGGTATTCTAACACGATAAGAAAGATACCTCTGTAACGCAACATTTCTTACGAGTGCGATCTGAAATACGTGCGTTTAAAGGCGTCGGTAACAAACCCACTCAGCCGGAGACGGACACAGTACGTTTTCAAAGTACTTGTACCATCTAATCGCGGTCATAGAGTAATTTTGAAAGCCCCAACATATTTTCTTACATCTTGTAGATTATTTACTATTAGAAATTGATAAAATATTTTTATACTAAGCTTGATTTATTCTAAGTTTTGTAATTTCTTAAATCGCTTGATAATTATTGCTTTATCGCGTAAATTTAAACGAACATTAGAAAAACTAATGTTAACTTGATAAATAATTATTTTTTTACATTTCATGTTGAAAATCTACCATTTAGACACATTTACAGGGAGAATTTTATATTTTTAGTTTTTTGTGAAAGGGGTCAATCTTTAAGGAGTTCTGCTCTAGAGCTCTCTCAAAGGTGGTCTCTCTAGAAAACCGCGAATACATCTTACATTTAGAGGTAGACCGAAATTAAATTTGGAAATAATTAAATAATTGGCAACAAATTTTCAGATGAGTATAGTAAGAGATCCCAGAGAGGAGCGGGATCCTTAATAATTAGAGAAACGAGTATTTTCTTGAAGGGTATCTCGAGAAATAAAGAGGGAGGCCACAGCGTCGACTGAAATGTACAGAAACTGTACTACGTCAGAGCTGCAAGAAATGTGGCCTCCGTGCCAGTCGACTTTAACTTGACTAGAACCGATCGCGCCAGAGCTACTCCTGTCGCCTCGCGTTGGGAACACATTTCGAGTGGGCCTCGGCCTCACCGGTGGCCCGTAGATAAACGCTGGGCCAGGGTGCTGCAAGCGCGCTGGCCACTGGAGCAGGCCTGGGGCTCTGAAACCTTGTTCGTAAGACGCTACAGCCATGTTCAAGCCCTGACCAAACATAGAACCTGACCTCTAGAAGTGCCATTCACACACTGGCTAACTTCGACGTGGTTACTTAGCTAGTATACAAAGTCCTCCAACGTGAGGACTCAAATCTAGAACCTCCCAGTCTACAAAAAACATTGCAGCGTCTTTCTATCTCCTGTCTCTAACATTGGACATTGGAATATTTCTCTCAGAAATCAATATAATAATAAAAGAGGCAAAGGAAGACCATTGAAAAGAAGCCAATTCAATTCAATAATGCCTTAATTTATCTGGCGAGACTCAGACTATCAGGCCCTTCTGTTTGACCACGCAAATTTCGATGCGCTCTTTTCACTATCTAGCGGAGAAAGAAGATATTACTTGGGCGACGAAACAGGCCGCTTAAATTTAGCTCAGGGGCTCCTTTTTGAGGATATATTACACGCAGAAACTCTATAACATGGGGCAGTCGGCTTTACTTCCCATCCGATGGAAG
This sequence comes from Teleogryllus occipitalis, assembly GCA_011170035.1. Classification (NCBI taxonomy): domain Eukaryota; kingdom Metazoa; phylum Arthropoda; class Insecta; order Orthoptera; family Gryllidae; genus Teleogryllus; species Teleogryllus occipitalis. Next base: position 211,175 of record BLKR01000366.1, read on the forward strand.
TCGTACGAAGGAATTTTTTGCATTTAAAAATACATGAATAACCGTTACACTACAGAAGCCTCCAGTATTAGAAGTTCTAAAATCTTTAGTGACACGATATTCAAACCAGCTGAAGGCTGTTGATTGGCAAAAGCTGAAAAAAATCCCTCGTGAACTGTAAAAGAAACTAGCTGCCTTGCATCTACATTATCCAACGCATTCGGCGAATCTCTGAAATGGATTTTGCCTCCCCTTTCTTGGACCGGCGGTGTCTGGCAGAGTCTGGTGGCGGCGCGGAGGCCAGACTCACCTTAGAGGAGCAGAGGCAGCGGCTAGCGATCGCTCGGGAGGCGAGACGAGGCGAAGCAGCGACCGGACACTCCTAGAAGGCGAGTGACGACGCCCGGGCGGCGCGCTCTTATATAGCACGAGGCAGCAGCGTCTGTCGCCCACGCGCGGACCACGCCCCCCCCCCCCCGCGCCCCTGCGCCCTCCGCTCTCGCGCGCCCTCCAACCGCCCCATTGGCGCCGCCGCCATTATCAGCCGCGCGCCGCGCCACCTGCGCCCGCCCGCCCCCGCGCCCCGCCCCCGCCTCCTCAGCAGCAGAACCTATGGTAGAACCCAAAGAAGGATCATCTCGGATCTTTGGATCTAAAACCCCTCATTTTAGGTACCTCAAATTACTTTCCAAAAGCGAAAATAGATATAAGATATTTTTGTAATACTGTTTTGTTACTATCGACTTAACGCAACCAAACAGGATCAAAAAGCCATTCTTACCAGCTGGCGTTCGGTAACGTTTTAACATTCGCCATCTGTTGAGAACAATCGAAATATTTGAATTGTAGATAAATATGACGTATGAGTAGATACACTCATTTCAAGAGTGTATTTCTTATTTTCATGATTTCTTTTTCAAAGAAGAACGTGATATCACGAAAAGTATTGAAGTACACACGATCAATAACATTAATAACAGTCTAGGTTAGTTAACATTTCGCCTATCACCTCGATTTAAAAACGTTTTTAACCACGTGGTTTTCATCCGTCTGTTATTTCGTGTTTGCCAGCCTAATGATCTTAATAACTATAATTTGACCGTTCGAATTGAAGTGGAAATATCTTTCTTTGATCATACAAAAATGAGGTATTTTAACAGGTTGTAAAACATATTTGCATTGCTGAAGATCGCATCGCCTTGCGAAATGTTTTCTGTCGCCTGCCAGTTAAGCTATAGAGTCAGCTGAAAATGTCTCAGAAGTGACTGTCAGAGAGCGCAATTAATAGAGGTTAGGGATATTTTTCACGGGACATAAATAAAAATAATATTGTAAGAATACAAATGTCGAAAAGTATTCGGTAAATTAAAAAGAATTCTTCGTCATAGAAATTAAAAGTGAACTTCACATCGAAGGATACACCGACATCTTGCAATCATCGAATATCAAAGAGCCAGACCGTTCAATTTCATAGCATTTACAGTTAAACTCCTACTCAATCAAAGAATTATGAAATAAATAAAAGTTCTTTAAAGAAACATTTTGAAGTGCTAATTTTGCGAATTCTAACAACATAAACAATTTTTTCGTGCAAACATTATTTGTTTACATAATGACGAAATAATAGAAAGTACCACAGCTCCAGTACAAGTTAGCCATCGTTCGTGAAATGAATGTGAAACATGTATCCTTGTCACTATCCGACTCCGTCTCTAATATGATCTGGCACAAATTATTGTCAAAATAATCCCTCAGTTATTGTAAAAACATCGCTTGTAATAAACTTTTTTTACTGTGCTACGTTTCTCTGTACCAGACGTTACGGCACTAATCAGAGAAGGAAGTGATAAATTGTACGCTTGATTGAGTGTAAATATGATCTAATGTGATGTATGATGGCAATGAGAGACTGGGGTCCCTGAGAACTTCGAGTAAAATCCTTCGCGAACTCACTTTGTACGCTACAAATAACACTAGTGAATAGCGTCTTCTGTGGTGAAAATGTAGTTCTCTGGTTTGCTATTTCCTTGATACATAGTTCTCTAGCTGCTCTCCCTCTGCTGGAAACGGAATGAGTTTGGAAAATTTAGTTATCACTAAAGCTTAGTTAGTTTCGTATTACTCTCAAATTAAATAGTCTTTTATTCACTATTTGAGTCTCACTATTGAGTCGACTTTAGTCTTATATACACTATTTGAATAGTCTTTTATTCAAATAGTGCAGTTCAAAATGTCTTGTTATCAAAAGTCAAAAACCAAGCTCATTGCTGCCATTATTCATACTTCAACTATGCATGATAAAAAGATTGGCAATTGATTCTAGAGCTAAAAAAAATTGTTCAGATAAGGTTAATTCTGTTAATGGAAACGGTTATTACACTTGTGGAAATCAGGAAATATTTTAATCTCAAAGTGTTTCTAAGCATTCAAATTATTAAACAATGGAGGCATACTTCTCTTTTGGGGATTGTCTAGGAATTTTCTATAAAGAACGAATCTCAATGAAAATAAATATTATCCAACATCGTTTTTACATTTATCCACGTTTCGTTACAGTAATTATAATTACTTTCGCTTTTCTGCAGGCGCATAAAATAACGGGCAAATGAAATCAAGTGTGAACTATCTAAACAAAGTGAATATGCACTGAGGCATCAATGGCGTTCATTTCAATTGCTCCTAAGTTTGGATCAAATCTTGATACATGATTCATTCGAAATGGAGTTGCTTAATACTAGATAATCGTAAAGGTTACTTTAGGTAGCATTAGGTAACTTTTACAGGAGTGGAAATTGAAAGTTTAAAGAATTCTGTAAATCAAATGGTCAACATAAAAAACATATTTATCTACTTGTTAGGTAAAGTGAAACATTATGCCATTGTAACCCATTTCGTAATGAAGTGCTTTACCGCCCTTTGTGTGGTAATGTACTTCATTATGGCACAATGGCGGTAAAGTTATGGCGTACGTTGCCACTCTTCTTTTAAAAATATTTTTGACTATTTTTGTTGCATCCTTCACTTTTCCCCTTAAAATGCTAATAACTGAGTAAACTTACTGATATAAATATTGTCATTAAGAGTTATTGTACTCTTTAACAAAATGTGTCCAAAGACTACTTGGTTTCTCCTTCTCTGACTTGCCACAAAAGTAAGCAATGAAAACTTTTTCCAATATGGAATGAACCTTTTTTCGCGCCAATCTTTAAAAATTAAATACTCGCGATCATACTTCTTTCTTGATTTGTTGGGATGTTTCTATAGCAGCATTTGCTGCTATTCCTATTTCCGAATCAGAACTATATTCACTCATGTCGGAAAGTATACACCAAGTGTGTTTCAATTGTTCTCCTTGTTGAGAACAGGTCGCCACTTATAGGAGAAAAAAGTAAATAGCAAATGAAGGCGTAAGACGAAATTTCACATTAAATCTAACAAATTTTTACAAAGCGGATAGGATAAAATAAGTGATTATACGTTTACCCGGCCTATCGGCCGGTCTTATCAGCCTCGGCCAATCGGCCTTGTTTGGCAATTTTGCAATCTCATATTGTAATCAGATGCTTTACGACACTTATATCGTAAATAACTATTATTGCATAAACAGACACTGCATAAATTTCATAGGTGATGATAAATTAATTAGTATATTACTTTGCCAACTTGAGTGTAATAGTTTTAAATTTTGTTGTCGCCTCTTCAGGGCTTACTGTAGTTGCATGTTGAAAAACATTTTAAAATTGTGTACCACCACATGGTATTCATGGTATGGCTTACTAACAACACCACTACTCTCGCTTCATTGTTAAAACATGGAGCTACGTAATTATGATGCATAATATAGTGTATAAAGTACAAAATTTTATATTTTTTTAGCATGAAACTACGGTAATCTCTAATGAAGGAACAATAACATTCCTAAACGTCGGCAAACTAATATAGTAATTAATTGGCCAACACCAATGTACTATTTCCATAATTAAAAACTTGACCGTGAATACAAGAAGTAATATTGCATACATTACTGTACTGCATTAAAAGACTCGAATACGAATTCGTTATTAATACGAATATTTATGTCGGTCACTTGAACTTTCTATGTAATAAATAAAAGTAATCCTGAATAATTTGGAGTTTACCTTCCTTAATTCGAGGTTTTTTGTACACTTACCTATACACATAAAAACATATGTAAGCCAAAAGTTACGAAAATCATCAAACAATTGTTTGTAAAACTTGAATTTTACATAATGAACATTCTACTAATATGCACTCGAGGATACAGTATTTGCAATCTGATTTGTGTATTTCATCACTTGCAATTGTATTTTGTTTCAATACAAACGTATAGTGTACAATGCACTTTTACAACAACCATTTTCACTCAAACTTACTTATTCAAAGAGTGATCATTTCACCCATTTATTTTGTCTAACACCAAACAAAAAGCTCTAAATTTTCTAATTAGAATTTTTGGATAATTCAAATTTTGTTTTGGTTCCTTGAGCATCGAATTATGCAATTCCCACTTTATCTCAATGTTGCTTGTTGTGTGTACCATCGTCTCAATACCAAGCTCCTCAATTGTAAAATGTATTGAACGTGTTTATGTTTGTTTTAGCGTTTATAATTATTTATTTATTTATTTATTTAGTCAAAAAGAGTCAAAAACTGTATGTGACGTATGGGGGAGAAAATCATCTGCGCACGCTTTCTTGAGTTTCAGAATCCCTTCCCAACAATTTAACTATTAATAGTTGAAAGATGAATAATAATAATAATAATAATAATAATAATAATAATAATAATAACAAATTTGAAAAAGAGAGAGATTAACATTTCAAAAACTAGATATTTTCGTTGCCAAATTATAGAAAACTTATTTTTAACGGTAAAGGAACGAACAGATTTAATTTTTCTGTATTGTTAACAAAATAGAAACTCACCCTAAGCTCTACTACCACTACAAGCAAAAGGAAAGTTCAACAAAACGTGCGCATTACCCCTGTGCAATTACCCATGTTTATGTCGACCCTAATGCAGAGCTTTGCTCGGCGCCGGAGGGGTTGGTGGTGGTGGGGGGGGGGGCAAGGGAGGAGGGAGCCGTCATCCCTCAAAACCACCTCCCCCCAAAGGGCCGTGAGGTGCAGTCTGTCGACACCTCGCCGGGGAGCAAAACGGGCCAAGGGTCACGGTTCCTTAGGACTTTCGCTTTGGAGTCTGTAGAGAAACAATAACACGTGTCGATTTAGTTCAATATCGCGCGAATATCCACAATTCATCCGAGTTCGATGCGTTATGATTAGTGTAACTTCGATAGAGTGCGGTAGCAATGACGCGTATGGCGATTCGGTATTTAGAAAACCCTCAATCAACAGTAATAGTTATCACTGGTGATGTTGAGCGACTAAAATATTAGTGACATCGTATTGTGATAACTGCATAGAAACAATATGTGTGCTGCAAGGAATTAGTGAAACTACTTAAGGTACGAGAATATTTGTGACATTATCTTCGTTTCGAGGACACTAGAGACTTTCTGTGCTACAAGGCCATTGGTGACATTATTTAAGCTACAAGATATTAGTGACTTTGTACTACGAGTGACTCTTAGTATACTTTGGGGGCATTATAATACAGATCTAAAAGTCAATAATGCGAGTGGACATGAACATTTAAGTGTAAGTGGTAGTTTGGGCGAGATAGCCATACGGTCAGTCACCCCTCCACAGAAACACTTCCATTTTGTGAGCAGCTGATGTTGAACTTTGCTTGATCGCTGTGCTTACAGCTGTCCTTCATTGTGGCGACTCAGACAACCTTGTGACGTACGTACACTATACTTTGTATCACATCATTTATAGTGAACGATTTATTGGCTGCAGCATCGTCACAACTAATTTTCAATTATAACCGTTATTTTATATAATATTACCAATTTTGGTTATCTGATCACAAACTTAACGCAATCGAGACCAATGTCGTAGAAAGAGTTGTACGAACACAAGGAGATTTTGCAATTCGAGACATTCCCGGTTCTTGGATAGGTGACCGTCTGGGAACCCCGGGAATCTAACGCCCTCGAGCCCGAGGCCGAAGGGATACAATGCAATGTCTGACTACAACTGACGATGAGTGTTTAACTTAACATAGGATTACTCCACATTCAACGCCAGTAAATGGTTGAAATAACGTAGTTTCGAAAAACAAGCATTCTAATAATAAGTCAGAACCTACTGTTAACAATTATGATCAGTTTCCTAACGAAAGAAACTATTCATCATCATCAAAATCATTTAATTTCATCTGGCAATTTGTTGTAAAATAAGGTATATGTATTGTATGCCAATTATGTGTAGTGAGCTATTGATACTGACACCAGCAGGATATGATTATTACGTTGAATGTTATAGTTATAGACATCTGTATTCTTTGAAAATATGTTTCCACCCTTGAGTAGGAACCATCCCTAAGTCATTTTTGACAAACCCTAGCGTGATTCGTAAATCAATAAGCAAGACAGTTGTAGAATCTCTTGCTTATTAAACAGAGGTTTACAGGTATCACGTAGGAGGAATTTGCTTAATATTCGTAAAATTATTTTTTGTAATCTAAAAGTCGGGTAGCTATAGAATGTGTTTCCCCTTAATATTATGCCATATCTCAAGCGGGAATGTACATTCGCGCAGATACACCACGATCAGTATGAAAGATGACTGAATTTTAAATAATTCAGAATGCGTAGCATAATGAACTTAATTTCGTGTTCAATTAATTTAAATTGATGTTCTATTTGAGGATTGATTGAATTGAGAGACCTAAAAATGTTACTTTAACAGCAGTCAATTGCATCTTTCATTGTCAAAGTTGTATACAATTGTTTATTTGAAATGGAAAACTGCAATGAAACTGTTTTCCTTTCGTCGTAGAAAATGGATAGATTCTACTTTTCTAAATCAATGTTGAGAGTCTGAAAACGCCTTGTTTTTTCTGAGAAAAGTTTCCATTCGTGTACTGAAAAATATCTGATATTGCCGACAAAACTGACAAAAGAGAAATTGACCTACTGTTAATTTGTTATTATGGAACCAATTTGAAACATATGATATTATAACATTTACTATTTCTTTTTTGCTCAGAATATTCATATCGTCCGCTAAGAGACCTGTTTTCCGTTTTAAATAGTCGAGAGCACAGCGTTTACGTATTATAGGAAGAGAAAATGGCCTAAAATCGATCCCTGCGAGGCTCCATGTGCAATTGAAAATGAATCGGAAAGGTGTATAAGTAATGTTGCATCATTCCAGTAAGGTATTCCTACTCTCTGAGATCGTTGTTTAAGGTACGATCTAGAGCAACCACGAACCTAGAGCGACCACCAACTCACGAAACAGCAATACCACGTATTCCATACGAAGGTATTGAGGGTTTGAAAGTAAAACGTTATGATCATTTTCGTCAAAATCTTTTGGAATATTTAAAAATATTCCAATAAGTGCTTCATTTTGATCAATGTATGAAGCGACATCTTTAAGTAAAGAAAATTTGGCTGTTTCCTGATATTTTGATTTTCTAAATCCTCATTGGCAATCCGAAAGCGCTTTGTATTAACTGAGAAAGATTTCCATTCTTACCTAGAAAAGTCTCTCTAATATTTTTGAGAAAACTTTCAAAAGAGAAATTGGCCAAATCAATTTAATTTTTGTTTGGTTTTTTGAAGAGTGGCTTAATATTTTGTGTTGTTTAAAATATATGGAAATATTCCGGTGCATAACGGTTTATGTGGTTTACGAGTATAATAGAAACGCACAAGTCTTTAATAAAGAATTCGGAAACTTATCTAAACAGTTGTAATATTTATGTTTGAGTTTTTTTCGATTAATTTGATAACTTGATTAGAAGAAGTTTCGGAAACAAATATCGTGTCTAAAATGTATGTGGAAACGTCTGACATTGAATTTTGTGGCTTAATACCCGTGGTGAGATCAACAGCAAATCTCAAATAATATTGATTAAAGAGACTAGCAATTGTTGCCGAATCGTTCACTTCTCTTTCCTTATCTTTTAAAACAACATTCTCTACAAGGTTTCTAGTTGATATGGTCGTATTTGTTTCTATAATCCACATTGCTTTTATTTTGTTATTTGAGTTCAAAATATCCTGATTAAGTTTCGTGATTTTACCCTGCCTTACGACTTTTCTTAACAATAATTTGTATTTTTGAAAATAGAGGTGAAAAATATGCAATTCTCACGTTACGATGTTTAGAAATGAAATAAAGAATTCGTTTGTTTTTACGTGGTGCTCTCATATTATCCAAGAATTGCTTTCCCGTGAAATGTTTCATTTTCGGTACCGCTCCAAAATCGCCCAGCATTGATGGAAGAATCCACGTAAAGATACTGAACAGAGCAGCTGGCCGCTAGAATTGTCCTTCAAACAGCGGTAGAATTCGTCCCAAGTAAGTAGTGTCGAAAATTCACCACCGTTCAGACTCGAACCCTAGGACTTCCCGGACAGAGACGCTACAGCGGCAGCAGCTCTCTCTGAGCCATCTCACGTGATTGAATTGAACGGAGAAACCATGGCCTGGTGGTAGCAACCCGTCCCTAACTCTCATGTAAGCCGGGGCGTTGACCGAACCAGCGACTTAGGTGGTGTCGAAAATTCACCACCATGGGGACTCGACCCTAGGTTCTCTGGGACCACGAACCTCTGGTCGCGAAAACTCAACCACAAAGTACGCAAACGCCGTCAGAGACACCTCACACAACCCTCCTTGCGTTTCGCCGCCAGCTGGAGCATTTCGACTTACTTTCCCGCATATTGAACGGCGCCTTAACACTCGGAGGCGCCTCTGAGAGGCGTTTTCCGCCTGTTGGAGTCTCCGCGTATGGTAAAGCGCCGTGGGGTGGGGGTGGGGGCGGGGGTGCTGACGTCACGCCTGCGGTGGGCGCATGTGCGCGTGCGGCGCCTCGATAAGGCGGCGCCTTAACCTCGTTACGCGCGTCCCCTCAGCCGTGGGATTGGTGGCGTCCGATTACCTCGCCGGTCCATTGGCCGATTGAATTATGGCCCGCGCGCGCGCCCGCGCCCGCGCCGCCCCGCACACCCATCCGCCGACGAGACTCGCCAGAAAGTTTCACTGAGTCCGGATGTCGAGTGCGCACAGGGCGTTAGAGAAGACGCGGGTAGGTTAATGCATAAGTGGACTGGGAGTCGATAAACTTTCGTATGCCGATTCAATTCTGGTACCTGCAGAGCACCAAGGGGAAACCGGGAGCGGTAGCTCAGTGCATCAACTGATGCCACTGCAGCGCCTCTGACCGAGAGGTTCTAAGTTCGAGTCCTGACGGCAGCAGGATTTTCGACACTAGCTTTTCAGCTAGGTCGGATTCAGTCGCTGCCTGGAGGAGAATTCTAGCGGCCGGCTGCTCTGATCGGTAGTTTTCCGTGGTTTCTCCGATCAACACCAGGCGAATACCGGAGCAGTACCCTACCAAACGGGTCACGGACCGCGCGCGATCTTTCCTTCCTCTTCCTTGCCCTATCCTCTCCCCCTTACACACACACTTACACTAACATGCAGTACACTACCACATATTCCGGGAGACCGGTCTCCCGACCGCTTAGAGCTTGTCCCGGCTGGGGCGGTGCCCCGCTGGTGGGAGAGTCCTGGTTAGGGGAAAACCCCGCTAGCCGACGGTAGGTCGGCGCCGGATCTCGCCATCCAGCGGGGGAAGATCACCGCCATCTCCCGAGAAAAAACATGCACTACACTAACGGGACTATTGACCAAAGCAGTTGACGCGCCCGGAAACACGAAAAAACCAAACCAAACCAAGCGGAAGAATACGCGTGTCCCCAGAATGAATTGCAAATAATTGAAGGAACGTTTTTGTACGTTTAAAAATTAACAAGTAACGGCACCAAAGAAGAAGGTTAACAATACCATACAAAATCATTCGTAGCTACTCAAGAATATCAAATAAAATACTCTTGTGTAAGACTGCAACCAACGGATGGATTGACAGACGGACGAACGAACGGATGGATGACCGGACTGATGGACGGACGGACCGACAGGCTGATAGACGGACCGAGCGACGGACAGAAGGATGAATCGACAGACTGACAAACGAACAGACGGGCTGGATTATTTATTGTAACGGTTTATGTCTTAATAAAAATAATTTGGTTCTTCAGAAAATGTTAAATTATTAATTACAAATTAAAAAATCCAAAAGTTTTATGAATTGTTAGTTATAATTATTGTTAAATGTTATTATTGACAAAAACCAGCATCGCACTACTCGCTGACTTATGTTTGTTAAATCTCTCCAAAAATCGACATGTTATCGGGCGATTTTCAAAACTCGATGTGAAAACTTATCTCTTGTCTAAAATATCTTGTAAAAAAATTATTGTTTTCGAACTTTCAAATTTTTATTTCTTGAAATTTCTAAGAAAAATTCACAATAGTTTTGCATAGAAGTCTGCAAAAAGTTTTGCATTTTTTTGCCATTTTCTCAACATCACTTTGATCAGGATGTAGGGTTTCGGAAATATACTCCACAACTGGAACGTCACAGGTAGACGTCCAAACTTTCCCTTAGGTCCTTTCCTTGTGAACCCACCTTAAGCAGAACATCGGCTTTCATTTATTTATTTAAAGTCAAAAACAGTTAAAACTGTGAGTTGCGTACCATGGGAAGAAGTGTATTCTGTGCACGTTTTCTTAAATTCCGGGACTTCCTCTCGAGCCCATATAAAATTTGAATTATGTGTTTCTTTCTTTTTAAAGTGTTTTAATGTGTTCTTTTAATTAGTTCGTTTAATATCCTTTTCTATATAGGAAAATATTTGTATCAACTTCTCGTAAGCAATATAACGATAGTACCACTCTAAATCCGTGGAATCTCGTAGTATCTAGAAAAAAAATCAGTTTAATTTTATCAAATTAAGCTCAAATTCTCTTTCTTTGAAACCTAATTTTTACAAGTTATAACTAGAATTATGAAACTTTGCTGCGGCAAAGTAGATTTGACTGACATTATTTGCTAGCAAATAGTTAAAATCACAGCCCCAGGAGTGGCTCATGAACGCATGCTAGCTTTCCATAGTGGGATCTCGGATTCGATTTCCGGTCGGGGCAAAAATAGAGCTGTAGCATTCCATTTCAACCGTCTCAGTTTCTATAGTTTTGTGGCGAAAAAAAGGTTCCGCAGGCGACGTATGCTAGATACGGGGAAGGGAATGCGTCATGCTTGCCATATGTCTCCGTTTCCCCAGGCGTGGAGGAGAAATGAAAACAGGGCCTGGTCCTGGGAACAATGCTAGCGGACATAAGTCGAATTAATCCCACCCTAAAATGTCAAATACATACATACGTACTTAGTTAAAACCATTTTTTAAGGAAATTGATCAGTTAAAAATGTTTACAATAATCAGTCACACTGCAGATCAATGTTAGGTTCATAAGTAGATCTTACGATTCCTGCATTGGCATCGTTTCTTCCAAATATATTTGACGAGGGCCTCCAGAGAGTGTAGAGAAAATAGCGATGTCTGGAATCCTTTATGAAAAAATATTTTTTTCTTTACAAACGTCAAATATTGATTTGAAAATAACCTTTTTTAAAAATTATATCGACAATCACTTTTATCTGTCAATATTTTAAACGGCAGAGATAATGACTCTCGTGAGTTGAACAGCTTACCTGCGTTACAATTTTTACTTTTTCGCTTCGTAGTAGGGAGAAGGTTATGTAATGCTGTGCGAAAAAACGTCAAATTTTCGGAAGATAACTTGTATCACAGGCCCTTGTAACGAAAAAGTGGATAAATCCAGTTGATAAATTAAAGAAAAAATCCTCTAATAAGTGATATAGCCAGAATCCATGTTTTGAGGATCCTCGAGACCAGAAAATCGAATGACGGCAAAACGTCTGTCTGTCGTGTGTCCGTACGTCTGTGAAGCTAGCGGCTAAACCGTTCTAACCATTTTCTCCAAAATCGATATTCCCGAATCGATATTGCTGGTGTCGTGGCCCCTTGATTTTGAAACCATTATTTTAATTTTATGGGGTGCTTTACATGAAGGCCCTGAGACATTTTCCAAATATTCAAAAAATGGCTACATTGTTTTTAATTAAATGTTGTTGGGTAGCTTGAAGAACGTTTAAGAGGTTTGGATTAAGATCTCGTGTTCGTTGAAAACCCTTATTTTTCGAAAATTACAAAAGTTCCAAATATTTTCGAAGTCTTTCAACAATCAAAATATTAAAAATAGAGGTTTTTTACTCAATGAAATCTGTTCCTTAAAATTAGATTTTTAAATAAGTTCATGTACAAGTTTTCGAAAATATTAGTAGTTTTCGCATACTGTTGCTTGAAATATAGGCAATTGCTGTTGTATCAACATGATCTACTATGTAAATAGTATTTTAAACGTGTTGAGGTTTTAAAGACTTTTAAATATACACTTTTTCGAAGATTTGAGTACCATTTGTGTAATTTTACATGAAAATACGGGCGAGAAAATACGTGTTGTTTTAGCGCCACTTGTTTTCGGTTAACCTACTAAGTTCCAATGCTTGGGTCGAAATGTCGACTTAGTTTATTACGAACTGGTAGAAATTGAAGCTATCTTCTGTATTGCAGAGAATTTAAATTTTCTTTCTAATAACAGAATTTTGTTTTCATTAATGAATATCTTCGGCTTACGACACATAAAGTTTATTTTACTTTCATTTCGCTGTCAAATTAGGAAATAAGTAAAATAAATCAAATTGTTAAAAGGTCTTTATCTTATCGTTCAGTTTGAGCTTTAAATACTTTCTCTTAAACAACAGCAAAGATTGTAGATTTTGCATTTTATGGATATGCGATGTAATTCGTGTGTCCGTGTCGACCTTTAATGTATGTAAGTCTGGTTGTCTTGCCGTTATGCACGGTTAGACCTATGCTGGTTAATCGTTTGGTTCGTATCCATCTACTGATCGTAAAATATCCGCCATATAATGTTTAGATTATAAGTATGTAGATAATTGTTCGTCGATCTAGAGCATCATGTAAGGGGAGCACAATTCACAGTCGACGAATTGCACTGTGCGCGCCTGTTCCATAGGCAGGCCCGCAATACACTGTAGCTTTGGGGGTTCACGCAGATCAGGGGCAATCATTTTCAAGGAAGATTTCTAGTTCTGTTGACCAACTAGTAAACTCGAAATTTTTGTGGATATGCCTATTTAAATAAAAAAGAAAATATAACAAATAATTAACCACAACACATACTTTCTCGATTTATATGAAACAGTTATTACCTAATATTATTATACCAGCTGAAATGTACAAAAATGTTGTAAAGTTGAACTCGATTGCTTTTGTTTTCACGACCTTGGGCTACAGGCCTTGAAGAATACCTCAGCCACTCAACACATGACTCTTCAGATATTTCAAACTCACAAAAATATTTGCCCGCGCTGGGATTTGAAATCGAGCTCGTGCGTTTCCGCATTTAATGCGTTTTCCATATTGCACCCGCGATCGTTGGAAAACTCAGTTCCCCAGACGCATCCGAAAATAAAATACATCTTTGAATTCTGAAATTTTCATTAAAAGTATTAATGAAACTGACAGTTATACCTTACATTGTTGTCTATTCTCACATCCACGGGGATGTGAAAAGTAACTAGAGGTGCTACAGAATGGCACAGATTTTCTCGCACCAAATTTTTCAAATTTCCTTGGTGTGGTCTGGCTTTAAGGTCGTGCTCCATTCTCTGGCCAGCTACCATCTATCGTCGCCCATAGTACTTTTTTTGGACAATATCTCAACTTTTTGCTTTCCTAGTAGTACCACTAATCATTACTTCAAGAATATTAAAGAAGAGTAAAAACTCGTCCTAAATAGTAGTTTTCATTGAATAATTCGTAGTCGTTTTTAAGAAAATGGCGATTAAGCATTACTGTAAATGCGAAATGTAAGCTCTTTTTTTTTACAGGAATTTATTGAGTTGTCGAAAAACTTAATTTGAAGTCCTTTCAAGCACATCAACTTACAAATGTAATAATGCATACAAATCGATGGAAATGTCTATATTAACGGCGTGAGAGGTATTTCAAGAAAATTACATTTGTGTAATTTTTGAAAAAACAAAAGAATACACCTAAACGAAATACGAAGGTAATCCCAAAAGTAAGGTCTCCTATTTTTTATAAGTACAGAATCTGTTTGTGTGGCAGTTGGTCACATTATTATGAAGAGGGCTTCCCGCACTGTGTGTAAACATGCGCACGCCGCGCTGTGGAGCTCATTCCCTCACCCACTCACGCATCATTACCCACCCACCCTATAGCCCCGACTTGGCGCCCAGTGACTATCACCTGTTCCCTAAGTTGAAAGAACATTTGACCGGAAAGCGATTGAGATCCGACGACGAGGAGAAAGAAGAGGTTCATAACTTTCTGAACAGCATGGCGGCGAGCTGGTATGACATGGGCATACCAAAACTGTCACAGCGTCTACAAAAATGTATCGACAGAAATGGTGATTATATCGAAAAATAGCTAAATGTTCAAACTGATGTAAACCATTGTAGAAATAAACAGGTCTATGTACTTAAAAAAATAGGGGACCTTACTTTTGGGATTACCTTCGTAAGTCATATTAAACAGTGCAATTAGCACTATCCAGTGGGAAAATTTGGAGCCATTTTTTAGAAAATGGCGTTTGAGCGTTTCTGAAATTGCGGAATTTTGTGCTCATTTTTACAGAAAACTGTTGAGTTTTCGAGAAACTTTATTTGCCATTATGTAAAGCACATATGCTCATAAATATAATAATGTGAAGAAATCGCCGTTAATGCAAATTTTACAGACGTGAGAGTGGTCAAAAAATTTCATTTTTGAATTTTTTGAAAAAAAAAAAAAAAAAGAATAGAGCAATATGGCGTTAATGTCACGGCATAAGGTTCGTTTGGCACTAACCTTACCAAAAAGTTAAAGAAAATATTTGGAGCCGGTTTTGAGAAAATCTTGTTTTTGTTATTTTTTAAAATTGCAAATATTGCAAGAATTATTGCACGAAAACTACTAAAATTTACAAAAAAATATTCATGACCTAATTGAAATAACTATTTATGCACAACAAATTTCATTTGAAGGCAAAATCTCTGCCTTCAATTTTGTAGTAGTAGGAAGACGCCGGAAAAAATTCAACCTCCAGCAATTTCCGAAAATTCAGAGTTAACCGTGAAATTCTGACCTATGCCACCTTTATAAGTGTATTTTGCTCTTATCTTACAAGAAATTAAAAGAAAAATGGTTACATTCATGTGATAAGTTAATTTTTTTACTTATAGCAGATAATATAATTTTGTTAAGAAGTGTAATAACTTATTTGGTGTTCAAGTGGTATAGCAAAGCCCTTTTTTGGAAGAGTGTAAATAAAATTTATAGAATTTGTGTCGTGAATTCGTATATCGTGTTACTACACTACATTTATTTTTTTATACTCATGCTTTTCTCAAAATTAAAATTTAGAATAATTTCCCTTGATTCTATCAAGAAACCAAGATACCTTTGAGTTATTATGACTAGTATAAATGTTAATTAGATTGTACTATATACATGCAATATGTTACTACAGGTTTCCAAAAGGATGTTTTTGATATTTTTTAAACTGAAGTATTTTACTTATTTTTAGCCAATTTTTCAAGTTTGCAGGATGAATGCCGCAAATTACAACACATTACCAGTTAACATTCTTGCAATATGCAAATAAAATATGTAATCAGGAGCTAATTTTTATACCCATATGGTTGTTTTCTAATGTGAATAAAGATAATTTCTTCATTAAGAATGATATTATTGCACTTCATTATTTAAATTTTTGATTTCATGTAAATTGATGTTATTAGCACATTCACATTATTACATTCACAACCACATTCGTAATTAGAAACCTGCAGCTCTCACTGATTGTCCTTCAATATCTTTGTGTGAAGTATTTCTGTCAACTGAAGTAAAAAATTATTTAGGTAAGTTTGCACACATTGAGTTATGTGAAAAAATTGTCATTGCATAGCGTATCTGAACATCGCCTGTGTACAGCAAACTGCACGGTATGTCTTTGAATATTGTCAACAATATTACACGTGTGATAGTCAAACTTCTACAGAGAGATAGTAGGTATTAAAGAAACAAGGTTGATTTGAAATACTTTATGATGTTATGTGAAATAGGCATCTTTCAAAACTTCATTTTCAACAGCCCTGTGATTTTTTTTATTTCATTAAATTAATCAACAACTAGGCATTTAATGTGTTTATTTCAACAATAATGACTTTAATATTTTTTTATTGATTTCTCATTAGCATCAAGCATTTTACAGTTAACGTTTATTATCAATGTTATTGTGTATTTAAAATTGTTTGTATGAATATAAGTTAATTGTTAGTAGTAGTAATCAGTTAATTAAGATCATAAATGTTTGAAAACTCTCTTTATTTTTTCCTGGATTCTCAAATAAGAAGAATATAAGAACACACGTTTATTTATCTCATAATATCACCTGAGTGAGTATGTTGTACAGTTTTTAGTGCACCGTTGTTGACATATAATAATAGAAGGGTGGACTATTATTTCTCATCAGAAGTACACAAAGCATAAACGAAGCCACTTCCCTGTTTATGTTGTCCTAAACTGAGATGTTTTCATATTTTGATAGAAGCATCAGCAATTATTTGTTGCCAGAAGTACATAAATGCCTGTATAAGAAATCTTCCATCTTGAGACATATGAAAACACTGCACTTGAAGCAAAATATGGAAGTACATATTCATAATGATTTAGCATTAGGTGAATATTCTATTTTTTTTACAAAATATTGGAAAAGGAAAATGTGCAAGTTGATGATGATGGCAGAATCTCATTACCCATGATTTTTGTACAATTGACAAAAATGTAGACAGTCTGATTAAAAATGTTTTTTTCAATGAACAATTTTCACTTTAGCAAATGAGTATGTGGATCCTGTAAATTTAAAGGTCATGCACATGTTGCCAGGTGAAATTAAAACATATTTTTTTCAATAGACATTGTTCTTCATATTTGCAATTTTTGCTATCTTTCAATAGACAGTGTTCAATGCATGCATTCTACTATTGAATTTTATTGAAACATCTGGGGTACCATTCAATAAGCTATAGTCAAAGGTGGGAGTCCCTGTTCTGTAATTAAGAAATCTTGATAAGCCATGGTTGTGCAATGGTATGTGACTGTGAAGTGAAGAAACTAAAAAAATAATTTTGTTGAATGTGAAATACAAACCGGTTGTGAAAACAGCAATCTGTATTTATACCAAGAATTCCCATTATAGGCCTACTTACTGATTTAAATTTCAATTTAACACACAACAGTTCCGATTAAAAGGTTCATTTGAAATTACAATACATAAATAAATCATATAGTGAGATGGACAGTACTTTGCAAATGAACAACTAGGCCTGCTTTATTTATTTAATGTTCTGTGAAGAAAAGCTGATTAGTTATAAAAAGCACCTAGCATTGTGAATTAATAAATGATAAAAAATTATTTTCTTTATCAAAATCCTTTAAATTTGTTAATATTAGTGTTTGTTACTTATTTTTTATTATAACAAACAATATTACACAGAAATAACATATTTTCATTAAACAAAAAGTACATAATAATTGACAAAGACTGGTGATAGATTATCAAGGTATGTACTAACGTAAAACACTAAAAACTCTAATAGAACTAATTTAAAGTCAATGCAAAGTTCAGTTCTCAAATAAATAGAGCTGAGAATTAAAATTTTCTTATTAATACATGCACCAACATTAGTCATTATTGTGCCAATTGCTCTTATGTAAATGAGATCAAAAAAGTTTAAATGAAAGGTCAGATTTTGTCCAAAATTGATATGTAAAATTCTGTCTGGCCTGTAGGCTTAAAATTTGTGTTCCTATAAGTAGAGTTAAATTTTGGAAGACAGAAGAGTATTACAGTAATTTACAAAATATGTAAATTAACAAAATATGTAATTTGTAAAATCGGATGTAGTATGTAATATTAAAAAGCACTAATCATAAAACACACTTATTATATATATTCTTAATAAATAACACAATTATATACTTACATAATATAATAACACAATACGTAATAGAAAATTACATTAATAAAAAAATTCCTAAATTAATTTTAAAAATAATACAAAAATTTTAAAAATAATTTGGAGAGAACAAGTTGATGAACACTTTGCACCATACAACTTTCCCGTCAGTAGTAAAAGCTTCATCTATTGCTATCCAAGACTGTAGTTTTGTAGCCAGACTAGATGTAATAGAAGACATCGTACAAATTGGCGATATCTATAACCAGCTCTCACTGCAGCATACAACACACTCACCGATGTGTTACACTTACGCGATTGTGAAATTTTATTCATCTCTTCTATTATGTTAACATTAAATTGTTAAATTTCATTTCCAATTTAATCAAGGGTTCGACATACAACATATTCCTCCTTACCTGTTGCAAGTGGATGTGTAATTCTATACAGAATCACGATTCCTGGAAGTTCTATTGATTGAAACCAATTATTAGATTGATGGCAACTAATATAAATTATCAGCCTTTTCAACAATAAAAATTTAACATTTATTCTTATAACCTCCTATATTACAATTCTATTGATCTCATGAGAATTAGTTTCAACGTAGACTTTAAAACACCAGTCAGGTTTAAATACAGTTCGTAAGCTAACTAAATCTTGATAGACAGCTTCTTGGCTGACTAGCAGAATGTTGTCCATAGAATCCTTGTTATACCAATTCTTGCATCCTTGCCTAAGCTAAAAATATTCCAGAATGTCCTCAACGATTTGCTATTAATAGGACTTAATATTTCCCACAAAAATAATACGCGATCGCAACTTTCCTTACGTTTTTCGTAAGACCTCGCAACTGACTATTCAGCTACTTATTGAAAAATCCTTCTGTCTAAGGAGCTACCCTTATATACGTCCCCTCGAAACATGGCATCTATTTAATGCAAACTTCCAACTACTACATTAATAGAATTTACCATTACAATTTACTACTATAACATACACAATACCAAGCTCTCAAACTAATGATCATTTAAATAATATCCAGCCTATGCTGAAAATCCTTTCGCACCTCACTAACTGCTTATGTGTATTCACTTCAATACTTTCCTAGAGCATGATCCCATGTGTCCTTCCCCAAGATCACAGCTCTCAACACCCTCTCTACACTTTTTTCATATAACATGTTTGGGGCTATGTCCATCTGCACAGCGTTACGACACCAAGCATGGAATATTATAAATTTGAGACCAGTAAGTAGAAAGAACAAAATATGTAATTACATAAAAATCCTGTCTCTACTTATCAATGTTATCACTATGCAGCACACATGGCAACCCTGCGTTCAACCTACTCAGTGTTGGATTTCAGGAGAACTACAAAGAGAGATGATAACAAATGCTATCATCAGAATTATATTGTTTACCCCAGGTCCAGAGAAGGCTAGCAGAGCAGATACCATAAATAGCTATTGCCAAAGTGAACCTTGTGTATTGCTGATTGTTGGCAGTGCCTGCAGAATCCTTACTGCCATATTGTGCATGCTATTTTTTTTTAATCAACTTTACTGTACAAAATTGGTATGAACTTATCTAATTTTGTGTATCTTGTTTCTTACATTTTTTTTTTTTTTTTTTTTTTAAGTTTTAGAATTTGATTTTTCTGATATTGAGGGTATTCAAAGTACCCCATTCCAGTAAACTCATCCCAACAGGGTTAGCAAGTGTTAAGGTTCTATTATGAAAACAATCTGAAAATCTGATTTTAAAAAATCGTTTATTATTCTGCGTGACGAAAAGAGGAATAAAAGGCAAAATAATTGTAAAATAATAAATACAATAACAAATATTTAATAGATACTAAATTTTCTACACATAACTTCTATTTTTTTTCTTCCTCAAACATTATACTAGGATCTGAGAATTGGTGAACATCACTATAATAAATGTCATCAGGTAAAGTTTCTTCATCTTCTGTATAATACGTAGGAAAAGGCGGAGGTTCCTTGAATTTTCTAAAAATAAAAATAAAATATTTAGGTCATGCACCCCAAGTTTGGTCATTTAAAATATTTAAAATTATATTTTCTAGTATATTTTACCTCAAAGGCAGCACTGTATCATATATGTACACCATTGAATTAGTATCACCAGGAATATTGTGGCCCGAGACATAGAGAACATTATATTTTGTGTTAATCCTCCATATCTACAATAGATCAATAATCAATATGAAAGTTCTGAAAATAATTACTGGATTCATTGTATGAAAAATTTTGTGAACAACTTTACCCTTAGTCCTCTTAGAATACGCCATCTGTTGCCCATGTGACCAGGCATTTTCTGACCTTTCCAAACACGCGCTTTGGTTCCACCTGATCCAATATTTCCTGGCCTTCTATGAGTCTTGGTTACACCGTGAGAAGCAGGCATTCCACTAAAGCCCCACCGTATCATAACACCTTGGAATCCACGGTCTATGCTGAAATTCATACAAAAAATATTAACCAATGTGAAAACATTTAAATCCATACATTAATAGTTTTTTTCTCCCCCAAACATCACAGCAGTTTATACTGATTCTGGTGTTAAATAATGGTTCTGAAAGTAAAACAAAAATTATACTCACGTTTTACCCCTCACATCCACAAAATCACCAACTCTAAAATGTAAAGCTGACAGGGGAGTACCCGGCTGAATTGCAGCATCTGGTGTTACAAGAAAACGAGCAAGAATTTTCTTAGGCATCACTCCAGACTTAGCAAAGAGTCCGCAATACTCTTTTGTGAACTGCAAATTGTAAAGATAGATAAAATTACTTGTAGTTACTAAAATATTTTGTTTGCTTTTTTGCAGGGTATGATCATTTCAATGTACTGCGACAACGACATTATTGGATTCAGAACAACAACACCTAGCAGCACTTTAAAAAAATTGTGAGTAAGCATGCAATTGAATCAAATTTCACATCTTCAATTTTAAAGAATTTGACTAAGAAAATCTATAAATAAATGAATATAAGTTTTACAGAATGAAAAGTTATTTAACAAAAAACTCTTTGAAGGCAAGAAAATATACTGGTATTGGCAATTTAGTGAACAAATATTCCATTGCTACTAATCAAAAAATATCATTAAAAGAGTTGTTGACGAGAACTGTGAATCCCATTGAAGTTGACATGCATTTTATAAAACAATATAAGGTAAACAAACCAAAACGTACAATGCACTATATAATAGTGAAAATGTTGAACTGAAAACTATCATCAACTATCAACTATCCTACCATCAACTATCATATTTATTAATTCTTCGTATTTGCTTTGAGTAGCCTACACACCTAGTGATGAAAATATTTCCAAAGATTTCTTTTCCCTATCCTTTAATGGTTCATTTACCACAAAACTGCTTGGGCATTCTCTGATTTACTGCTCTGATGCAAAAAATGTAATTAAATTTTGACGATGAAGGATGATATCTTGCAAATAGTTTTTACTAGATTGTTACTCTTTTCCTTGTGCATCAAAATAAGGAAAAAACCCTTCTGTTTTCAATGTTATTGCTCAATGATATTTTAAACGTACTAACAGTAGAGTCAAATAGTTTTATAACAATGGGCACTGATTTTGCTCACAAAATGAACTAAACAAATTATCACCTTCTGTGGATCAGTACTCTCAGCTCCAACTAATAAACATCCCAATTTATTCGGGTTCCAAAGTGCCTTTCGCAGTTTAGATGCTTGCTGGAACTCGCCCGGAGGAGTGTACTGGACAACATGGTTGTCAACCACCTAAATAACATATTAAAAAATTATTTAATGCCAATATTATGATATATTTTATAACCGAAATTGTGCTTTGAGGTACCTGTAACAATGATGTCAAAACTTTTTTCCCATTTTTGAGCCATAAAGGATAAACACCTATTTTGCGAGCAATGACACCAGTCCGTCGACTTTTTTCAGTCCACTCACCCCTCACCAATGGTTCTATTTTTAATGGGCTCTTATATGTAGCAATTCCTCCTATTATAGCAGGGGGACCAAATTTATCTTCGACTACTTCTTGAACAAAAGCCTTATTTTCTGCAGTTAAACCTTCATTGTATTGCTAAAAATTGCATTGAATTAACATACAGATTTCGAAAAAAATGCGTTCAAAGATTAAATAAAAATAAAGCATAAGGCACTCACAACTCTTTCTTTCTTCAAAAACCAATCAGGAAATCTCTGCTTTGGTTTACTATCTGGTTTTGTACCTGGTTTCGTACCAGGTCTCGTACCTCGCGTTTGAATCTTAAGTGCCTGAAAACTACAAGCAAAATTCTTTAAGTGTACAGACATTACTAAAACAAATCATTTTAATATAAATAACTAAGTTTAATGCGTACAATTTGGAGGTTATGCACAGACAATATTTTATGCCTAGCTGGTTATAAGAAATTAATTAATACATCAATTTAAAACAAGAATGGCTGTATTCAAATTTGTGATACTGACAATACCTTTGTGCTAATAATTGAACGTTCGTTGGCTTTCCATGGGACAAAAATAACCCTCCACCGAAACGCGTGGCCATCTTTACCGCGTTTGTTGACATCGTACAGCTGTACTCGAGAAGTGTGGAATAAGCATAGCGCAGGTTTTTTTACAATTATGCATATTATAGAGTGCCTTTGTAAATTATGAATGTGTCAGTCGGTACTCCGGGTTCTCGTGTATATGGTAAATAATAATCTTTAGTTGGCTTTTAGCTGTTAAGGATTTAGAACGCATTAATATTATGTGTGCTTGCTTCGGGCCCCGTTTTCTCGCGAAAACGTAGTTGGTGCGCGCGAGGACGTAAA
Source organism: Teleogryllus occipitalis (assembly GCA_011170035.1). Taxonomy (NCBI): domain Eukaryota; kingdom Metazoa; phylum Arthropoda; class Insecta; order Orthoptera; family Gryllidae; genus Teleogryllus; species Teleogryllus occipitalis. The sequence goes on from BLKR01000366.1 coordinate 234,141, forward strand.
ACAAAATACCCACTTCTTGCAAGTGTTATTGGAATTGTCTGCTGGATTATTTATGGGATATAATTTTGATTTTTATAATTGCAAGAAGGTACTTATGGCATTTCAACATCAATAAATAGCTGTGTTATGCAATTCTTGTTGAATCGTGTCGTATATCGTTCGTCGAAATATCCTTCGACAGTTTGACATCTGTCACTGACGTTTTGCTGTCAAGTAGTTATTTGCTACTGATATATCGTAATTTTAATTATGATATTTTTTAAATCTGAATTTAATTTTTTTGTTTTATTTCATTTCATAGTTGAGATATCTTCATTATCAGCCCAAATTCCATCTTCAAGCAATGTTGAAGATGTTCACATATGTGGATTGTGCAAACGCAGTTTCTCAGATCTTGATCTTTTTGTTGAACACAAGAGGGCTGGCTGTTCAACATCTCCTCAGAAGACAATATCTACTTCTGTTGTTCCTCCATATAGCCAGACTTCTTTGGGGTATGTGACAACAAATGCATCCAATTCAAATGAAGAGAGCAATCCTCTGGGAACTCAGTATCTGCAAGTAATTCTTGATGAAGAACCTTTAAATTTGCCAGAAAGTCAATCTCAAAATCAAGAACTATCAAGTAATATAAGTTGTTCTGAAAATGCTAATCAGATTTTGCGAGCACGTCTGTTAGGGGTGTCAGAACAAGATACATCTGTAGCAAATCACGCAAACTTTCAGAATTCAGAGGGCTTGCATTCTTTGGTATTAGAAGATCGACCACAATCTAATACAAAACAGAGAGAATTTCAGATTGATGAAGAAGATGTTGCTACATTACTTGCTAATCAGCTGGCTAGTGAAGATGTAAATTCTGTTAATGAAACATCCATAGCTTCTAAAACAGGTAAATATTAATTTTATTATTTTTATTTGTTGAGAACATGCAAGATTTTAACAGTGATTAAAGAACAAAACATGGCAACAACATTAACAATAAACTTGAATAATATAAATAAACAGAAATGAAGCGAAAGTATACAATAATCTTAAATGAATCTTTGAAAAATATGTAAAATTGCTGTTTTTACTGCCATGTTATTATCTTCCTAAATTTGTATTTCAGGACTTAAGTATGCTTCACATGAAGTTGTTCCTAAGTCACAATGTCATTTTGATCTTGAAGCAATTAACCTTCCTGATGACACAAATGAAGGCGTGATTTTGAAGGTGAATAATGGTAAAAGATGCCACACAAAGGAGAAAGGTGTTTCAAAAAGTAATAAATCCAGTTCTGTAGTCTCAGGGAATTTGAGATGGACTAATGTGGATGGAGACAGCAATAAAAAGAATGCGCCTGTATTAACCAGCTCATCAGAAAAAGGAACTCTAAACACCACTTCTAATGTACCCAGAGTTGGTATTAGCCAGGTTGTACCATCTGATAAAAATATTGATAGCTTTACAGGAAAAAGAAAGCATAAGTGCACCCAAGAATCATGTGATTTTACTACGTGGTACATGAAAGATCTTATTCGACATGAGCGCAAACATACTGGTGAGGTTTTTTCCATTTTTATTTACATAAATATTATATCATCCGTAGTAATGAAGGAATGATGAATTAGTGAAATAGATGTGGGTAAGGGATTATGTAACAAAATTAACGTTGGAACTCGTTTATTGGATGGGCATTTTCTGACTCGTAAAACAAAGCTCTGAAATTGAACAAAATTATTTGAAATAAAGAAACTGAAGGCTAGTGATAAACTATTTAAAAAAATGTTTGCTCTTTTGTAAATTGGTTCCACATTTATTTAATGATTAAGGTTGATAGTTGAAAATAAAATTTCTGCTTTGAAAATATATTAGCATTGGTATATTTATGGCTTAAAAATGAATGCAACTTCATAAATTTTGAGTTTTTTACATTCCTGGGAAGATTTTGAGGGTTTCCTGTTTTTTTCTTATGCGTATAGAAATGTAGTCTTTGGTCTTATTTTTCTCTTGTGTATGCACTGTTATGTATATTTTGGAGATTCAAAAACGTAACATTTCTTTTTGGAATTTCTTGTTTCCAGGGGAGCGACCGTTCCAGTGCTATTCATGTCATCGTAACTTTAGTAGGTTAGACAAACTTCACATGCATCAACGTATTCACACTGGGGTAAAGAGATATCGATGTGAAGTATGTGATTATGCTACTCATGACAGTGGTAGTTTACGCAAACACATGCGAATTCACAATGATGAAAGACCTTACAAGTAAGAAATTTTATTCATATTAAAGTAATTTTCTAGATGTTGCATTTCTGAGAGTAATGATTAGGGAACGGATTTTCATGCAAATACATATTTTTACAGGGACAAGATACCTACATTCTCTAATATTTTTTAGACTTAACACGACATTCTGAACGAATTGGAACTACTTTTATTTTACATATTTGTACATATTTTGGTATAATTACATGTTTTTACATATTTTATCTATTGCTACATATTTCGTTATATTTTAATGTATTTATAAGTCGGAAATGAACATTTCGCATACGAGTTCGAAATGTATGTTACTTGAAAACTAACTTTGTTACTGAAATACTAATGAAACCACGCAATGCGCTGGTATTAACTCTGGACCATCGTATTAATTGTCAAGCTTAACTCCCCCCGCCCCATCTGCTTCATGGAAACTGCATAGTCTGGATCAAGGATGAACGGAAGAAGCAGAAGAAGCTTCAACCACGTGCTTACTCGTGTTTCATAAACCCCATGCGTAACTCGATAAAAATTCAGATCATTGTCTTATTCCTTTTTTGGAGTTGGGAGGGGGCGTTTGCCCCCTTTACCTCCCCTTCTTTCTATCACAGACTACATTGTATATACTACGAAAGTATTATATATTTCGGATGAAACTAGCAAATAATTTCTTCTGTAGATGTCGAACTTTCTTTCAGTCTCCCTGATTCCATGTAAAGATCTGATCGGCAACGTACTCTGCTTGGAAAACGCTTGAAGAATGGAATTTTAAACATTATAACGAATTTTTATTTCACATATTTCCTATTTTTTCTTACATATTTTAGAACAAATACGCACATAAATATGTACATATTTTGCTTTTTTTATTACAATAAATTCCGTTCCCTAGTAATGATTGTTTGAAATCTGTGCTTGTTTGAAGGTGCTATCTGTTACATCTTTTTTCCACAGACATACTTTGATTCAAAATTTCCATTGTTTGCTAATAGTGAAAGATGTTTATTTATACTCTGTTAAGAGAACTAGATATTATTAAATGACTGGAGCATCTCACAATGTAATAAGTCTAGGGTGAAAATATTAATAAATTGTTGATATTGTATGTGAGACTTTTCAGTGCTTTTGGATTGATTCAGAATACTGCAACATACTGTATTAATTTTCATGCTTTAATGAACGGTGTCAGTGGAGTGGAGATACTTCAGTAGCCAGCATACATTGTTACTCGTATACGTTCATATAATAACTTCATCTTCCAATTCATTCATCTTCCATTGTGTTTTACTGTATTACATTGGCATCTATTATACTGTTATTTCCGTTATTTATATTGAAGCTTTTGTTTATTTTTCAAATTAAGATTTTAATTGATAATTCTCATGATATTAATTTCACTGACAAAATAATAGTTTTTAGCTAGCAGTACATAATACATATTTTTTATTTGAAAAATAGTCGAGGATCTGGACATTTTGTTGCATCATTTTCATTGCTTTCTTCTATTTGTTGTTTCTGTTCTGCCACCATGGCTTCACTTCTCATTATAATTTGAATAAACATTGTTACAAAAGAAATGTGTTATAAATATATGCTCTCACCACAGGAGTTCCAAATATCCTCATTAATAATTATATATTAATGTGACCTTTCCAATTTCATCAGAAATCTCAAATTTCTCCAATTGTTTGAAAGATCTTTTTGTATTAAATTCAAAAGTTTATAAATCTTTTTCATATCTAGGTGCCAAATGTGTTCATATCGTTCAAGAGATTCTTCTCAGCTTACAGTGCATCTTCGAACTCATACAGGTAGGAGAAATATTTGTCACATGTATCTAATAACTAGACTTTGGACTAAAATTTTTTGTCATGGAATTCTTAAAACCTTTTCTTCTTCTCCTTCATATGTTTAGCTCTTTATTTTTTATCATTTCTACACGGTGGAACCTCACAAAGTCAAAAGATTGCTGCTAAAATTGCAAAGAGCACTCTAGCATGTCTGCAGAGAGAAAAGGTTTTTGGAGAAAGCATGGGTTGCTTCTTCTTCTACATTAAAGTTTTGAGAAACAAATTAAATTATGTTTTTCCTTTTTTCATGTCAAACACTAAATGACAATCCAAAAACTGGAGGTTTTATTTTCAAACCTGTTGAACGAATACTGTTTTAACATTTTTCACAGATCTGTGCAATGCTCCTCTATTTAGTGCTAAAACTTGCAAACTTGCAAAGGCATTTTATTGTCATTGCTAAAGGACTTACAGTTCAGGATGAAAATTCAAAATCAAATATTTTAGATACAATCAGTATAAAAATAGTTCCAAGTTGTAAAGCCTGAATTAGTCTATTTGATATTCATATTTAAGAGATTAACTCCGATTTTGCTTGAATCTGCATGTTACACAAAGTGACAAACATTGTAATATTGAAAAAGCTGTAATTTAATACCATGGATCTTTCGATAAAGTATAGCCATCTCTCCTAAGTAAGCCTCTAGGGACTTGAATATCACTCTCAGTAAGCCTCTAGGGACTTGAATATTCGGTGTACACTCTATTTAAGCCGTTGAATACACCTGAAATGACAGTGAGGAAAGTTTTTAAAAAAAAAATGTATAAATTTATTGGTCTTCAAGTTCTTGTGGATGAATATGAAGTTTTTGGGATTTTCTATTCATGAACAAAAATGCAAAATATACTATTTTATCCATTTTCCAAAAATATTTTTATTTTCGTTGCAGATATTGCTATTTCTTTTTTGCATTTTCATCTTGAATTTTTGTTAAAAAACTTTGCTATCCACCTAAACTTCCATTTTCCAGTCACTCTTTCTCACTTTCCCATTTTCAGTTTATTTTTTTATACTTGTGTGGTTTATATGCTTGTGATCATTGAAATGGTCAGACTGTTGATTGGTTTTGTACTCTTTCATTAGGAGACAATCCATTTGTGTGTACATTTGAAAATTGTACCTCTGCGTTTAAAACAAGCTCAGATTTAAAAAGGCATTCTCGCACCCACACTGGAGAAAAACCATTTTCATGCTCTTATTGTCAGTACAAATGTGCTATTAAATGTAAGTATTTTCAAATTTCACCTTGGTCTGTTATTGGAAATTGTTCATTTTAATGTTCTTTTAATTTGTTCTTTTAAATTAACAGCCAATTTACGAGTTCATGTGCGGCTTACACATTCAGACACAAAGAGTATCTCTTGCAATAAATGCATTTATGTGGCTTCTACAAAGCGAGAATTCAAGGAACATGAGAAATCTCATGCTGGTAAGAAAATTTTAGTGTATTTTAAGCAAATTACAGTTTTGGAATCTGATTAATATGCCTTGCTTATCCTTTCTGCAGGGGAAGTTTTGAAATGTGCTGTATGTTCCTATACGTGTGTTAATGCTGCAGGAATGAAAAATCATTGTAAAATTCATTCGCAAGAAAAACATTGTTGCAAACTCTGCTCATTTACATGCCAAATACCAGGTATTTCTGTTTTATTTAATTTTTCTGCTGCATGGACAATGTTACTTTCTCACTACTTATATTGTGTAGAGGAAGTTACATAATTCTGAAAAAAACCTAATTTTTTTTGACAGAGAAAGTAGTATTGTAGGTCCTGGTTGCCAAAAAAGTGGATAATTCTTGTTCATATATGTAGTATATTACTTCTAAAACATGATACAAAGAAATGAATTATTTGAGTGTTTTGTCTTTCTCTTGAAAATGACATCCTCCTCATGTAGCCACTTTTAGGGACATAATGACAATATTTATGATAATATATATAACTATATAATGATATAATAACAATATATATAACTACTGCATTCTTCATTCTACACTTAAGACTGTGGTGTTCTAGCAAAAATAGAAAGCTTTCTGTTGTTCTGTTGTCTTTCAAAAGTTTTCTGATTGCGATTGGTCAGTGTGGTATGTTTTTAACATATTGTATCATGAGTGATGTTTGGATGAGATTTGATGGAACTGATCATTGCAAATGATGTGAAATGAATGTTTGGAAAAATTTGAAAACTTCGAAGTTTTCATTCTATTCATGATGTGTAAAGTCTGATTTTCATTAAAATTTTCAAATTTTAAAATTGTTAGTTTCCAAGAATCTCAATTATCAACTTTCACTTTTCATCTCATATTCAGAACAGAGAAAGTATCGTAATGCAACCAAAAATCGATGTTGAGATTTTGATAGAAATACTTATTTTGGGTAATACATGTTTTATGCACATCCTGATACTGAAAAAGTATTTTTGAAAATCGTTTGCCCATTAAACTTGTGCCAAATATGTGGTTTTAATGTAACATAGCATGAAATGAGTGATTGCCATTAAAACATTTGATTTTTAAAAACTTGCGAAAGTACACCATTTTTCGAACCCCCTCTTAGGTTTGAGATTTTTTCTTAATGATATTTGGTTTTCAAAATTAGATATTTAAATGATGTCAGATTCAATTTTTTTGAAAATATGAATTGGTTTTGAATGATTACATTGAAATCATGACAATACAATAAAAAAGTAAGACAGATTTTCTCAAATGTGAATTCAATTTATGATTTTTTTCTTTTCTTTTCTTTTCTTTTTTTTTTTTTTTTTTCTTTTTTTTTTCTTTTTTCTTTTCTGGAATAGAAGAAATTTTACCTAAGAATATAGTGTAGGTCTTATTTTCATTAATACCTCTGGAAGTTTAAAAATAGCAAAAGTTCAACACGTTTTCAACATTTTCCTACAAATACATCTACGAGATGAGACAGGATATCATGCAAATGCATGTTTTTATTTAAGCTTGTGGAGCTTCCAAACTTTGTAAATATATCTTTCTTGGCAGCCCCATTTTCAAACATGCATACTTTTTCCATTCACGTTTGCATGTTTTGGAAGTTTTTTTGAGAAATTCATGGACTGCATATTTGGACTTCATGTTTAGGCTTCTATCTAGCGTATTAGCTACTTTTTTATTATTTTTTACATAATTTGTGCATATTAAAATTGACTCATATTTTGAACAAATAGCACATTATTTTTCGATTCTGCCAGTTCCTAGCAGTTGTCTTTTGCTTATTGTTTTACTTCAAATAATAACCCTTTGGTTCACGTGCTAGGGTTTTCAAAGTGAGTATGTGTGCTGGAAGCAACAATTGTGAAATGAATTAATGCCAAGGGATTAAGTCCTAAAGGATAGTGAAGTAAAGGAAGCAATAACTCAGTATTACTTGATAACTGACAATGGGAGGGTAAAATAATCAAGAACAGACTCTCATTCCACTAGCATGCAAAAAAAGCAAAATAAACTACATTGAAAAACCATCCCTGTAAAAGGTAAAAATGTATGTTTAATCAAATTTTGTAAAATTGCCTGTAACAATTCATAAATTGGAAACAGTAGGTTTTCCTCTAGTGGAGCCATTAAAAATTGTTGAATCCATTAAAATGTCTGTGGATTTAATGAGTGAAGATGTGAGTATGAATGTCAAGGAGAAGTTGAATAGAGCATTAAATTCAAATTCTGTGACAAAAACAATTATGATTATTATTTTTATAAGGAATAAGAAAATACCCCCTGCCCAAAGGGATAAAAGCAATGATTCACTTAATGAAGGATTACTTCAAATTGAATGACCACAAATGGTTTGAGATCGTTGTAACAAAAAGTGCAACATGTTCAAAGAAACAAAACAAAAAGCTGATAGACTATATTAATTAAAGTCATATCAAATCAATTTTCTAGTCAGTAAGACGATTTGTGATTTTACTTTGACTGAATAGTAAGAATTTGTTTGAAATTGAAAACTCTAGAGGCCTTTTCAAAATTGGGGGGTTGTCTTATTTTCAGGTATCATGACATTTCCAACAAAAATGTTAGAATCTCTAGAATATTAAAAATTTATTTTTGCAGCAGAACCACATAAAAACCACCATTTTCATTAACACTCACCATTGGAAAAAATAAAAAAACACACACACTACTCTACTCCCACCTTTTGTTTGGTTAGTAGCGTGTCAAGGGATGTTTGAAGTGTCATTAGGGTAGAAGTTCAAGTATAATTATGTGAGAATTGATAGAAGTTGAAATATAGTAATTACATGCCAATAATAAAAGAAATTATGTGTTGTCATAACTCCCCCAGATTTTTCTATAAACTTTTGTCTTTTTTTCTTTCTATTTTTTTTTATAAACCAGGTCTTTTTGATGGAAAAATCAGAAAGTTAAGGTACTGAACCTTTGCTTTTATTTAGTCTTTTTTAAAAAATAGTGTGAAATGAATTTTTTCAGAGGAAAAAGGATTGTGGGAAAATTTGTTTTTGGGAAAGAGAGGCTACTTGTTAAACAACCTATTCTGTGACTTGAACCGGATTTTTGGAGGTTGAAGTAAAAAATGGTTGAAAATCGTGGGGCTTTAATTTTGTATAAAACATACCAATTCCCTTAAGTCTAGTTTAATTAACAATCAAGTAAATGTTCCTTCTTTGCCTCATTTCTTGAAATTGAAATGACACTGAGTTAAAATCTTGTTGCAGGCCCTCTGAAAACTCACATGAAAAAGAAACATCCAGAGACATTCCGGAAGAAACATGTAAAAATAGTGAGTAAAGAGAGCACAGAAATGTCTAAAAATGCAGCTGGTAGTCGCTCAGGGAGCACCAGAGGTTGTGGCCATTTGAAACCATTTTGTGTGAAGCAACACAAGTGTACGTTGTGCGATGCTGCTTTTGTGAGAGAAGACTCTTGGAGGAGCCATATGCGCCAGCACAAAAATTCTGCAGCAATCCATTCGACAGCATCCTCTGCAGTTGTTGCAGTAGTCTCTGCATCAAATGAAATTATTAGAAATGAAGAAACAATTGTACCCGACATCATAGTGGCATCGGAAGTGCCTGCGGAAACACAGAGTGAAGAAGTCAGTGCCCAGAAAGACATTATTCCAACAGACTACTTAATATTAAGCAGAAATACTAGTACGTCCAAAGAAACTGATAAATCAATTCCATCTGAAAACTCCAATGATAATCCTGATGTAACAGCTGACTCTGGAGTAGAAACATCTTTCGTGCAGTTTTCTGTTGGAGATAAGAACATTAAAGAGAAGGTTCCAGTGATTCAGCAGTTGACTCAAGGAGAGATTGTTGATGGAGATAATGTACAGAGTCAACCTATTCTTCTGTATGTACAAAATGCCCCTGTATTGCATAGTGGTTTGGACAGCAATTTGCGCAATGCTGATATTGTAGCTTCCATAAACCAATCAGCTCCTATTCTGGTTACTGGTGGTTACAGTCAATTTGTTCAGTTAGACCAAGGAGGGTCCCTTGTAGAACAGTTTTCCCCTCTTCCGCAAGGCATGCAGTACATATTATCAACACCTTTTGAGAGTGTGGTAGGAAACACTGCGTATCTTCAACCTTTAGAATCAACTGATAGTTCTGGAAACTCTGTGTCTGTGGTCTCTTTACAGGTAGATAAAGGGTCTGTTTTAACTACCCAGGAGAATGGTACTTGAAAAAATGTTGTGCTTGAAAGATACTTGTAAATAAAATTAGTATGTAAATTTTGTCTTTCAGATGTACTTTCTTGTATAGAAGCATTATATTGCTTTGCAAGGAATTAAAACAGCATTTGTATGTATTACATAAAATGTTTTCATGAGTTTTGATCTAATTTTCATTTACCATGGACGATTTGCATAATTGATTTAAATGTATTTTTTATATTTACTATCCTGGAAGTGATACTTAACATGTGTATTAAGAGTAATGAAAATTTTGCAGAAAACCAAAAATATAAAAATGTTGATAATATTATCTGAAACAAATTAAGACTGGATTGAGTAGATGAACATTTTTATTATGTTTGATTAGGAGAAACAAAAAGGCTATAATTTTCAGCTTTTTTAAGTTATTTATTGAAAGTACTGGCTTTTGAATTTCTACTTTTTCTTAAAATTTCTTGTTTTCAGTGATTCCCAACCAGCATTCATTTGTACCCGGTTGTACTGCAAATACTTACCTGGGTTATTGTGAGATGTAGAAAATGAGTACAAATTAAATGGGTAGAATCAAATTTTCAGTGCAAGTAAGCATTCTATCAGTAAAAGTACACTGTAACTCTTGTACAGTAAATCCTTATATCTTAAATCTAAAGGGTAAAGAGAAAAGATTAAATTGCTGAATGTTTCTACTTATTGAGGTTCAAGATCCAGAGATTTAATATTTTCACTTAAGAAACAAGCAGTACTAACAAATGTAAATGTTGCAGGAGAAACAAAAAAAACAAACATGGACTCTATAGTGCTTCTATGGCAACAAATCAATTAAGCAAAATTTTTAATTGGGACTGTATTGTTTCAGTTACAAAGCATGAATGGGCTGGATACATTATTTGTAAGCGTGGGTGAGGACACATCCCCTCTCACCAGTATTTTCAAATACAGCCAGTAATTTTATTCTACTTTAAGTTTTTTTTACTGTTTTCATAAACAATAAATTATATAAACTAGACGAAATTAACCCATCTGTATGCTTTGGGGTAGGCGTATGAAGATGCTGACATTATGAGAGGAGCTTTAGCTCCCTTCAAAGACTGAATAGTTTTTAAGAATAGGATCACACAGAAGCAATTGAGTAGTGTGTATTCATCTGCGACAGACATCAAGATTCACTGAAACTCTTAGCCTACAGAAGCCTTGCTGCCAGTAAGCATCACAGGACAATCTTAGGTTCAATCAGCATTACAAAATTGGTACTATGTGATATAAGTTAAAATAGTTCAATATTGCTTATGTCATGATGTATATGTCTTTTTTTGTAATGAATAGTTTTCTAAGTTTATTGTCAAAGTATATTGTAGATCATGAATAGCTGTGACATAACTTGATATTTTTTGATCTACCATGTGCACCATGTGAACTTCAATTAATCGATCAAGAAATTGTGGCTTAAGCTAAAATTCCATGGATGTACTAGCATTTGAAGCACTTCCTTTGATGCCCTCCTCCCCCGAATTTGACATGCCAGACACCTATGTTAGTAGGTTGTGTTAAATGATGTGCACCTAGGTAGCATAGCACATCAAGAAAGTCTCTTTGCAGTGGTATCTTACTGGTGAGAATACTTGCAACAGAAATTATGTTGATAGCATGAACTGCAGTTTGTAATAAAAGAAAATGTAAGTTGTGTACTCATCACAATCATAATAGAAGCTGGACTTGTTGTTCCCAACACTTGTTCCCAGTGATCTGGTTGCCTACATAGATGCAATTTGTAATAGGAGGCCCTGATTCAGTTCAGTGAGGAGAGATTTTCCTGATGCACCACGTTTCTGTGTTTTTGTTTTTCTTTTCCAGTTAGTATGTAATATTCAGAGTTGGGCTCTATTTAAATACTTGTTTTAAATCCATTTTCTATTTGAATAACTGTATTTTTGAGTTTTTTGGACATGCATTTTAAAAATGTATTAAATAAATCTCTAAAATGCATGTCCAAAAAACTCAAAAATGCAGTTATTCAAATAGAAAATGGATTTAAAACAAGTATTTCAAGTACAAGTATTTAAATACTGCTCAACCCTGATAATGGTATGTAAAGAGCTAATTTTTGGTTAAATTTCAAAACTCAGCCAATGCATTGTTTGAAAAGGAGTGCAGGATATCAATGCAGTCCACTTAAGAAAACTGGAAAATCATGAAAACGTCAAATTTGCATTATTGTTTCTTCAGTAATGACTGCATTTAGGGAATCAGAAATCCAAATTTCATTGACAGAATCACTTTCTGTCCTAAGCTGGAAGTAATAGATGGACATAATTCATTAAATGCTGGTAGGCTTGCACAAGGTGGTGAACAAATTTTAAGGTTGTCACAAAGCTCTTGTAGACAAAGAAATTGCCATGCATATTGTGCCAGCAGACTTCTATTCGTTAGAGAGCATGCTAAGATACTCCTGTGGTGTTTTTTTAATGGGGGCTTTCATGTAGATTTCCATGAGACATGAAAGTGAAAGTCAAGGATACTGTCTTGTCTATGTTGGGAAACATTATCCTTATCTGTACTTGAGGCTAGTGTCTGTCTCTCCACAATGAACTTAAGGCTTCTTATTAATGGTTACTAACAATAAAAATAACTTAGTAGTGAAAATTGTAAAGAAATTATGGAATGAATGACATTGTATAAGCCATTTTATTGTGTCTTCCTTTTTGTCAAAATTGGCAGTTAAAAAAAATTCAAATGTGAATATTGGTTACTGAGCTAAAAGTGAGTGAAGTAGTCTAACAGAATTAAAGAATGGAATTGTTATTACCATTCAGGTAATCTAAAAACATAAGAAATCATGAGAAAGTTAAAACACAATCAACAAATGTTATCAATAAAATTAGTGATGCTTTTCTGGATGTATTAATTAATCTTCATTCTTTTCTGCTATCTGAAATTAATTGTTGAATTTTTTCATCGTAAAAATGGAAGAGGAAAAATAAATTTTGTAATGTAGTGTTAGTAATGCAACCGATTTCTTAATAATACTCTTACTCAGGAGTACACCATTTCTTGGTGATTCAGAAAATACTTTCATTGTTCGTCTTTTCCTTTGTCCCGTTTTAAACAAACATATTATCATAACTGTTGTAATTACTTGCAGATACTGTTGCTAGTTGGTTGGTTAGATTTTTTAAGAATTAACTTGTCACATAACTGGTTTTTTTTTCTTCAGAATATTCTATGTAACATAATTATTGTTTCATAAATTTATGAAGCAGTGGGCAACTCGTGATGTAGTACTCAGCCATATCAAGCTCACCTTCAACCTCTGGATTCCAGAGATCAAATTCTGGAACCACTCAGTGTGGAATTCGTATGTGGACTAAACAGATTTGTGGCTCATTTTTGTGGAGTTATCCCATTGTCCTTGCCTTGCATTCCACCATGTCTCTGTACTTGTGCATTACTCTCAGTGATTTGTCAATCCCTTTACTTTTGCATTTACCTCATTGTTAAAAGCTTTATTTAAAAATTAACTAGTAGCAAAACCTAGTAACTATCTGCAGGACACCCATCTGTGGTGGTCTCTCCACACAAATCATATTAATTCATGAAATACTTAGCGAGATATCTGTTGTTTGCAAACAAACTTGTGCTGTTTTGTTCCTCTGGATTAGTAATGCAACTTTCTTGTTCTCTAATTTTCTAATTCTTTTCCCAATTAACGTTAATAACCTGGAGTGTGATCTAAAATGTGAATGCATAACACTTCATATTGATTTCATTGGTGCAGCTGCAATTATATTTTTGAATAGACAACTGTAATAGTAATTAATGTAGAGAATATGTAATATGATTTGTTTTAAGCAAACATAAAACTATTTATAATGATAGATCAGGAAATTATATTTTGGGTGAGTAATTGGATTTTATTATGGTTTTAAAAGAGTTAATAATATATGTAATTAAAAATGTGGTTTTTATTACATTCTTTTAGATACAAGCATATTGAGAAAGTGTGTTCAGGTAATTTTGGACAGATCTTTTCGGTGAAGGTTGTATGCTACGATCCTTATTAGATGTATGTTTGTGGCATGGAAAGAAATTATGAGAAAATGAAATTATTTCATACATATTCTAAAGTAATAACTGACAAAAGGGTTACTCAGCATACTCAATAGTTCACTAGTCTTCCTCATTGACTTCAAATTGAGATCTTATTGACTCATGGCTTAATGCTCAATGGCTGATTAATGTCTTCCTTTAGATCTATTTGTTTACTTATTACCCAACTTACGACTCTTAGCATTGAGTTAGTGTTGAAGCATTCTCAGAGCATGTGTTGTAGGTGCAACGGGAAAAACAAGACTATTATTTGGCGATTGACAAACTAATTAAATAATTATTCAAAATGTCTTAGAACCATATCCGTACTTTATTTATTAATTGAGAATCACTTTTAATAGTTCAAATAACTTAATTGTCTCTGAATAAAAAAGCTTTTGTAATTAATGCCATGGTATTATTCCTAAGACCAATTTTCATATTAAATATTTATCAAAGTTGATTCCAGCAGTTATATTTTAGCTTTTAAAAAAATTCTTGAGGGCTCTTAATTTGTTGACCTTAGGTCAGTACCTAAAATGTCTCTGGGTTAAAATCCTTTTGGGCTCTTAAAAAGCTTGAGATATCTGTTTTTTGAACTCAGAAGTTAATGAAAAATATTGACTCTCAAGTGCCGTACATTATTTTATCCATTAATACAGTGCAAGCAAAGACAAAAAAGATTAAATGAAAGTTTTATTAATTTTTGGAACAAAAAAAAAAAATTAAGGGAGAAAGTGTGGTCTCTGTGGCAACATTTGGAGTTGAGGAATCTAATTTTCTCTTGTGAATAAAATTTATGTGTAGCAAAATGTTATGTAAATGAAAGTGAGAGTTTGATAAATATCTCAATATTGCACGAATACTGCAAAAGAACATACTTCATTGGTTTATTGAGAGTGTTGTTGTCAAGGATATGAAAACAAATTGATGATGTTTTTACTAGTAAATTATATTAGAAAAATATAATTTTAGTTGTGAATTGTATTTTTAAATTAATTTCGGTATAAAACCTTTTTATGTTGCTTAAATCTGTAAAATGAAGGATAATTACATTTTATTTGTGTGCATTGGTTTGAGCTACAGAATCCTTAATTCATACAGCTTTACCTTTATGCTCACTGCTACCAGTGTTGGTCAGATCACACATTGTAGAAACTAAATGTTTTGGTAAATGAGTTATGAATTTGATTTTAATAATGCTGCTGATAAAATATGAAATTCAACACTTGTCCTGCACCAACAGTATTAGACTGAGAAAACATGTACAGGTAATAGCTGTAACAGATAATAGTAATTTATGTCACAAAAGTGTAATAGAATATTTTGTTGCTAGTTTATTATATTATACCGTTATTATGTTATATAGAAGTACATGTTTTGAAATTGTGCGTCTTTAGGAGCAAGTTTTCAAATTTGCTCAAATGCAATAAAGCAAACGAGTTGCAAATGCTATTTTTGTTATAAATCAGCTTTATGAATTTTTAAAAGAATAAAAATTAATTTTGGAAACAAATTTCAAAAGCAGTTTGTCGTTGGCAACATGACATTGATGACAAGTATTGCAGTTGGCAACATGTTATATACAGTGTTATGTCATGCAGGAAAGAACAGGCAGAGATGTCAGACATGTCTCATGTGTATCATAAGTTGCACACATAAAATACAATAAATTTTTTGAACAATTTTTGTGCAATTGAAAAGGTCACTTAGAAAGCTGGTTTACAAAAAAGTATTTTATACTTTGGAATGAGAAAGTTTACACCCAGTTTAGGAACAAGGGGACTTATTATCAAGAGTGATTAGAATGTTTTTCTCACAAGGGTTGTATATAATTTTATGCTTTGCCTCTATGCAAATAAAAGCGAGAAAGTTTAAGTGAAATAGCCAAATAGTATTTAATGTACATCTACATGAACTATATCTTGTTTGTCTTAATGAGATTGTTATCCAGAAGATATAAACAATTAAACATTGACCCATTACAACATGTAAATTATATTATTATTATTATTATTATTATTATTATTATTATTATTATTATTATTGTTGTTAACAAAATGTAAAAGATACAAAATTCTCAGCTGTGGATCAATCAATATTCATGAAATAAGAATCATAAGACATCTTAGTACAATGTATTAAATTGGAGAATTATCAAACGATCCTTAGACATGTTTGATCTGGTTGGCCAAGGATGGTCAATGTAGTATTGTAATAAGATGTTGAGATATGAATAAATGATTACACTAGTGAATAAATTAATACATTTTATCCACTTCATAAAAATTCTAATGTACTATAATTTTCACTTAAGTTTGACTTCTCCCTGGGAAAAGTGACAGAATGATGCTGGTATTAGTTAATAGGAACCCTAGGATTATTAAAACATTTTTGTCTGTAATGAAAAAAAATGTTAATTTTTACTCAACACATTGTTGTAATGAGATTTTTGTTAAGGATTCATAAACAAATTGTCGCAATGAAACTACTTCAATTGTATCAACAATAGAATTTCATTTTTTCAATCATAAATGTTTAATTTTACTATAATAATATTCATGTGATCAAGGACAATAAAATAATGACTTTTTTTTAGTGATTGTTGTGATTAATCATTTTTGCGATTTTTAACTATTTGGTGTAATACCGACTTGGATTACTTCCAAAAGTAATGAATGTATGATTCCTCTGTAAACATATGGTCAAAAAATTGAAATATTGCAGTATGTTGAAATGGCTGGTGAGGGCAAGTATTCCTTATATTTCTTAATAGTGGTGTAATGTAACTTACTGAAGCATTTTTTGTCATCTTTGTATTTAAGTAAGTTCGTGACATTCCCAGTATATGTGATTTTGGGTGGTCATGTGCTTTGAGGGTTTTGTGCACAACAATAATGGAGATGGTTGTTTGCAGTGGTGTAACATTATTGGGATTCATTGAAAGCATTTAGCATAATGTGAGCCATTGAAAGTGATAATTAGTTTTGTGTTTTTGTATGATCTATTTATGAATTTTAATCTTTGTATAAAGCTTTAATTATAAATTGTAAATATTACTTGAACTTCTGTGAAATAAATTATATTTTTATATTTCATATTGTGATGACTGTTTTCGTAGGAAACCTGTCAGTGCTAATAATTGTCTTTTCCTATAATTTTTTTTTCTAGAAAACTGAAATATCTTCTCAAAACTTCTGATTGGTTTCAAATCTAATAACAGTTGGTTGTTGTTGTGGGTTGTTTTATTATTGTTGTTTATTTATATCTTTATTTTCTAGGGTTTCCATTCGACTTCATTAAAAGTATGGTATGTACAGACCATGTACAGTTAGGAAATTTCCTTCTCGAAATTTATCTCTGCAGGTTTCTGTTTTCAAAGTGAGTATTCTGAATTTGTATGTTTTATATTAATTCAATACAGAATATGAGAATATATTATTGCATAATAAATTGTTTTTAGTTTCTTTTCTCCTAGTATTCCACTAAATTTTCTTAATACAAATATTCCTGAGCTCAGTTTTCTACACACTGTCAATGTGACCCTCCCAGGATAAGGTAGTGTCCATCTTTAGAGCTAGGAATTCGATCATCTGTACATTTGGTATTGGTGGGAAACTTGTTTCGACATGACCTTGTTTCAAAATGTTCTTGAGCAACACATTTCATAAAGGAAAAAATCTCAATCAGTATTGTAGTTGTAGGGAGACGCCGAAAAAATGAAATGAGATTTCAACGAAAATGAGACCACCATTTTTTAAAGCGTTTTCTACGCTATCCGAAGGCAAGGTATAATCAATGAATTTAGTGTCATTTTTGGGAGAATTTTGAAAATGTCTGAGCGTCATGTATAGTACCACAAAAATTCAAATATAATTTTCAAACTCGCAGGATCTCGAGCTTGTTTAATCGATCAGAGACTCAATTTTGGAAAAAATCGTCTGGTTTAGGCGGTAGTGTTGACCACAGGCAGACGGACAGACAGACACAGACAGACAGGCATTGCTGTCGATCGATTTTTAGATAGTAAGAAGTCTCAAAACATGGATTATCACTACACTAGAGGAAGTATTTTGCTACATGTAGGAACAAGATTTATCCACTTTTTCTTTACCAGGGTCTGACAATAGTTTTTCTTTCGAAAAATTCCAGGTTTACGCCGTGTATACAAATTTTTCTGTGTCCCCTTTTTAGTTCACTCGTGTGTCTCTTTTTCAAAATTTAATTAATTTCTTCATCTATTTAAAATTGAGATCACATAGCTCATCTCAACATATATTAAAATACATTTGTGAAATTTTTGAAAAATCAATAGATTGCATCAAAATGGTGTTATTCAATGCTTCTGGTGCAAAGCCCAATTCATACAAGAATTTAAAGGAAAAAATTTCGAATTTTTTTAGAAAATCTTGTTTTTAATACCTTATGTTTCAATGTTGCCCAAATTTCACACAGAATTGCATGAAAATTATTAATGTTTTCAAAAAAATGTACATGACATTAATTAAAGAACTAAACATGGAGAACAAATTTCATTTGAAGATTTCTGTTTTCAACAATGTAGTTGTAGGTCAAAATTCAGCCCAGATTGATTGAGAATTACTCGTTTTGGGGAAAATCCTATGAATAGTTTCAGCACTAGGGTTTGTTCACAAACTGACAGACAAACAATCAGACAGACATTAGATGTTTTGGAAAAATAACATTTTTCAGTATCAGAGGATCCCAATATGTGTATTTTCATTGAAATATTGGAATCTAGTTTTTGCAACATTACAAAACATTTCTCTCTGTGTATGCAGTATCTCTGTATAATATTATGAGAAAGTAAGATTGGCGTACGGCAAGTCAGTCTGTCTGTAAACAACGCTAGTGGCTAAACTGTAAGGAGGATTTTCACCAAAATTGATCATTCCTGATCAATCAGGCTGATGTTGCAGCTTCTTGAATTTGAAACGTTTATTTTAATTTTTGAAGGTATTTTTCACAAAACCTCAAGGTCATTTTCAATTTTTTCTCAAAAATGGCTGCAAATATTTTAATTATATTTTTTTTATCAGATTGAGCAAAGTATGTCTACAGAAATGGGGTAAGTCTAAATTTCATTGAAAATCTCTGAATTTTTGAAAACTGAAAAATTATAAAATGTTTTCTCTGTTTTTCTACTACAGTGTCAAAGGTTAGAGATTTTTCTTCTGAGTAAAATTTGTTCTTCAGAATTAGATCTTTAAATGATTGATACAATATTTTCAATTTATGAAAAGTTTTCACATGATTTTGCCTGAAATAGAGGCAATTTTAAGTTTAATTTCTCTTGTCAGGCTCAATTAAAAGAAAAACAACCTTTTGTTGTGGATAGTGCTAAATGCACTGAATTTTATGACAAATGCCATAAATTTTGAATTTTCAATGACTACACAAATGTAAAGTAATGTAATAAATTTTCAAACAATTTCTCAGAAATGGCTCCAAATTTTTCAATAAATATTTATCCAGGTTCCACTCTTCTATAATATTCTTAAAGTTAGATTTTAATTCTATTAGGGGACCGAAAAATTGGGAGCAGTACCTAAAAGCTAGCCCAAATGCAACAGAATATTAAACAAACTTGAATGAAAAAGTCTGTGCCATCTTGTACCACCACTAGTGAATATTTTATTTAATTTCAAGCATTTTCATAATATTTTTAACCAGGCAAAATTAATTTGTAACCAGTTTAAAGCACTTGTATTCACAAATACAATAACATCAACATTGTTTAATTTAAATGTTCTGTAATCTTTCCTATTATAGACTAATGGGTCCTGCAATTTCTTAACATGCTATATCAACAGTGTTCTCTAATAAGATATAAATAATACATACGTTTTATTAGGTATTTAACTGTTCATCATCATCAACTTATCAATCATCAACTTATTATACCACTTTTCTATTTCAAAAGCTGCAAATAGTTCCAGTTTATTTGCTTGGGCAAATTATTTCTGGAAAGAGAATGTTTTTCAGTTGATCTTCCTGTAGTTCTCTATTGGTAGGCGTTTGGGCGAAAGGGGTAGGAAGAAATTTGAGGAACTAATTTTCAATTCTGCTTGTGAAATGAGGCTTCAATTCAGATGTGGATACTTTGCATAGTGACTCTACATCCATAGCCTGGAACTCCTGGAATAGGACAAGACATTTTATGTGAATTTATGAAATTTATTTCACGAGTTACATCTGTGCAATAACAATTGTGTATGATGAGTCAGATTGATTATATTACTGCTTATTCTTAGTAACAGTACACTAAAAACATAAGAATCTATAATGGTAACAATAAGAAAAAGAATGAGAATAACAATGTTAGCATCCTACTTAGTAGGCATGCTTGAACTGACCTTGGAGAAGGAAGGATGATTTTAACGAGGTTTTCTACTTCTACACCAAGTCCTACTGCAGCAGTAGTAAATCAAATTGTGCATGTTAGTTGTTGATAAATTCCAGAACATTATAAAAAAGTTTCTTTAATAATTAGTTTATTAAAATTAATAAAAAAGGAGTGTGTGTGTGTGTGTTGGTGTTTATTTTGAAAGCTGTGTAAGTCTTTAATTGATTTCAAATGTTTTGGTGATGTGTTGAAGAAATGAATTCCTGTGGAGAATGTCCTTTTGTTTCCCCAGTGCATCAATCCATGTCACACCTCTAAAGAGCACAACAACAGGAGACAAAGGCCCCAGATGGTGCGAATAGAGGGCTGTCTTTTTTCTGATTTCTGATCCCAGTTTGCTGAATTTAAAACTTGGCGTTTTGTAGTTGTATTTAAATTTCCCCCTCTTCCTTGTGAAGCGAAGAATACAGCATAAAGTATCATAGTAAGGAATTGCCAACTTTACCGACTGTTCTTAATTAACAGATATCTCTGGAAAAAAGAAAAAAAAATGAAGTTCATTTAGAAAATGATCTACAATTGTTTGAGTTTGTTAGAGAAATGACTAAGAGCTTTTTTAATAAATTCAGTATCCACAAGATATTGGTTCAACGAAGCGAATATATGAAGAAGGCTTCGTGAATAAGGGTCGAAAATTACGGTATTTTAGCAAGGCACATTTTTTGTGCTCGGCTGAAGCGCCCCAGCATTTGACACTTAAGGTCGAGAAAGTGTCTCATAAACTGCCCAATTAATTTTGAGGGCATAGCACTCGCTAGTTGTCGTCGCGTTCGTGCGCGCAGTCCTTATTGGAGCCCTCTGGCGGATTGGAGTGGGCGACTTTTAGACATTTGGATGTTTCAAAGCAAGTGGACCGTTCTGCAAGTTATGCAGTGATTGACCAACATACCTGTAGTTCCTGCATTCATTAAGACAAGACCGGGAGCGGTAGCTCAGTGCATCAACTGGTGTCACTGCAGCGCCTCTGACCGGGGGGTCCTAGGTTCGAGTCCTGACGGCGGCAGGATTTTCGACACTAGCTTTTCAGCTAGGTCGAATTCAGTCGCTGCCTGGAGGAGAATTCTAGAGGCCGGCTGCTCTGATCGGTAGTTTTCCGTGGTTTCTCCGATTAACACCAGGCGAATGCTGGAGCAGTACTCTACCAAACGGGCCACGGACCGCGCGCGATCTAGCATCGGGCAAAAAAAGAGCGAAGTTGGCCGACCGAAATTTCGGCCAAAATCGGCTCCACTGTGTCCGACGCCTAAGACAATTTTTGTTGCAACCAAGGCAATTCGTGCATCGGTTGATTAGTTATTCCGGGCGTGTCAACTGCTAATATCAATGATCCCGTAAGTGTAATACATGCTTTTTATTTCGTGAGGTGAAGGTGATCTTCCTTCGCTGAATGGTCAGATCCAGCACCAACCTACCCGTCTACTTGTGAGTTTTTCCCCATCAGGTACCTCTCACCAGCGGGGCAACGCCCCAGCTGGGACACGCTCTAAGCTCCCGACTGGTCTCTCGGTGTGTGTAGGGTAGTCCTTGTAAGAGTAAGGGGTGATGATAAGACAAGGAAAAGGTCCGTGGCCCGTTTGTTAGTGTACTGCTTTGCTATTCGCCTGGTGTTGATCGGACAAACCAATGAAAACTACCGATCAGAGCAGCCGGTCGCTAGAATTCTCCTCCAGCCAGCGGCTGAATTCGACCCAACTAGTGTGGGAAATCCTGCCACCGTCATAACTTGAAACTTAGTACCTCCCGGTCAGAGGCACTCCAGTGACACCAATCGAACCTAATGGGCCGTCCATGAATTACGTAAGGCGATTTTTCGACTCTCTCCCCCTGGGTGAAATGTCATGAGATTTGACTTCACCCCCTCCCCCTTCTAATCTCACGTAAGATTTTTCAAAATGCATATTTTTAATGTAAACATTAATTTGTGATCGATTGCATTGGGATTTACTTAAAAATATAATTCGCTTAATTATATTTATGTAAGACTATATATGTTTAGTGTTTAGAAAATAGTCACTGAATCACAATGTATATTATTGCACTTCTAAAAACGCTCGGTAATTTTTCTTTACAATTTCTGTAAAACTTCAGGTAATGAGATTTATCTCATTAATGATAAAAAGTTTGGTAATTTTTGTTAAATTCTTTTTCTCGGTACACTGTGCTACTTATCGTAGGAGTCACATAACCGCGATAAAAATTATTGTGCAAGATTTAGCTATATTTTAGTATAGAAACCTGTTTTACGTAAATTGTCTCCGGTTTCTCGCAATTAAGCACTGTTTTTAAATTACGTGATATTTGCCGAGACCCCCCTCTCCCCCACGTAAGATTAGGTTAGATTCGCTTGACCCCCGCCCCCTAAAGACCTCACGTAATTTATGGATGGCCCCTAATCTGTACGATGCGTGCACCGTAACCGGGTCTGACGATAGTTCTGATGGTGGTGAAGGCTGACCCGGGGCAGGGGGGCTCTTGCGTAGCGTATCCAACCTCAACCAATGAGCTTCAGACACCAGTTTGCGTCACAATATTAGCGGGAATTTTAAATGCAGCCAGATACCAAAATCACCTCGTTACAAGACATTGAAACAGATTTATGAAGCATTTATTTTAAATATTGTGTCTTGTACACCTTCGTGTTATTTTTGGTTGGTTACCGTTGAAATCTGTCAATTTGTACCACTTTCAAAATGTTTCTCAATACTTCCGGTTCTCCATGCAACATGGCGGCCAGCTTCTGGTATGGCTCTTTAAACGAAGTGCCCGTGCTGTGGTCACGTGGTTCGTGACGCAAACTGGTGATGCGCAGAACCAGCTAAAATCGGTGCACCGGAGGAACCCTCCCATGTATTTCCACCATGGGCTGACCTGCGCTGAGTTGCTGTCGCTGGCGGGGTCGGCTGTGCTGGGACGTCCCGACGCGACGGCCCAAGTGGGGCTGCTTCGCCGCCGGGGTGCAGGGGCGGCGCCGATCCAGGCGCCCACGAACAGCAGCAGGGCCTGCGCCCAACACGCAACGACCTCGGGTCACCGCGCAAGACAGGCAGAGCTCTTCGTTAACCCTAAAACACTAAGCGTATTTATAGCTACGTTATTACTAACCATGAGTCGAATCGACTCACTCAACGTAAAATAAGTGTAAATGATACATTTTTTTCTTTGGTTTTCCTTTGTTTTGAAAGAATTACATATAATGGAGTGGCTGAACCAATATTCGAATTCTAATTGTCAAAACAAGACGAGACAAAGATACCTTCTTTTACTAACGACGAGTAAGATCGACGCACACTACTAAAATCTCTTAGGGCTAATCATGAGTAATTTCGATTCACTGACGTTTGAAGATGATGACGCCACACGAACTCGGTAGAAGTCAGAGGCACAAACTAGTACATGGAATCTCAAGAGGCACTAAACAGTGAAACCTAAACAGGTGACCGGTCAGAGTGCTAGTGCGTCATGTGGGCTACGCATGGGCACTTACGAGTACTATGTGAGTCGATTCGACTCATGGTTAGTGTTCTAGGGGTGAGACTGTTCCACTCATGAAATTATAAGGAGCTTTCAAAAAGAAACGAGCCGGAGGCCTAGGAACAAAAACCAGTACCTGTACTTGTGAGTCCCAAGTATTGGCCCTGGCTGTTGAGGCACTTGTCCCACTGCGACACAACGCTGCATGGCTGTCCCGTAAAATTCCCGGGGCTGCGTTTGTGAACCCGTTCCGCGCCTACTGCTTGACGTGGTCGTCCGAGGTGAATCGGTTGCCCCTCAGAGCCTTTTTTAGGGGTCCATATATGGCGGAATCGCAGAGAGAGATTTGAGCTGTATGGAGGGTGACCGGAAACCTCCCACTTGAATTTCTCCAAGAGTGCCGTTTTTGTGTTGGCCGTTTGAGGTCCGTGGGGTCATTCTGCTTCTCATACGGTCAACACAATCACGGCAATATTGCAGAAATTTAAGTGGGAGGTGTCGGTCACAGTCCAGACCTCTCTCCCTGCGAAATCGCCATTTTTGGTCCTCTAAAAAAGACTCTGAGTGGCAAACGATTCACCTCAGACTAGCCTAAAGCAGTAGGCGCGGAACGGGTTCACAAACGCAGCCCCGGGAATTTTACGGGACAGCCATGCAGCGTTGTGTCGCAGTGGGACAAGTGCCTCAACAGCCAGGGCCAATACTTGGGACTCACAACTACAGGTACTGGTTTTTGTTCCTAGGCCTCCGGCTCGTTTCTTTTTGAATGCTCCTTATAACACCAATAACATTGACAGAATACGTGTGGTAAGCACCAATCAAAACGGTGTATTCCCCGAAATTAACGCCTTTTCTTACCACCTTCTCCCTCCTGGCCAATCACATGGCGCGATACATCAATCATACGAAGCGTCGTATGCCCTTGCTTGAGCTGCAACCCCCCACTACGGGGGCACCAGCCCTCCAAAGGTTCTGTGACTTTCTCAATACCGATCTGACGTCATTGGCGATTATAGACCGGTCATTCCAGTGGGAGAACGAATTGTATTTGAGAAACCAATTCTCAAATAGCATGTAGCAATGTAGCATCTAGGCTCTCCCGTTCTGAAAGCAAGAGACTCCGTTCCCTTCATCTAACGCATCGGTAGGAACGGTGCCGGGCCAGTGGCATGCAGCGCATATGCTGAACAAGGGAAAGGCGTCGAATTCTAGAATCTTTCTGCTTTTCGTATTTATTACGGGGCACTAAGAATTTGATATTTACATACATCAGATCCGCTTGCATCACAATATCCTTGTTGTGATGGCGTGTATTCTTACATTAGCGCGAATATACGTTACGTAATCTGTGTTTGCTGTTGCTGCACAGTTACAGGAGCCGGAGAATGAGGCAGATCAGGTTTTGAAAGGCTGAACAGAAGAAAATTTTGAAGGTACAGGAAGCATGTATTGCTAAAAACCTAAAGCGCGAAAGACTATTTTGCTTGTCAGTTCTTATTGCCTTAGGATATGCTTAGGGTTTTTACTTGCTGGTTTCTAAGAATGTTTACAATTCAATACATAACAATCAAACAATACATCAAATCTGCAAAATAGTAATTTTTTAGACAAAAACTATTGACTTAAACTTCCATATAATTTAAAATATGTTCTTATATTATTTTGTATACGCGTTATTCAATGAAAAAATATAATTTTAACAGTATAAAGCCTTTTTTATTTTATTGGTTAAAAATGAATATCAATTTTAAGAAGTAAGCTTATTTTCTATAAAATGGAGGTATGACGTATTGTTTTTTAAATGTGGATATCTGGTCCTGCACAGACCAGAAGAAAGTTCGCCCGTTTAAAACAACACTATCTAGTATTCTATGAATCTAGTAGTACTAGATTCAACACTATCTAGTACCTCATATCTTCTATTACGAAAGCGAGGACACTATATGTCCTACATTTAAACAGCAAGCATTCCAATACCCTTCCGTATATTCAAGTGGCACTTCGTAAATGCCAGCCGACATTAATAGCATTCTATAATAACATAAAATTGCAGTTTGTGTATTTGCTTTAAAGTTATTCAGAAAAATGATCAAGGAAGATTCAATATGAATGTTGCCAAGAATAGCAGCTCAGACACGAACCAGCGAGCATCGATTCGTGAGATTGGAAGTTTTAATTTTTCATCTGGCCTGCCCGTCGCGCGCAATGCCACGAGGCAGGCTAGAGCAGGTATCGCAACCGCAGCGACCCATCGACCCACGACGCGACACCTCTCAAATATCGTCATTTTCGCTTTCTCGCTCTTACTTCGTAACAGGAGAAAGCAGCCGGCCCAGTGTCCGAGATTGCTTAGGCAGTAGTGTCGTAATGATCTCGGACCGAAGGGTCGCGGGTTCGAGTCCCGCCTCGGGCATGGTTGAATTGGTGTTCGTCCTTTCACCCCTTATCATCATTTAATCTTCATAGTTACCATCACTTTAACTCCAATAGTGGTCGCTAATGAACTTAAATAACAAGAACATTTTAAAAAAATAAAAAAGAGAGAGAAAGTGTTGTAGTCGTACACCGGAAAACTGCGAATCTTTCGACAGAATAATCCGACTCTTATTGTCGGGTCTTAGTAACGAAAAAGTGGATAAATCCTGTTGCTATACATTTACTTTTACTGACTACACAGTGTGTTAGAGGAAGTAAATTACTTTCACTTTCTAGTCAGAATCCCTGTTTTATGGGTCCTTGATACCGAAAAATCGATGGACAGCAAATCTGTCTGTCCGTCCGTCTGTAGACAACCCTACCGCCTAAAACATTCAGACGATTTTCTCCAAAAGATTGATAGATTTGAGATTGATTTTCGCCAGTTTGGATTGATATTCCCCGATCAATCTAAACGAACTCGCGGTCTACGAATTTGAAAGGGATACTTTGATTTTTGGTGGTATTTTACATGAAGCTTCAAAATTTTAAAAATTGTCTCAAAAATGGCTCCATTTTTTTTATTACGCGTTGTGCTCGGGTAACGCAGAAAATACTTAAAAATGACGGTCTCATTTTCACTGAAATCCCTTATTTTTCGAAAACTGCAAATTTAGAAATAATGCGGAAAGCATATACTGTTGTAACATCTCTAGCACTGTAGTACATGTATCTTATTTTCAAAATGGTCCCAATTTTTTATTAAAGTTTTTCCTCGGATGGCGCAAGGGACGCTAAAAATGGGACAGATCTAATTTTCGCTGAAATATCAGAATAAATTACAAATAATGCGAGAAAGTATGAGCCGTTGTAGCACAACTATTTTTTTAAGCATGGTAAAGATGCAGTACTACTACAAATAGGTCCGGGAGACCGGTCGGGAGCTTAGAGCTTGTCCCGGCTGGGGCGGTGGGAGAGTCCTGGTTAAGGGGAAACTCCACTAGCCGACGGTAGGTCGGCGCCGGATCTCGCCATCCAGCGGGGGAAGATCACCGCCATCTCCCGAGAAAAACATGTACTACACTAACGGGACTAATGACCGAAGCCGTTGACGCGCCCGGAAACACGAGAAAATCAATCAATCAAAAACTACAAATAGGAGGCGCAAGGAGAGCGAGAGGGGGTGGGGCGTCGGCACTCACCTGTGCGAACGGCATCGCGGGTGCGGGGCGCGCCGCGCTCTAAGAGGAGGCTGCAGGCGCTTATTCAATATATAGAGCGCCAGCCCGCGACAAGGACCTGCGCGGGGTCGAACGGACGGGGCGGGGCGGGGCGGGTCCGTGCCGGGCCGGGCCGGGCTTCACAAGGCGGAGCGGGGGGCGGGAGGTTCGGGGCAGGGCGGGGAAGGACGGGGCGCGTGTGTTGGGAGGGGGCGGGTCGGAACCGTGCGGGATGGGGCCGCGCGGGGTGGTGATGGGTGGGACGTGGCCTTGTGGAGAGGGACGGGGCAGGGCAGGGCGGGGCTGGAGCGGGAGGTTCGGGGCAGGGCGGGGACGGACGGGGCGCGTGTGTTGGGAGGGAGCGGGTCATGGCGGAGCGGGCGGGACCGTGTGGGATGGGGCCGCGCGGGGTGGTGATGGGTGGGTCGTGGCCTTGCGAGGCGGGGCGGAGCGGGGCGGGGGGGGGCTGCTTGGGGTGGCGTGGCGTGACGTGCGCGGTAGGGTGAGGCGGGGCGGGGAGCCGCTCGGCTGATCACAGCCTCGGATCGAGTGGCCATGTGCCTCTGCGTGGTAGGCAATCGGCTCAATGTCGAGCGTTTTCTTCAATCCAACGTTACATAAACAGACTGCGTACATGCTGAGAAGGAAGAGTCGCAAAGCTATGAAATTACCAAGAAAAACGCTTAATTGAGAAAACGTCAAGGGAGAAAACTTATTTGCGTTATTTATAAAGATTTTTTAAGATAAATGTACAATCTATTTTCTTAAAAAATAATAAGTAAATGTGATGTCTATTGTAGAATTATTATGACAATGATTAGTAGAGAAGGTATCCCATCGGTACTCTTCATCTTCTTCTTCGTATTATAACAAAAGCAATTATTATTATTTTAGGTTGACAGCAATTGGAATTGATAATTTGGTGGTGATAATGTTTCAGTTACTCTTTGAGTATCTGTATGAGAGTTGTATGGGCGAGATTCTGGTTAGACGATGGATATCTGCACTATTGTCAAGGAGGTTGAGGGCTAAGTGATTTGGATGGTTTTCAAGACGCTGGAGATAGTTTGAGCTGATTGATTCTATTCTTTCTAAGACCGTGGGGATTTTTAAGTCTTTGTATAATGCTGCGTTTGTGATGAACCAAGGCTCTGCCGCGATCCTTCTTAAGGTCTTGGACTGAAATCTCTGAAGATGGAGAGATTACTCTTGCTTGCTGTGCCCTAGATTTGGATGCCGTAGGTCCATATTGGAATTATTATGGATTTATAAAGCAATAGTTTATATTCCAGTGATAGTTTTGAGTAGTATCCTAGTATCCAGTATAGTTTTCTTACTTGAAGTTGTAGGTGCTTTTTTTTTTTGGCTAAAATGTGATGCTTCCATGTTAAACGTTTGTGTAGATGTATCCCTAAGTATTTTACACTTTCTATTTGTAATATTGGATTATTGTTGATGTGGGCAGTAGGACATTTGTTTCTTATAAAGATAAATGTTCAAAATTAGTCGAGCTCTCTAATATTTGGCACAGGAAAGCTGTTCATCGGCCCTCCCCCGGCATGCCGTGTATTGGAGATTCTAGAGTTTGACAACCCATGAGCGCCCAAAGTTAACTTTTTTGGACTCCCATGTCCTCCGGCACGAACTGGCATAACTGTCTCAGTCATTTTATCCTTTACTTGAGTCGTTCCATGGGCGGAACAATGTAGGCTCTAATCAATGACGGTTTGTGAACACATGTTCAGGGTAGGCAGAACCATTATTACGGTGGTGGATCCAGGAGTACACGGGTGCTCTGTCCTCCCAAGTTTGAATATTTCTTTGTAATTTATCTCAATTTATTCTAAACAGTTGTCACATCTTGATCGCATCACATTTCTCTGTCCGATTGATTCAGGATTATTTTATTTCCGGGCGCATCATCTGCTATGCACATCCTTTCCTTGAGGGTAGTGAATGATATATTATGGAAGGGGTGGTGCTCCTTCACCGCTGGACCGCTCCATCGGGAGCGGTGGCTCAGTGCGTCGACTGATGTAACTGCAGTGCCTCTGACCGGTAGGTCCTAGGTTCGCGTCCCGACGGCGGAAGGATTTTCGACTAGCTTTTCAGCTAGGTCGATTTCAGTCGCAGTCTGGAAGAGGATTCGAACTGCCGGCTGCTCTGATCGGTAGTTTTCCGTGGTTTCTCCAATCAACACCAGGCGAATGCCGGAGAAGTACCCTAACAAACGGGCCATGGACCACGCGCAATCTTTCCTTCCTCTTCCTTGTCCTGTCCTCATTTCTTACACACACACACACACTTACACTAACATGCACTACACTACCACACATGTCAAACACTTACACTAACATGCACTACACCACCACACATGCCGAGAGACCGGTCGGGAACTTAGAACTTGTCCCGGCTGGGACGGTGCCATGTTGGTGGGAGATACCTAGTTAGGAAAAAGCCCGCTAGTCGACGGTAGGTCGGCGCCGGAACTCGCCATCCAGTGGGGGAAGATCATCACCACCTCCCGATGAAAAACATGCATTACACTTGCGCCAATTACACTCACTAACAATCAATCAATCCACCGCTGGGAGTGAGATCTCGCGGGGTTTCGCTTCTCCTGGGATCTACACCACCCGACCCGGAACTAGCTTCAAGCTCAAGTGTCATGTGTGGTAGTGTAGTGTATGTAGATGTGTTTGCGAGTACGGGGAGAGGATGGGAAAAGAAAGAGCAAGAGAAAGAAATTGCGTGCGGTTTGTGGTGCGTTTGTTATGGTACTGCTCCGCGGTCACATAGTGCTGATGGGAGAATCCATGGGAAATTACCAATCAGAGCAGTCGGCCGCTAGAATCCTCCTCCAGACAGAAGCAGTTTTTTTCAAGTTTTTTTTATATTTCTAGCAAACGAGTTCTAAAAAACGTGCAGAGATAGTGAAGCTACTTTGATGTTCAGAAGCAAAACAAGAGGTCATGTCAGCATTTGCTCAATGGATCAGGGAAAGTGGGCGAAAATCTTGATGGAGGCCGAGGTTATTGACGCAGAACCAGAGAGGTAATTCTTGTTATAGGTTTAGAATGTATAGTATACATTGCAAATACTTTAAATATCGTTGTTAAAATCAATATTACTTTCCTTTTTGATGCTCGATGTAGTCTCTAAATCTATAGTTACGCCGCTGAAAGTATTTTACATTGCTCTTAAATTTGTGTATCATTGTTAAACGTTTATTGTCATCTCGAAATGTGTTGTAAAATAATGTACATGTATGTGAATTTTTTGTAGAGTTGTTGAGACTGACTCCTGATGACTATGATTATCACGTCGAGTGTTATAGTTACAGACATTAGTATTCTCTGAAAATGTTTCCAGCCTTAAATAAATCATTTTTGAGAAAAAACACTGATTAGTAAATCAAGAGGCAAGGCAATGGTAGAATTGTAGAGGTGAAGAAAAATCACGTGAGCGGTATTTGCTTATTATTAGTACAATTATTTTCTGTAATCTAATTCTGGAAGCTTTAGGATGTGTTTCCCCTGCTGACCGAATTGAAAAGAATTCTGAACGCGAACGGATCTTTCTGATGCATTCTATTAAATAAAGTATTATATTAAAGCAGGTAACAATATTGAGTAAGCGGTTTAGCCTCTGAATACAGGACTGAAGTTTTTAACGCAAAAAGTTGTTATTAATATTAATATCAGTATTGTTACTGCTATTATCACAATTAATACATTGGAGTCGTTGAATTGGTATGCCTGCCCCCATAAAGACTTGTACGAACTTAATCTGAGAGATTGAATCACAACTATTTACATCACGTAAGAAATGTTTTGAACCACGAGCTCAGAGGAATGTCGTGGCATCTCATAAAGTCAATGCTGTGAGTCTTGTTATGGCACAAGAACCCAATTGCAGCCCTGTCCTAATACCTGCATCCTTGTAGGACTACTCGAGACTTTCTAGGTCACGGGTGATTTAGCAGTGGACAAGAGAATCATGAGGGGAGAATCGACCTCATCCCGCAGTCAGTTTTCCCTCTCTCCCGCTTCCCAGAAAACCCCTTTTCCCTTTTATTTACATGAGAAGTCATATCCCATCCCGTTTCGTTCATCCGGTGTTTCGGAAAGAGTAAACATTTGAGTTAAGTTTGCAATCCAAAGTACCGCAACACATGTTCTGGCATGAGTCCAAAGCAAAATCTCGAACACAGATGAATTTGGTAGAATCTTTGGAATCGTAAATGTTAAGTTAGTATGGTAAGAATATGATCATGTTAGGAGGTTTCAAGTTTTGTTTCTACATACTTGTGTGATTTTTAACGTTGGTAATGCACTAAAAGGACGTGAAAATGTTTCTTGAAAACAGACAAAATTGAATCAATTACAATCTATCAATATAATACTAACCAGACCATGGTAAACGTAGAAATCAGTATTTACACTAAGGAGGAAAACGGAACGGTATACAATTGGGCTACGCCTTTTTGTAAGGGAGGGAGGTAGACGGCTTAGGAAAAGTTGACCGCGGGATGCTATCGGTATACGTTCATCGTTCGGTCTTAATGATGAGCGTGGTGTTCGGATACGGAAAGAAGGAAGAGGCGCTCGCAGTCTGCGGCCTATTGTCTATAGGGCTGCTCTGGCATCCGCTTGACACTGACCAGAGGAAAGCATGAGAACGATCAGAGCAGTCAGCCTATGGAATTCTCGTCCTTACGTAGGCATCGTCCGCCCCGCGAATATTTTTTGGCGAACGGCGACGGCATTTGGATAAATGGAATACGTGCGGAATGTGCAATTTTAACCAGAAATATTGTATTAATCTCGCAAAAAGAATTTAGTCTGGACGAGCCTATTTACGTCTACGTGTAAAATGTGTCGGCGGAACTCAAGGATGTGTTATGTAAATCGCGGAGGCAAAGGCCCGAGCATCACTGTCGATTTGGAAATGCGCAAGCAAGCAAGTCAAATTGGCGATTTTTTTGCTACGCTCACTTCATTTCTTTGAAACATAGTCATACATGCTGCGTATTCAATACGAGTTCCATTTATACAAACGCTTTCGCTGTTTGTCAAACAGCAACAAGAAAACAACAGCTTGCTTCTTGCTTATTTAACTGGTGCAGGAAATCAGCTTAACGTCAACCAAGAGCTTCCTACCTACGAGTCTAAGTAGTTATCTTGTAACTACATACGGTTAGTTCTCCCACAAAACTTGCCCCTTAACTATCTGTGTTTGTTCAATCACATGTAACTAGGTAAAGGTTCAGAATAATTATTTGAATAGCTCATGCGGAGAAGGTGATAACCCTCAAAATTGTAGTTTCGTTAATACTATAATTTTTGACCATCAGCAGTTCATGCAGTGTGATCATCAAATGGTTCATTTTATGGCTCTTAATAGTTCCCTTGTTGTCGACATTTTTATGTAGTCCAATTAAACTCCTTATCAAAATATTCACCTGTTTTTATCTCGAAAGCGTTTCCGTATGTTTTACCATATTTTACCCGAACCGTTCATTTTGAAGTAACCCGTCTGCCGTAAAGATAAATATTTCTGAGAATTCAAGAATAACTATGTGAATGAGGGCCTGGGATTTTGTACGATGTGCTTTCTCTCGTGTTTTTTGATATTGCTCCAAGAACGCAAAGCTATGCGGAGATTTCCACTTCGTTCTAAAGAAAGATCTTAAAGTCATCTTGTTGCGTAAGGTCGTATTGTTCTACTTGGCTATGGTATGCAGTAAGCTACATTGCATCTTCACGTCCACAAGTGTCTCAGTTGTTTTTGCCATAACCATTCTTTTTCTATATAGCTTTGTGCGCCGTTTAAGTAAAATATATTTTCGAACCTGCATTTTAAAGGATTTCACTTATTCAGATCATCTTAAAAATTCTAGAATTATGAATATTCTCCACGCAAATTTTACCATAAAACAATGTTTAGGAAGTGGACTTCTTGAAAATAGGTCGTGAAAGTTAAACAAATTGTTATTTTATATCTCGTGCGCGATTCACGGTTTCTGTAGCTTCTTTTCTGTGTGTCAAGCAGCTATTTTTATTCTAATAGTGTGCGAAACATGACGAAGCGTGAACGAAACATCGGGAAGCGGCGTGAAATATCTTTCGCACATGACGTGTTAAAAAAAGTAGTATGCGCAACCTGTGCCAGCATATGCCCAGCGTGGACTTCTACTCCACACTTCGTTAATTTACTACCGGGAGGATAAATCCTCAAAGTGAGCACCTAGGCATTTATGCCTTTATCTTCACTCCCCACGGCTAGCACCCACGCTTTGGACTAGTGGTATCCAGATCCCGCCAGAACGCAATTATCCCTCACGGAAACCTCGCAATTCATTGTCTGGGTCGGGCCACCCTGCCAACTCACAGCTACTGGCTTTCCAGGCTAGCATCGAAATCGAAACAATGCGCCACTCACAATGCGCCGGAACAAGTCCCTCCTCTATGCCCAGGGTATCGGGTCACTGCCCGACGTAGCCAAGTTCCTAACTGGGGGTCACCCAGGCTAAGGCCCGGGGGCTCGGGGCCACCCAATCCGTGCCACCGGAACCTAGGGAACTCTGACTGGGAGGTTCATGATCCCCGCCTGGCCTTTTATAAATGGGTTTGACATCCGCCGCCAGCTGCACAGAGGATGGCAGCTACCAGACGTCACATCCAATCCCCCGCTGAGGTCGGTGGCGAACCACCTTCTCACTGCCTCCTCGAAGCTAACGACGTGAGTGCCGCCGAGTGACTCGGGCTCGAATGGACGTTACCTCCTCCACTAAGAGCCTGAGGCCTTCCGATAGCGTTGACCACAAATGGATGGAGAGATGTCTTGCTGTCAATCACTTTTTCGGAATCTAGGACCCCAAAAAGTGTATCCTGACTACCCAACGTGTTAGAGAAAGTTATTTTCTACATACTTAAACAATATTTATCCACTTTTGCGTTACCAGGACCCGAGAATAAGAGTTTAAAAGTCGAAAATTAGCCCATCTTCTCCGCACGATTACAATACTTTCTCATTACTACGTACGTAGCAAGGCGATGAAAGTAAAAAAAAATACCAAGACACCCTCTGAAGCGCATTATTAGATAGTGTCGAAAGCGCATCACGTTACTAGTCCCTTGGCGCATAATGAACTTATATCGCTTCATTATAATGTCTATATCAAACTTGTTTTTTTAATAACTGTAGATTTGTATACTGCCTAAAAAAAAAGAATTTCGATCATTTCGTGGAGAGCATGAAAACCGCGGACAGGTTGGCCGGCCCGGGGATCAAACCCGGGTCTCCCGACTGCGAAGTCAGCGCAGTGAGCCATTTCGCTCAGTTTATTAATATTATTATTATTATTATTATTATTATTATTATTATTATCATTATATCATTATTATCATTATTATTATTAATCATAAAGAATATTACAATGATAGTTAATGGCATCTTAGTTTCTTTGAGTTCTTGGGCTTCGAGTGTTTCTGAGCAGACGGTAGCACATACGTCACTTGCTGTTGCGCAGGACGTCGATATTCTTAGATCTTCGGTGTATGGTCGGGGAAGTAGGGCGAGAATGATATGATCCAGAACCGTGGCCAATAGGAAAAATCAGTTAATGACTCTACGCAATAGAAGTTGTGAAGTTTCTAATACATAACGTACACGAAATGTGGAAATTGCGAAATGAACATCTTAGAAGAACGGTAACACGAAGAAAGAAAGGCCCAAGCATTCAAAATTCCTTGGCTCGGAGACATGCTCTTCAATCATTTCGGATTGATTTTAGAAAGTTATAGAAGTAGGTCAGTCCCAGAGGCGCCGGGGCTTGGACCAAAATCCAAATGCGCGAACTCGAAGGCCCATTGATTGATTTTGTTTCCGGAGGCAACAATTTTTTCTTGTTGCGCTGAACATTTAACTTCTTCAACTGATTTCAAATCCTTTCGGGGGCTCTCATAGAAAAAAATGCTAAAACGTTTACTTGAGGTAATTACAAAAGATGTTTTACATTTTTTAAGAAGTTCTGATGGTAATGTAGTACCGAAAAAGTGGTATCGAGATTTGGGGTGGTTTAAAAATTGTAGATCTTTAGAGAAGGCTCGGGTCAAATATATCACACAAAACCACATAAGGATTAAGACTGCCATATCTGCATTTGTGAGATTGGTTTTGAGGATAGGGGAGGAAGTAGTGAGATAAGGGAACGATCTGAAAATATTTGTTGTACAAACTTTTCTGACGTTAGGAGCATTAGATCTTATTTCTTTTAGAATTTTAAAAGAAATAGTAATACTTCATGACATTCAATCCCAGGCAATCCAAAGAAATCTTGTACTTCCTTCTTCTTAGAAGATGGTTCGACACCACACGTCCTGTAGTATTACTGTAAGTGGCTGACGCTTTTATTGGTTCCAAATTAAATCGTTTAGTCCTCGTTCCTAGGCTGTATACTCACTGAAGATGCTGAAATGATGCCCGCATCAGATTTGGTGTGTTTTATCAAATATATCGTAATTGTTTCTTCATGGATGAATATTTCCTTTCGTTAACCATTTTTAAGTTGCTTAACAGAAAATATATTCTGGAGGATAATATTTTCCATGAAAGAGTAAGCATAATGAGATAAGAAATTGTACGGGAAAGTTAAATCCACTTCATTTAAATATGCTGGGATTGATATTCAAAAACAAGACTTTTTGCTGTCCAAGGCAATGACTTTGCTACAAAATGCACTTTGGCTCTTGTTTGTCCATTATGCCTTACAAGTCATTATGTCTAACTGCTCTTAACTTTGTTATGTCGCTGAAGTAAATTATTTCACAAGAGTTGGAAACACGTTTTCATTCAGGCTTAAATCAACAACATTTGCGTGCCAAGCGACAGTCGCCAAGACTCGTTTCTAACAATCCCAAACAATTGAATCAGGTGTTACCTGAATAGTCGCTTACAAAACATTAAAAAAAGTTGAAACTTCATTTGTTTATTTATCAAAACCTAACATTAAATAATAGATTAATATTAATATTAACATTGAAAAATCTCAATAAGTATGAAATGCAGAGGTTTAACTTAAGCTGTGAATTGTTTAACAGTATGTACGGCTTGAAAAGTAAACAAATGGAAGAAGAGGTCTCTGACAAAACAACAACAACAAAAAAGCATGACGCGTTTCTCATCAGCGCTACGAATTAGAACCACATGAGGCTGGGTTCTTGGATGCTGAGAATGGCGAAATTTGAAAGGGTGGATAAAATTGTCAATACAGACACTCTAGTGGTCTATTTATATCATCGGATCACACATTTTTGGGCGTTATCTTCCGAATGATTCTTATGGGCGTTTGTTGATATTCAGGTAGGTCATAACTCAAAACATTCCACTATTTCATTGTTTCACCAACAGAATCGATGTTCTGTTTTATTTTCTTGTACTGTGTTACTGATGACGTTTTAACCCTGTGCGAACCACTTTAAAATTTGTATTCTGTATTGGAATATTTCTTTCGAGTATATCCAAAAAGTGAGTAAGATGTCCCACTGACGAGACAGTGGAACATATCACTGACAGAAATCGACAACTTGCAAAACTAAATTAATTAACACACGCTCAAATAAAGCATGTCTCAATCGAATAGTATTTTACGCCATTAGAGTATGATGTTACGTTGTATTTAATTGCATGAATTAAAATTTGCCAGTAAATCAAGTTCCGAATGATTTTGCAAATTTTCGCGCATTAAAGTAATATTTTAAACAAGTTTCATTTGCAATTTTTTTGCGTAACATTAAAAATGGATTACGGATCATACATGGATGAGAAACTAAAAATACAGTTGTACAATGTGATACAATAGTTGTTGTGAAATAAGTGTGTGTTGAAAGCTGGTTGACAGTATTCAACGTACGAGTAACCCCATTGGTACACACCGTAACAGTACAACATAATACACACTGAGACGCTGGTCAATTCAGCAGTCAGCGGTAGTGTTTATGTTCGGGAAACTGAAAAAAAGACTTTCAGGAATGATATACCAAGTTTTCAGTTTGGGAATTTTTGCAATCGCTAAAACTGTTTTGTTTTGTTTGTTGTTGTTTTTTTTAATATATAACCCAGTTTTTGGTTTACCATTCTACTAAATATTTTTTGATTTTAAAATATTATATAAAATTTTTTGAACATTATGAATTTAAATGTAAAACCTACATGCATTTTTCGTGTTTTGGTTATTGAAATCAAGAGTTTAGTTTGAGTTTTGAGTTAAAAATGTAATTGGTAGCAAATATTTTTTAATTTTCCTTATTTAAATGTTACTGCTCATAAAACACTACATTAAACTCCATTTTGTGTATTTTAGTTATAGAACATTGAAAACATTCGGTCTCATTGTGTTTTATGTCTTCTCTCAGTGTGAACCATGTGTATATTTTAATTATAGAACATTGAAAACATTCGGTCTCATTGTGTTTTATGTCTTCTCTCAGTGTGAACCATGTGTAATACCGAGATAAAAACAAACGTTCAAATAAAAATTCGTATCTCAAAAAGTTGATACGTAATCGTAATGTTTTAAATTCTTAAAAATGCTTTGAAGAATCAAGAAAAATTGCGTGTAAAGATTTTAATTTTTTTTTAAATAAGATGATTCGCACAAAAAATTGTCTCTCTGTATTCCATCCTCTCCTACTATGACACTGGTTGACCAGTTTAGAGTTAATACGAAACATTTAGAGTTAATACAATACATATACAAGCATAAATAATAAAATACTGAGGAATAATAAGTTACAAACGTATTTACAGTAAATTTAACATTGAAAAACAATCAGGAATCACTTTTTCGAAATCTTCCTTTTTTTAATAACATTTTGGGTTAATTAGATTTTTTGTAATAAGACCTTTGGTATTACCTTTACTCGAGGTTGCATTAACAAGGTCGTGAGTTACTTAATTTTAATATTGTTTTGTCCACAAGAATTTTTTTGTTTTTTATTCCTTCATCTCAAAAATTCGAAATGTCAGGATCAAATTGTCGTTTTGATTACTTCAGCTTTTAACCGAGTTTCTTAATTTTAGAATACAGTGAACAACAAGTAATTTCTCTTTCCCTCGAAGGACTTCACTTGACGTAAATTTTATATAACGTCCGATTACACCAATGTTGATTATTTTGGCATATCGATCCAAGTTTTAAATATAACTCCTGTTAATTGCTTGTCCTGTGCGAAGTAGGGGAGTTGCGCAAAGCCCAAGAGGCGAGAGAAAGGCCCCTTCCCACCTCCGTGTGGCTTCTGGCAAGGTGCAGAGGCGTGGGACGGGCAGCTCCCAACTCCTTGTGCCTCTCATTAATAATTTGAAATAAGAAGGAAAACATGTTTCTTTTCACATTGACTTGGCTTCCTTCTCGAAAAAATATTTGTATAGTGGGCTTGATAATGTCCCCTCACAGGAGTTGAAAATGAAGTGAATTTATGAACAAAGCAGAAAATAAGAAAGTAGGTAGCAAGCTGTACCTATGAATACATCGATATTTTATGAAACTCTGAAGTAATTATTGTTTTTTACAAAAATATTTAAATCCTCTACTCTTTCTAATTAACTTGCATTCAATTTAACTCCTATTCTGACGAATTTCCTTATCCACCATTCGTTTGCCCCGTCTTAGATCTGATATATTTTTAGCTTACTCAGTTGAACAAGGGGCTATCCCACATTGATCTAGTTCTGAGATATTGAGGGTTTTAGTAGAACGTTCCTACTCGTATAACTGCATTTTAAACCCTTAAACACAGTACACTGGCATTTAAGTCCATAATCGATTTAAATCACATATTATCCTCAAAGAATAATATTGGAAGTTATATTTAATGCTAATAACTCAATTGTTTAAGCAGCTGGCAATAAATTATGGATTTTAAGTCTCACAGACCAATTTATTTCGTCTTAAATTTAAATATAGAATTATATAACATATGTAAACGCATTTATTTTAATAGGATTTTTTAATAAACACGCATCAGTCAATTTAGCTATGCATTCATCAACAATATGTGTTTGTTTACTCGTCAAGAATTTGCATCATACTTCGACTCGGAATCTACCAATCTCCCTGCGATCTCCAGCGTGCGTGATGGGTAATGCTTATTTATTGAACTGCAACTCACTTTATATCTTTATACTAACAACTTACACACACTCATTTCCACTTTTCATTAACACCTTTCAATATTTACTTACTTGACTATGGTTTGCGATGATGACAACTGTCTTTTTTCA
Organism: Teleogryllus occipitalis; assembly: GCA_011170035.1. Lineage (NCBI taxonomy): Eukaryota > Metazoa > Arthropoda > Insecta > Orthoptera > Gryllidae > Teleogryllus > Teleogryllus occipitalis. The sequence continues at coordinate 273,794 of BLKR01000366.1, forward strand.
TACGTTCAGTCTTTACGGATTGACAGTGGCTTAGTGATATTAGGTCGGCGGCATGTTAGTTGATTACAACCAACGCTAGGCGATAATAGCTGAATATGACGCAGACGATGTGCTGGCATCAATGTGGCAGAACCAACCACGGGTCGCTCCTGCCGTGGCACGAATCAGCTGCGGGCGCAGCCACTGGGTGGCAGTGGACGGTGCCGCAAGGCCGCAGGAGACTCCTCGGTCGCTCGGATCGGCTGCTTGGCTGCGCCCCTCGCTCGGGCAGGATATCATAATTACATTCGTTATTAATAAAGAGGGGGCGGAGTTTGATGACTTAAAACATTGCCAAAAATGGTCAATATAATGCCCATATGGCCGAGGTGGCTAAGAGCGAGTACCGACTCAGCGCTTCGGACCGAAGGGTCGCGGGTTCGAGTTCCGCCTTGGGCATGGTTGTTTGTCCCTTGACTTTGTATGTGTTGTCGCGGAGGGCCTCGCGTTCTGCTGACCCCAGATCAGAGGAGCTCGCAAGAGTGTTTGTCTAGTGTATGGTCGAATATGCGTCCCATCGGGACGTAAAGGGCAACCGGCTGTCGGCTGGATAAAAGCCCTAGAAAGAAGAAGAAAATGCCCATAAAATGTTTTAAAAATGCCCTAAAAACAAAGAAAAATTACGTTAAAAAATGGATCACAACCACTTCAGATGAACAACTGAAGCTGTTGTATATGTTACTGATGTAATCGAGGCTTCTTCCTTTTGTTCAAGTGAACTCAGCTTGCAAACTTTTGGTTTGGACTGTTCTTTACCTGGAAATCTCCGTCTTTAGTTATCGCGAAATCGGCCGAACCGACAATAGCACTGACATGCGACACAACCTTAGATTACTAACAATGGCTGACATTGCCATTTCTGAGCCAAGAAATCGAATTGGCTACTCAGGAATTCTGTGGAGAACATTTGTTGCATCTTGTAAATATTATTTCAACCAAGTACCATTAATGATATTAAAATCGATGAAATCAGCGAAAATGCATTAAAACTGTCAGAAAAGGTAAAAGAAATGACCTATTAGTCAAAATTGACGAAAAACGCAAAAAAAAGACCTATAAAAATGGGTAATTTCCTTTTGTCATATCGGGAGCGGTAGCTCAGTGCATCAACTGATGGCACTGCAGCGCCTCTGACCGGGAGGTCCTCGGTTCGAGTCCTGATGGCGGCAGGATTTTCGACACTAGCTTTTCAGTTAGGTCGAATTCAGTCGCTGTGTGGAGGAGAATTCTAGCGACCGGCCGCTCTAATCGGTAGTTTTCCGTGGTTTCTCCGATCAACACCAGGCGAATGCCGGAGCAGTACCCTACCAAACGGGCCACGGACCGCGCGCGATCTGTCCTTCCTCTTCCTTACACACCTATCCTCTCCCTTACACACACATACCTATCCTCTCCCCTTACACACACACTTACACTAACATGCACTACACTACCACATATTTCGGGAGATCGGTCGGAGGCTTAGAGCTTGTTCCGGCTGGGGCGGCGCCCCGCTGATGGGAGAGTCCTGGTTAGGGGGAACCCCACTAGCCGACGGTAGGTCGGCGCCGCATCTCGCCATCCAGCGGGGGAAGATCACCGCCATTTCCCGAGAAAAAACATGCACTACACTAACGTGACTAATGACCAAAGCAGTTGACGCGCCCGGAAACACGAAAAAATCAATCCTTTTGTCATAGCATAAAATTAATTTCTATGCTAAATGGCTTTGTTCTAAAGTGAAAAGAAAAAAATGACATTTCATTAAAATACGCTCCCTATTAATAAACATATACTTTAGTATAATTATATTCATTATTAATATCTGTGGGCTTGTTAATGCGTCTTATTGAGACCACGGTACGAGTACATCGCGCGCATTTCCGGCCGTCAAACACCACTGGCGCACGCTGGCTCCATTTATAACTTTTCGCGGCAGGCACACGAAATGTGTGTTGACTGATATAAGTTCGTTCACACTTAGCACAGCGAGCTGCACTCACAAACCAGTCTAGTCCTGGTGCTCATAGAGTTTTATTTGCCCTACAAATTGCATATTGCAAACGGCACTTTTAACTGACTGTTCAGTCGTGCGGCAAAATCGTTCTGTCTGATCTCCTCGGTTCCTGGAGCGCACACCTCCATTGGCACCTCCCCTACTCTTCTGGTCCATGCGCCCAACACACGATTAAGAAGCAGGCTATTTGCTGCATTTAGAATAGCTCAAAACGTAGTCCGATAGGTATAGTGATGGGGTGAATGGTACCGCTACTCAATCTGACCCCATTATTGCGACGTATGATAGGTTGTTGAAGAATTACCCGGAGAGGTGGCTTAGAGCATCACTGATGTGACTGTAGTACTTCTGACCAATATGTCCTAGGTTCGAGTCCCGACGATGGCAGGATTTTCGACACTATCTAGATCGAATTCAGCCGCTGTCTGGAGGAGAAATCTACCTGTCGGCTTCTCTGAAGGGCAGTTTTCTGTGGTGTCTCTGATCAACACCAGACGAATGCCGGAGCAGTACCCGAACAAACGGGCTACGGACCGCGCACGTTCTTTCCTTCCTCTTCCTTGTCCTATCCTCCCCGTTACTTACCCACACACACACACACACACACACACACTTACATGCACTACACTACCACACATACCGGGAGACCGGTCAGAAATGTAGAGATTGCGGTTGACGAGCCCGGAATCACTAAATCAATCTGTTGAATTATTTCTACCTGTGCTTCTGGGAAAGTCCACGGATTTGACCACATGCATGGACAATTTGACTAGCACGCAGGAGCTGTTGAGGCGCTAACGTCAACCCCAGATGTCCTCATGGAACTATTATGGCTTTGCTCTCGGGGGTAAGAGGCTTTTGTAAAACTTTGGGTGGGCGAGGCGTGAGGAGGGTGAATACATTTTGCGGGGCGATGATCCATAACTTACAATATGCGATGAGACCAGATCTACACTGCAAATAATTGCCCATACCAAAACCTCTAGAGCACGTGGCATTAGATGCAGAGCGTTCATATTCTGATAGAAGTAAGGAAGAAAAAGAAAGATTCTTCTGGTGATACAAATTTTGAACAAAGCTGTTCATCTAATCCTCATTTATTAATTAGATTTATTGACTAGATTGACTAGATGACTGAAGAAGATCTAAACGATTTCATAGAAGACTTAAAGTAATCTAAAAAGCAATTTGAAATGCATGGTTCCCGGATAAAAGAATAGAATCTTCTTCAAAAAAGATATGTACTTATCGTAATCGTCGTTTTGAATTTAAAGACGATTTTTCTGAAGAAAATGGATTAGTAATAACATTTCTTCTCTTATGGAGACAGTTGGAAATGGACATATCGCAACAGAATGGCGTATGTTTATTGATTCCTCCGTATTTAAAAGCCGTACTTCAGCCTATTGGCAATAAATTCTCGTCAGTACTTGTAATGCATTCTCCTCGTAAGAATAAAACATATGAAAGTGTAAATTTATATTGGAAAAAAATTCAATATACAGTATATGAATGGAATATTTCTGGTGATTTAAAAGTAATTTCACGTATTCTTGGTCTGTATCTTGGTTACACGAATAAGTTGTTTTTTGTGTGAATAGGGTGGTAGGGAGAGAAAAACCATCACATTAAAAAAGGATGGCCTAAACGCGAATCAATCATTCCTGGACAGAAAAAATATTAAACATGGCCGATATGTTTAATATTTATGTAAGAATGTGTATCAACTCCGTTACATATAAAATCAGGATAATCGAAGAATTTAGTAAAAGCATGGATAATATTATTGGTTTCATGTGCTTAAAAAAAGTTTAATCAGTGATGCAAAAATTAAAGAAGGAATATTTGTGAGTCCACAAATACGATCATTAGTACATAATGAAAAGTTTGAGGAACTATTGTATCCTTGGCAAGCATTAAAAAAATGTTATAGATTTTTGGGAAATTTCAGATATGATGAAGAGATATCGAAGCAAATAGAATTCTTCTATGCTGGCGACTTACTGTTGGAAAATTAAGAGATGCTCCACAGATGAAATATAACAGAAATTCATCATTTCTTACTTTCTTGGGGGGTCAAAACGTTTGAATATTGTGGAGGTAAGAATGGAGAAAGTATTAAAATGTTTCAAATGATAAATGTCTGTCTTTCGGAAACCTTACATGATGGGGAAAAGTCGATATCATATTTGAATTAAGATGAAAAAATACTATCAGAATCACATATTTTTCTTTCTGAGATAAAAAAAGTTTATTTTTTGTTCCCTAGTGTTATCTCTTTATCATCGTATTAATGTGAACTTCCACGAGATTTCTGCTGCCACCTATGAATATGTTCTCAAATAAATCTAATCCGCAAATAATAAATTGGTCAGAAACATCGTTGAAGAAAAAGTCCTCAGCCAATCGCTGAGGTTCTTCAACCAGAGAATTTAGTTTTCTTATGGGTCGCTACGACGCCTATATCAATTCTCAAGGCAACTATGTGTTGCCACTATTTTCCATAAGTATCAGTTTTCAACGAGTTATAAGTTCATATGTCCATTTATCTTTATGTCTGAGCTTTGGTAAATGGGAGCATTTACCCTGCAAAATGCGTGTGTACACGTACACATCACGTGATAAACCAGATTGGGGATCTGTGTATGTAAGAACTGCGCGTATGTGTATGTAAATTTTTAAACTTATTATTATCAATGTTAACGTTTTGGTTTGCAAAGATATTTACGGTATTGTGTCAACTTTTGTTGTAATAGCAATAGTACCTGTTGTAGTTTCTTTTATGGCGTAGTATTTTAAGTTATTTTATATTGTGAATATACGAGTAAATGTGTGTATTGAAAATCTTAAGGCTTACGGTTACCACTTGTCAATCAACCTATTATTATTATTATTATTATTATTATTATTACTATTAATGTTATTATTATTAATATTAATATTATAGTATTATTAATATTATTATTTTAACAAACAGCACCCCCAATTGCATTTGGAGTCATTCACGTATTATTATGCGTCCAAGCCTGGTGTCACTTTTCACTTCCGCTCGTAAAACAATTTTCATTCCACATTTCACTTTTCTGATTTTCTTGGGTTTTAATGTTTTCTTTGATTATTTTTCTTCATATTTGGGTTTCTCACCGTGGTCACTGCACCTCACTGTGACCAGCTATCTTTTACCTACCGTGAAAAACTATTCATAACTTGACTTGTTGCTACATGAATTGAAATATTCCTTTTATATTTTCTTATAGAATTACACTGTGATAAAACCTTGAATCCTGTGCCATTAAAAGTACCTGTGATACTTTGCGCGCCAAACATCCACGTGTGTTGGGCTACAGTTGGGTTAGGCAATACTGTCCTGCGCACAGGCAGGTTGCCAGGTAGAAAGCTACGCTCAGGGCATCCGAGAGAATGTGCCCACTTTCCTAACCTACTCCGCTCCTACGCCCGAAGTTCGTAGCGTGTGGCACGTGGCATAAGGCACGTGGCGCTTAGTGTGCGCCATAGCAGCTTCGTAGATATTCTTTATTTATTTCATTTATCACGATATGCTCTCAACCATTCAGTCCGAGGTTGTAGGAGGCTTCAATCGTTTTCGGTGAAAACTGTAGAGTGTTATTCAACATTAAATGTAGTGAGTTATAAACATTCAAGACGTTTATATTATTTAAAACAATGTCGTGAAGATGATGTATTCTAGGATGAAGAAAAATAGCGGATGAAGATTATTTAGCCTAAAGCAGGCATGTCAAACCGCGCCCGCACGAGCTACTTGCCCGCCTGTGGAGCCCTGCACTCCTACAGGCACGAGCAACTTCCCCCGACTCCGCACGTATTTCTCCTTAAAATCCAGAAAGGAATGTACATGTGCAGGCTGAAGCGGCGAGAGGCGGTGAATAGTGGCTTCATACGAAAATATGTTTGTCAGATTTTTTCTATCAAATAACAGAAAATTGTATTATCTTTATATTTTTCACTATTTATAATATTTCGTTTTAATTTGTTACTAAATTTTCCTTTATATAAACATATTTGCTAAGTGACAGGAATATGTTTGAAAGGCAAATTTTTTCCATGTTTTCGTTTTGTCGTGGATTATTAAATCATTCAGTTATTTTATCTATTTAGCAATAATGTGAAATAAATTAACAAGTGACTATAATTAACTATTCTCGTGTACGGACACACTGCGCTTTTAAAAAACAAAAATATTTGTCTGTTAACCCTCCTAGCCTGAACGTATAACGTTTTTATATCTCTCTTAAGTAAACAGGATTGCAAAATCACGATTTTTTGATTCATTGTTTTAAATTTTACCTTTAATTGAGAATTTGAAAGGTGACTGATGTAGTACTCGTATTTTATTTGAATGGATAATTTCTTTGCTTTAAAGAGAAAATGGGAATTAATATAACTAAATTTCTGACAATAACTGTCAAATAACTTCTTTCAAAGACTATCATGAGCCAGGTATTCAGTGACTTACCGTCACTTCGTACCGATTTGCACAAATCTTACTTTTAAATCTCGCGCCAATTTCTCTGGACGTAGTCCCAGTGAGCTCTAGTAAGGTTGTGACATTGCCCGCGCCCTTGACATGCCTGGCCTAAAGTGAAGAAGTAGATTATGAAAATAACGAAATAGAAAGAGAAGATTAAATGTTAAAATGATAAAGAGATTGATATCTAGCAACGTAATTCCCCTTATGCACTAACATATTATTAAAGGATTTTAAATATTTTATTGAACCGATTCTCAACTTACTATTTTCTCTAAGTTGATTTCTAAAACAATCTTAAAACGCCGGTGATTCGAGTAACGATTTCAGTATTTTTGTATTATGTAGAGAACAGTTTATCGAAGATACCTTCGTTTCATATTTTGTCTGAGTTATCACTAATTTTTCATAAAGAAAAGTGAAGATATCCGTTGTTTGTAGCAGTGGATTATTCATATGCCGATATTCAAGAATTCTAACGACAATTTAGACTTTTTCACAAGCAATCCAATATTTTTGTAATATTTACTAAACGTAAATTACCATGAAAAATCATACATTTGGAAATTCTGTTTAAACCGATCATCTCAGATCTCCTTTCTTTTTTCGGAAAGGAACATTTAGAGTTGGGAAATGCAGAATTCAATAAAACTGGGAGTGAAGGCAATCCTTCACATGTAAGGAACAATGACCATGCATTTCGCATAAACAACCGACATGAACGGCCGAACTATCAAATAACATAACCTAGGGAAAGACGAAGAGCGAGAGAAGGAAGAAGAAAAATAAATGTAATGCATTTCAACACCAGCAAGCAGATAGGCAGGTTTTGAACGAAATTCTTTCGTAGAAATACAAAAGCCTAAGATAGAGGAATTACGAAGGGAAGACGCCGTTTGACGGGGAGAGGTTGTAGAAGCCGCCTGCGCCCAGCCGCGCCTCCACCCAGCTCCGGCCCCGGCCCCGGCTGGTGCTGCGTGCCAGCCAGCGGCGCTGTCGACGCCTGCTCCGTTTCATCACGATGGGCAATGCGTGGCCCCGCTGCAGCGGCCACACAAATAGCAAGCGCGCGTATTTATTGGAACAGCGTAACGCTCGCCGGGCAACCCACGCCGGCCGTGCCTCGCCTCCGCCCCTTCCACCCCCGCCTCTGACTAGCCTCCTGCCCGACCCCACCCCCGCATCAGCCCGCTGAGCCAGCCTTCCCCCCAGACTCCACCCACGCTCTCGCCTCCGCACCCGCCGTCGCCTCTGTCCTCACCTCCGCCTCCGCCGCCTGTCCAGGCCTCTGCACCGCCTCTACCTCAGCCTTCCCCCAATTTCCCTCCCACCCATGCCTTCGATCCGCCTCGTCTTCGCCTCCCCTTTCGCCTCCGCCCCCGACGTCGCCTCTGTCCTCGCCTCCACCTCCACCCCTGTCTAGGCCTCTGCCCCCGCCTCTGCACCAGCCTTCCCTCAGCCTCCGTCCCGCCCACTCCGATCCGGCCTCCGCCCCCGCCCCGTCTCCGCCACCGCTGTCGCCTCTGTTCTCGCCTCCACCGCCGCCACCTCTGCCCCAACCTTCCACCCTCCTCTGTTCCTCCCACGCCTTCGATCCGACCTCCGCCCTCGCCCCCGCTCCGTCTCCGCCCACGTCTTCGTCTCCGCCTCTCCGTCACCTCCACCCTCGCCTCCGCCTCTGCTCAGGCCCCTGCCCCAACCTTTCCCCAGCCTCCGTCCAGCCCACGCCTCCGCAGCAACCCCCTCCTCTCCGCCCTATCCCACTTCCCTCTCTACCCTCATTCTTCCTCCGCCCACCCTTTCCCCAACCTCCCACTCCCTCTCCTACCACTGTCTACCTCCTGTCTTTACCGTCGCCTCCGCCTCCTCTCCCACTAGCGCTTGCCTACTCTTCCACCCCTTCGCTTCCCCTCCCAGCCCGTGCCAAGCTCTCCGCGCCGCTCCGGGCTTCTTCTCACATCCCCCTCGTGGTCTTTCTCCGTCACCATCTGCACATCTAAAGACCAACCTGTGTAAACTCCCCGCGTGGTATACGCTGTGTTTGCGCACCCGTTTGCGAAAACAGGAAAAAGTATTATATTATTTATATTAAGAATCTAATAATGTAAAATTATGAAATATATTTTAATTTTTAAACAAATATATTGCGAACACTCATTGTATCATGGATAGTTGAAATTAAACGAAATAGCTCAACATATGTAATCGTGATTGTAAATTACATGAATTCATTTCCATTAAATCGCATCTAGCGCAATAAAATCTTTCATTTATTATCTATGCAAACTGTTTAATAAATTTATATTTAATGCATATATGTTTGTAGATAGACTAATAGTTTTTGTAATGCTTAAATTGAAAAAGGGAAATAAACGAAGAAATAAAAATGTCCCGATTCTCTGTCCATCGATAGTGCACATTAAAAAAAATCAAATATGCTAATACGACAATAGCAAGAGCATCAAGTAGTTCACACACAACTGGAGGCAGCGAGGGCCGCTGCTTCAAATAGATCAGGGCTGTCCAACTGGCGGCCCGCGGTGACATTATTTGTGGCCAGTGGCGAATCCTGAACATGATGTTAAGTACACCGCACTTTATGGAAGCTACCTCTACCGCTGTCTTTTATTTTGAGCTTTTCTGTAAACACAACATTATGAAATTCCGTCCTTAATAATTGTTCTTTAAGACAATTACCCAAACCACTAACTTCTGAATCATTAACACACTCCGTTTTCACAAAATCTTCAGAAAAGCGTAACTTACGAGCAGAAAGGACTGTTCATCGCAATAATTTGCAGTGCATACCGACCGTCCAGACGCGCATCCTCCCCTCTCCCCGCCCTTGAAACATGATGAGCCCTAGGTTCTCGGCTGGCATGTGATACCTTCGCCTGCGCTAGCGAATTCTCTGGTGAGCATTAAGAACTGTTTGAAACTTCTCACTTTAGCGCTTCATAGCGCTTTCGGACACTCTGACTGGCTCTCGGTAGCAAAACAGTTATTTTTTTCGCATCAGCTTTAAAGCTTTCAAAATCTCAATAACTTTTTAGAGGTTTACCAAAATTTTGAATTATTTATTATACACGTCGAATTACTTGGTATATCGGCGGTATACGCGGTGTATCGGAGAATTCACCCCTGATTGTGGCCTGCAAAATGAAATTAGCCAAAGTGAAGGTCCTTTGCTGCCATGTCGGGCGAGAATATTGCTCGCCTAGCGCACACGCCTTGTCTGGGCCAACACCCCTTCATATAAAAATACGTTAAGATTTAAGAATTTTCTTCTAGTAAATTCAGAAATTCAAAATCACCCCATTGTGTTTCCCTAAGTTTTGCATGGTACGACCTGATATCACGCATGGTTCCATTCCCCCCTCCCCCGTTTTAGAGCAGCCAGGCTCAGTGTGGAGATCAACAATACGGAGAAGTCAGGTGTGCATCGCCGAGTAATGAATATACGGCCCGCGACCGTATTAAAGGTGTTGGTCGTGGCCCTTGAGGCCTTGCAAGTTGAATCCAACTGCAATAGACGCACTTCGCCGCCCTCGGCGCGGACTTGCCACATTCCTTCTCCAGCGGCTGCGAGGAGACGCAGAGGGAGGTTTATGTCGTTGCCTCCACGGTTCTTGTAAAGAGAACCACCGCTGAGGTGGTCGGTTACCGAGCGCCCCCTTCCCGCTGGGGCTGTATCGAATTCCAAGTGCGTCCACCAATGTACCAACTAGGTTGCCCCATGAGATCCGAGGGCCCTTAGACTCAGCGTGTTCTTGCTACACATTACAATCTTAGCCTGCGGGGTGTGACGACTTGGTCAGTTATAAGAGAACACGACTGTTTCTCGGTAGTGCCAACTGCAGCTCGGAGGCCTGTACTGCCCGCGCCATGGCGGCACCGATTCCGGCGGGAAGCGGGGACACCGCCGGGAGCATTGGCTCAGTGCAACAACTGATGTCACAGCAGCGCCTCTGCCCGGGACGTCCTAGGTTCGAGTCCCGACGGCGGCAGGAGTTTCGACGCTAGCTTTTCAGCTAGGTCGAATTCAGTCACTGTCTGGAGGAGAATTCTAGCGGCCGCCTGCTCTGATCCGTAGTTTTCCGTGGTTTCTGCGATCAACACCAGGCGAATGCCGGACCAGTACCCTAACAAACGGGCCACGGACCGCGCGCAAACTTTCTTTCCTCTTCGTTGTCCTATTCTCACCCCTTACCCCCACACACATGTACAAAAGTAAAAAAAAAAAAGTGTACTTTTATTGTTGTATGTTAAAAATCTTTGTTTATCATTGTGTATGTGTTATTTATTGTACCTTTTATATAATATAGCCAACTTAGATGGAGTAACAGTGTAAATATGTGTTCCTCAGCCCTGATGATGGAACATAATTTCCGAAACGTTGGCGAACTAATGATTTAGGCAATGAAATGACCAACAATCATCAACTATTCGTAGAATCTATGCCAATTCAGTTCAGAACCAGTATTACCATTGCGTTTGCATTGGTTCCGTTCCGGAGGTTCTAATGTTCGAATCCCGACGGTAGAGAATTTTCGACACTAGCTAGGTCGATAGTGGCACCGCTTTGTGGAGGAGAATTCTTGCGGTCGGCTGCTCTTATCGGTGGTGTAACGTAGTCATCTGTTCCATACATAGCAACGAGGGCTCTTGACGTGAGACTAGAAAACAATTTTTTGAGTAGTCGAATTGACTGGTAGTAAAGTTTCTCCGATGCATGTGCAGTGGACTGAATGTAAGGTGTGTTAAAAGTTCGTATAAGTATTGGAAGAACCCAATAATTTCAAGTGTGTATGAATTAATTGAGGAGGAGTCTTGAAATAAATAAGTTATTTTCTTGAGAAAAGGTTATTCTTTCTGAAGACTTGTTGGAGCTCTTGGTGGGAAGTAGCATTGAACAAGTAACGTTCCTAAAATTGAGATGATACAGAAGTTTTCTGTCGTTTCTGTGATCAAAATCGAAAACTCAAAAAGTATTTGGTGAAAATAAGCTCTAAAATACGCGTTTGCAGCAACATTCGACGTTTTCCCGAAAATTGCTGCAAAGTTTTTGACGAAAATTTGCTGCTAGGGCCAGGTTTTACTCTTCTATAATACTCTTGAAGTTATATTTCAATTTTACCATTAAGGAAAAGAAAATTGAAAAACAATATGAAAAACGTGCTTAAGGCCCAAATAGCTGACAGCTGAGAAGAGGCTGGAACAAAACCGAAAAGATAGCACAAACAAAGAGGCAAGGAAACTAACTAGTTCGAGAAAAAAGTGTGCCATTTGTAGCACAACTGGTTTAAATTAGCCATCCATTTTCTTCAATACCGACTACTTTCTTCAACTGACTCTAGGAATCCATTATTCCAGAGCAGAATACGTCCTTCTCAATTGATTTTGCCTGGCCACGTACCATTGTAATTTTGCAAGCCATTTTATATTGGAATATGAAATCTTTTTCGTTGCATCTTGAGGTTTGGTTTGTTCATTTAATTCGAGAAATGTTCAATTTTGTGAAATTTTTATTGCAATTTGTATAAGGTAAATGAAATTGTAATACACTAGAAAATAAATTCAGCGTAATATATTCAATGTAGATTTATGACTCCGTTTTAACAGAAGAGGTCTCCCGTGTTTAACTGTTTTTGACGTTAAATAAATAGACCTGCTAGAGGGTTCGCCTATTTGGTTTACGTAACAGTAAGAGAAAACAATGCAGTTAGTCAAACAAGCCACTTTATGAATATGTCTTCTTTGACTCGTGGTGTGTTATTATTGGAAAATACAATTTTCTCTTATTTACTCTTCCAATTACACCTCGCGAACGGATGTGAAGAAAAAATATTTACGCTTTTCATTTGAAAATTATTAAAATCACATTATTCTGAAGTGAAGAGTGTAAAAAGAAATGGAAACGGAAAAAAATAAAATTGATGAGTCGTTTGTTTTTGGATCTCTCTTAAAGAAGATCTATTGAGCACGCAGAGAAAAGAAAGCAAGCTATATGACGCTGGTCTGCGCCGAAAGTAGATGGTTCACTTACAGGAAAACGAGAGCCTTTCTGCATTGACACTACTATTCAGTCAAAGCGTCCTCGTAAACCATTATCTAATTTCCTTGATTCGATTTGACTATCTTTTAATATAATAGGACTTAAAATTGAAACTTACGAAACATATCAGCTTCGTAACAGAAGGGATATTAGAGAACTCCTGTTCTAATAATCCTTTGCCCACTGTTAACTTTTATAATCAGTTTCTAAATGAGCGTTGCGTAAAATATGGAATCACTAGAGCGTAGATCAGGGAGTATCTTAAAATAAAAGTTAGATGTTTTTATCTGTTACTGTATTTGAAACTGAAATTGAATTTTCCCTTGAGAACATTAGATTGGGGGGAAAAATTGATTGACGACAGTGAACTTCCCTAGCGGTTGTTTGAATTTTACTTGAAAAACGTCTGCATATTACTTGAATGGAGGCCGCGGCAGCGAAATGGAGGCCAATATGTCAGCCAGTCAGCACATTCGGTTGCTTGTGTAAGTCGTTTGCCACAGTTCTATATTTAATTTTGTTCTTCAGCGTGTGGTATCCCCCTTTACTGCTTATACACTGTAGTCCTTGCTTTCAAAAAAATTGAGTTTTTACGTTATCAACCTACTATTGTGCCCAAAAACTAATGCTTTTGGCAACGTTTACGATACATGTTATTCTTCTGATCGCGAAAGTCATCAAACTATTTGGAGTCCTGTCGGTTTTCTTCGGCTCGTTAGTTCCAACACGCAATGGCCCACTGTCACCATTTAAGAGCCCATCTCTAAATAAAATTAATTACATTTTCATGGACATTTTCAAAATATGCAAAACGTGCAATATTCTTGGGGTATTCATGGCCGAATTAACTTCGTAAGGTGACCTACCATTACCAAACAATTGCGACCTCTGACAATATTGAAATATTGTTCGTAGATCTCTGTAACTAAAATGAATAAGAAAATTAAATTAATATAACTTTAAGTCATCCAAACATCTTAAAAAACAGTTTTGTTGCTTAATTAAAATTTATAATTTAATTAAAGATTAAACATAGGCTGTCTGCTTTTAAGTTTTTTCTTAAATAAAAGTTCCAATAATTACTTTTTATATACAGTCACAAATACATTTATTAAAACATAAATGATTTTTACATTACAATTGTATCTAGAAACAAGAAACAGCGAGGCAACGTTTCAGGGGTCGAGTTGTGCCTCCATCATCAGACCTTAAACAATACGTCAATTTACAAAGAATTGGTTGAAATATCATGATACAATGCCCTTGTTAGGTAGTATGATGTTGAAAACTTATTTCATGAAAGTTGTAGAAGAAGAAAATTACACACGATATACAAATGAGAGTTACTAATGTCTACTGTGAACGCTCCTACTACGGAGAGACACACGGAGAGTTGGAGGCAAAATGAAAGAAAAAAAAGGCTAAAATTCGGGAATAGGGAAGTCAATTAGCCTTTAATTCTTCGAATTGTGTCGTAGACCTTTGCCGTTTGGATTCTACTACTTTTAATTTAGTCAGGTTATGGAAGTTGGAGTAATAAAAGCTGCACGGGTAAAGAAAAGATTGATTCCAGGTGCGTCAACGGCTAAGGTCATTATATTGTAAATGCGTTTTTTCCTGCAGGAGATGGTAATGATCTTCCCCCGCTGGATGGAGAGATCCGACGCCCACCTACCGTCGACTAGCGGGGGTTTTTCTCAATCAGGTATGCCCCATCACCGGGGCACCACCCCAGATGGTCAAGCTCTAAGCTCCCGACCGGTCTCCCAGCACTACACTACACCCATGTGTGGTGGTGTAGTGCATGTTAGTGCAAATGTGGGTTAAGGATGAGGATAGGACAAGGAAGGGGAAGGAAAGATCGCGTGCGGTCCGCGGCCCGTTTGTTGCAGTACTTCTCCGGCATTCGCCTGGTGTTGATCAGAAAAATTGCGAAAAACTACCGATCAGAGCAGCCGGCCGCTAGAATTCTCCACCAGACAGCGTTTGAATTCGACCTAACTAGCGTCAGAAATCAAGCCACCGTCCGGACTCCAACCCCTGGGCCTCCCGATCAAAGGCGCTGCAGTGACATCAGTTGATACCCTGAGGCACCTCTCCCGGTTTTGCCGTTTGGGTTCTGGTTCATTTAGGTTATGGAAGTGGAGTGACCGGGCCAATGCCGCGTGGGGGCGGAGGCAGTGGTGCGAAGGGGGGCGGCGCTTGTGTCGCCTTCCTGGACGCTGGAGGGTGCGGCCACCCTCAATTCGGCGCATGATTTCATTGAGGCACACGACGCAATCGCGCGCATGCGGGGGGCGGGGCGGGGCGGCGCGGGGCGACCTCCGAAAATAGCGTCCCGCGGGGCGGGGCGGGGCGGGGCGGGGCGGCCAAGGCAAGACGCGGTGCTCAAGCCACCGCAGTCGAGTCCCTCCGCTTGCAGCAGAGCCAGCAGCAGCAGTAGCAGCCGCCGCCAGCACACTCGCCACCCGCACCGACCCGCTCCGCTCGCCAAGATGGTGTACGAGTCCGACTTCTACACGACTCGCCGGCCCTACAGCCGCCCCACGGTCACCTCCTACACCGTGACGGTAAGGTCGCCCACGCCGCCCAACCCCGCTCTCGCTCGTCTCCCAGCGGCGTTTTTTTGTCAGCTGTACATATCGCTGTGCAGTAGTTGGTAGATGCAAGCTTTTTCACCTGTACATTTTTCACACTTTTTGACACATTTTTTGTCACATTTTTTATACAGACACTGTTGGGGCATACTCAATTTTTGGTGTCATTTTTTAGTAATGTAGATTTTTACCCTTTTAAGCTTAACTCCACCACAAGTAAAATAATGGTAATAAAATATTAAGAAATATTTTTTTCATGTCATGTGTGCATTGTGTTTTTTGTGTCGTATCGCGGGTATCAAAGTAAAGAAGATACTGTGCAATTCATTGAAATGCTTGAATAATATCTCTCGCTCTAATGGAAGATAATTACTGTGCTTGGAATTAGTCTGTGATGGTCTGAAAGAAATATGAAGAGTAACCAGTCACTACTTCAGCATTTTTGTGAAATGACAAATGTGAACTCTAATTTCCTTAAAAAAGAGAAGATAAGTTATATTTTGGCGCAAATGGTCAACATCAAATGATGTTCGCATGCTCATTCGCATGCACATTGTGACTCGCAATTTTTCTCTTTTGTCGCGCATATATCAATTCAAATTACACTTCTCAAAATGTGTAATGTTGTAATGTGCCATCAATACTACGAGTGAAATGATTGTGATAGACGAGCGCGCGCGCGCGCGCGTGTGTGTGTGTGTGTGTGTGTGTGTGAAGAAAAATTGCGAGAAATGAAAAGTGCCGCCATTTTATCTACTGCTGCTTCATAATACGCTCTCGGTGCTGTTTTGCATTCCGCCATTTTGCGTGCGCTCGCGTTGAAATCGCATTTTTGCGCGTGGGATGGGTAGGGGTATGTTACTCATCACAAACTAGAAATGTATAAGTTCACAAAGAAGTGTAAAAAGTCAACTTGCCTTCATTATTATTCACGGTAAGCCCTCCGTTGCTAATTTGATTTCACAAAACACGGTGGTGAGTCATATGTGATTGATGAATCACTTTTGGAGGCAATGTTATTTTGATCATTTTAGCGGAACTGTATTTCTTTCTCATTTTAGTTTGAGAGAATATGCTTCGAATGAAAAAGATAAAAATGACACCCATACTCCGTTTCCAGTGTATTCTCGTTTGTCTTCCGCCATGACACAAATGACGCAGATCCTTTCCGCCATTTTGAGTTGAGGGAGCAGCAATTGCGTAAATGGCGTCATCGGCACTTGACGTAATATTTGCAATCGAAATATCCATACATTATCTGGAGTTTTAGATGGAGCCATGAGTACCTACTGATATAAGCACCTCGTTCCCTTCCTGTTATTTTTCTCCTCCTCAAGACCCCTGTATTCATGTTCTTCTATTTTACCTCACTCTTTCATTTATTTTCTCCCATGTTTCCTGTGACCAAATAATAAACAGTTTTAATAGTGTTTATAATTACAGATTAACCAATTATCCCAAACTTCGTTCCATTGGGATGCACTACAATTGAATATTTTGTTTTCCAGAAAATTGTGGAGGGCACTCGTAGTTACGCTTCTTTACTGTGATTACCGATTTCACTCATTCAGTTTCTAGTCTGAATCTTAACATTGAAATTATGGCAATAATATTAGTACAAGGGGGAAATACAAATGCGTTGGATTTGTAGCGAATACAGATCTTGCTTGACGAAATCATTATCAATCAGTGGCTGATATAAAGAGCAAAAGTTACCAGGATCATGAACCAAATTATACAAAAGTACTTGTGAAAAATTGAGAGCATTTTTGAAAAAAAGGAGAAAAGCAAAATATACATGAAAATATTGTAATTGCAACAATTATTAACTAATTAAATGCGTTGAACTACTATATTTTCTCTTTGTCTAAGTTATATTCATCTACGAAAAATACATTATGTTACCGTAAATTGAGCCTCAGTAAGACTACATTCACCCCACGACTGAATGTTATGTGAACTGTTACTGAATGAAAGTTGAAAACATATCTTGAAATATAGTACTCGTAGTCCTGTCCAGGGGCATTTTAAACGAGTTGAGTGGAGGAGTTTCACTGGCTCAAATGTCAATGTTACGAGCTAGAACAACTGAGGGTCAAATATCGGAGAGATGAGATAACTTTCTCTTGACATACTAGATTTCTAGAATGGCTCCCATTCCCTTTCAGTCATGGTCAAAGAGTACGAAGTTTACCGAGACAAAGTACAGTAACACAATGCTCATTGTATTACTTACACCTAGGGCCGCGACCTAGGAATTATGGAACCTTACGTGCAAGTACCCTACTGACATTCTTGAAGCCTGTTGCAAATCAGTTGACTTAACTTTCAATTCTGTGAGAAATCAAGCACAATTTGACTCTTGACGAGGGACTCGCATATTTTGCCTTACTTCGTATCGTTACACAGGATAATTGAAAATTGCTTTCCGATTTCTAAGAGTCTAGTGCGTCACGATACGCTAGAGTTGTGTGATGTTCAGTCGTGCAACCTCGTAGGCGTCAGCAAAGAAAAATGAGAGACCTCATTATGCTAAAACTTTCGATACACACAAAGGCCGCCATCTCGGCGCTCCAAAAGAGCAAACCTTCTTCGTACCAAAACGATGTTCCTGGGGAAACGGCGAAAGTGATGCACTTAGCATCTACTGCGCGACATTCACTGCTTCATTATTTCTGCGATTTTCATTTTGTGCGTTTCGGTCTAAGGAATGTCTCAGGTTGTACCTAGTTAATACAATATTGCGTGGCAAAGAAAATTCAGCTTGTTTACGTGGACAATACATTATAACGGAAAGTAATATTTCATTAGCTTATAATCCCTATAAACCTTCTTTGATTATTACAAGACTACGGCGTTATCATGTTCAATGGCCAAATATTTTTCGGAGAAATGGCATCAACGGAATAACAGAAGACTCACCTCACGAGTCTGAATGTAATTTTAAATCACCCAGTTTGTATCAACTTTATGCATTAAAATGAAACCGTACATGAAGGGACTGATTTATTTCTTGTACTATTTATTTCCGATGTATTCGAAATACCGTCGTCATTTGAACTTTGCGATACCAGTACTCAAAGTGACGTGCAAGTCGATATATTGTAAGATTTTTACGCCGGAAAACGTACGAAAACATGGAGGAATTAAACAGTCTTTTTGTATAAAACTTCACCTGCTTGGCACTTTCAGTAGTTCTCTTCGGAAAATCGTTTCTTTCGGTATTTTCCATTTTAAAGACAAAGACATGGGGATCGAAGAAATTCCGACGTTGCCAAATAACGACCTCCTACTGACTACGTTACTTCACCTGGCGTCGGAATTGCCGGCGATCGCCAAACAAAAGAAATGAGAGTCGCGATCAAGGACAGAGTCGCAGAGGGCGCGAGCAGGTCACTGGTTTCTGGCGCCTCTCGCTTGTGGCCCCAGCTACAGTTGAACTACTAAATCACGTTTCTGTTATACGGAAATTAAAGCAACCAAATAGAGAAACGAAAAGCCACTGGTAATGATCGCCGTCCGTTGAGGGTTTTATAAGCCGCCATCCGTCAAGAACAAACGAAACAAATGAGTTGTAGGTAAAGACGGCGTATGAATACTTCTATTCAAGGAAAATATGGTATTTACATGACTTTTTCTCAGAAGAAAGTGATATTACGAAAAGTATTGAAAGACACAAACCGACATCGTATATGTACACCGGACTTATGTTCTACTCCGACATTTGCTCTATATCGGCTTAATGTCGATAACTATAACAGTGTTGAAAATGTAAAAATCTTCAGTTTTCGCTTTTAGGTTAAGAAACATTATTACCTATTCAGCAGATGCATTTCATATTTCATTCAGTGCGTACGAAAATTGCTATAAAATCAAATATTTTAGCAACTGTTCACTTTTGCGTAGCAGTGGAATATCAGGTTACCAGTGTTATTTACATTAAACAAGTTGTTGTTGAATTATGAAACGAAAATCTGGACTGCTTTAATATTTTCTTTACGGAGTAATGCCGAAGATGTAATGTTTAAAGTGTATACCTGTGCAATTAAATAAATCACAATTGGCGGACGTCAAATTTCGAAAGTTTTTAGATCTGTCAACTCGGTCTCTCCTGCAGTGGACTTGTGTTAGCCTGAAGTGGATTTCAATTATTTTTTCATGTCTGAAGAATATCCTCATATTCTAGGAAAACCCACCAGCTTCTAAATTACAGAAAAGTAATAAAGATGAATAAATAAATTTCTCATTCGCTTCATTTTTAGCCTCTATTCGTTTATATTGATTGCTTTTGCATTGGCTTTTAATTTATAAATCAGTAGCATTTATAAAATTGTTTTACGTACTGGGAGACAAACATTTTCATGTAATAAAGATGGTATTTACAAATAAAATGAGAAAATAAACCTAGACTTTTATCAATTATCAGAATCAAGTGTTCATGATTAAAACTTTACGAAATACTCTTATTATAATAATTTATCAATTGAAATTTAACACTGGATAATTTACAAAATCTACCTACCTAGTAAAATATATTTTGATGCAAAATGTGTTTAATACCATTGACTTAGTCGGATGAGAATAATAACTTTTATTATTTCGTAGAAACGTATTCTTAAGAGAAAAAATAGTTAATTCTTTATTTTTAAAATGCTTTATTTTCGTAGTACTAATGATTTTTCATTCTCATTCATGAAAATTGTAATTATAATAGATCTGTAAACCACTTGTGGGTCAATAATCTCCATATCAGCTCATCGGAGAACTTGGATTTATCGGTCTCAATTTTTCAAAGAACTTAGATTTACTTACTATTTATTATATAATTTAAACGTTGGGTAATGTGAATAAACTTCTTTGCTACGTCAATCATGTCGAGAACATTTCATCTTTAAAATTCAGGGCCTGAAAAGTATCCCCTTCTTATTGGGATATTTTGCTGCTCGTTCATAGGAAGGTCATTTTTACCATATAGTGGCAATATTTATTAACCATATACAATTATGTACACATTTCCTTTATGTACGCACATTTTAGAGGTAGAGGGTTACAATAAAATTCTGAATGCTACAATACGCTTTTTGTGAGGACACTAACTGCTCACTCTTCGCTCCGCTCTGGCACAAGGTGATTTTCATTGTCTGACACCTTCCGTAAAAATAAGCTATTTTGAAAATTTCGCGAATTTCCGCCAGATAAATCCCTTCTGTGTGAATTTTGCGTTATGAGAAATGGAGGTTTTCAGAGCAAAAGCATTACCTTTACATTCAAGTATCATTCATGAAAGAAAGATATTTCCGTTTTAAACTACCAAATTAACTTTGGACTCTTCTCTGTGGTCTCCTGAAATTTCGAAAACGAATTTCACGAAGGTCCCAAAAAATGACACCTGTCAAATGTCTTCGATCTAGCGTTTCCTGCCGCACCGCATGTGGCGGGAAGCCGATCTTCCCGGGCCTCTGCACAGCGGAGTCTTCGAAGCATATAAATCGGCGCTTTGCTCCAGATTCGTGGAATTCGCCGGCGCCTTCCGCTATATATACTTCCTCTGCGTATTAGCGCGAGGTGGGGGGGGGGGAGGAGGGAAGTGGGCGGGGCGCAGCGATGGCGATAGCCGCGATCGCCTTGGGGCAAGGGCCGTGTGCGCATGCGCGCGGGCACGCAGCCAGCCTTCTTATAGCGCACCCGAATTAGCTCCTCTCGCCGCCGCCCGCCCGCCCGCGAGCGCGCAGGTGAGCCGCGCGCAAACAAACGCCGGCGATGGGGCGCAACTCCGCGACCGCCAGCACGGCAACGGGCGGCGGCGCGCTTTGAAATCACCTGCGATTAAAAAGCACCTCGAGGCGGGCGACACGCGGTTAAATGATGCGGGAATGAGAATAGAAAACCATGTTCTGATGATAATGGACGGCGACGTGCTGTTTACTGTTGCGGGAATACGGATGGAAACTGTGACGGTGATAAAGCACTATGACGAAATCTTTACTGTCGTGTGCATAAAGCTGACCGCAGGACTATTCTTTCTTTACAATTTCTCCTCTTTCTATCACGTGAAAGCCTCGTTCCAACCTTGATTTGACACCCGCGTACTGTCAGACCCGCCAATGCCTTTCGTGATCATCGGGAATAAGTCATACGTCGATAGAGTACCAGATCGTCTCTCGCTACTACGTAATTCAGTGGGAATAGGTCAAATTGTAAGTGAATTAATATAAATTCATAATAAAAAACAAATTTGTCATTTTTACAATACGAAGTATTTAATATATAGTACTCAAGAAGACACACTCATGGCGAAGTAAACATAACTATATTTTAGATTTTGTTTTGTGTGTGACGTCCGTATATTCGCAATTCGGACAGAATCTTGCGGATCATAATAGATCACTCTGTTGGTCATTGGCACAGTATGAGAACGCGAGGTCCTCCAACATCTCAAAACTTCTTCCAAGAGTATATATACAAATACCGAACTGGAGTATTAGCGTCAACGGAAGGCTACACTAACTAAAGACTTCATACCGGACCAGAGACACGTTCCTACGAAAGTGATCATAATTTGATCTTGATCTCTTGGGCTTTGCCTGGGCATCGCAAACCATTAGTTTGTATGTTCGGCGCGTCTTTCGATACCAAGGTAATGAATACGTTGTAAGATTAATGTGTATGTTGTAATATTATGTAATATTAAGTTAATGTAACAATTACGAAATTATGTTTCCAAGGATTTCAGTTTACTTAACAGTATTCAATGCCATCTTAAAAGTCCCACCAAATGAAATGAAGAACTTACTGGTATATTATTTCCACCAAATTTATATTCGTATATTTTCATTCAAGATAAAAAATGTATTTACTTGTAAAATAACGTCGAATAATCTTTAATCGACTTAAACAGGCAAATTTGCTTTAGCAGAATTCCTTTACCGTTTCTGCTGAACATTCAGTAATCCCGAGGGAGAGAGAGAGAGGGGGAATGGTGATGTAATTAGTCGACATTGCGCAGTCGGGTGTAATCCATTGTGCCGTTGACTGGGCTTTTCGACTCTCCTCTCCTGCCCAAGTTAAATACATTCCACGAACGATGCCAATGTCTGCTGTTGCCGCCACGTGCGCGGCACAGTGCTAGGTCGAGCCAGAAAGACTGCAACTGCTTTCGTTTTGGACCATTTACAGCGTATGTTCACCAAATGTCCATTGTGGATTACTTATTCACTGTTATATTATTTGAGTGAATACAATATTTTTTGTAGTAAAATTGTGTGCATTCTATACCTCTCAGAATATTGGAGCAAGAGAAAACAAGCTCTCTAAATTGGAATATTGAGCTTCAGATATCGTGCTAGTTAGTTGCTTCAGAGAGCAACATGACTTACGGACGGAGTAGATCTCATAACTCTCGTGTATGGTTGTCTGCGTGTAATGTGAAGCAATGAAGTTGTTAGAGCATTTGTGTGATGCAATACACATGGTTTTCTAATTATGAGGTAAAATTCAAAACAGTTCTATTGCGAACTGCGCAGATCGTGTCACTAGTATTTGATTACGCGAAGGGTCATATTGAAGATGTAAACCCTTGAAAAAAGAAGTTATGCCATCAAATACTAAAAATGAAAACGAGAAGCATAGGAATGTGGTTTTCTGTCAGAGTGCGTTTGAAAGGTACCACATGACAGCACTCTTGGAAAATGAACGATAATATAGATTTCTCATATTTCATATCTCTCATTTCTCTGATATTTTTGGCTTTCCCTGTGAAATGTGGAATAATAAAATTGAAGGGACTCCAACAGAATAATCGATCATGCGTGTTCCAAAATGGCGCAATACAACAAAGAGGACAATGGAGGTCTTGGGAGGGGATAACAAAAGCGTTCACAGCAACCAGCAGGAGTCAGATGTAAACATTACTTCTCTGTAGACTTGTCAACATCCGCTGACGTAAACGATATCCAAACCGTATGCTGTAGTTCCAAAGCCATACTGAAAGGCGTAGAATGAAGGACTCTATTTTAGAAAGAGGCTTCATTCGTCTCATTTTCATCGTGGAAGTGGATTGAATCTTGGAATGAATCCCAGAAAGTTTTATTTCTTGTCTGGAGAAACCAGAAGCATGATGGTCAAAATAGGATCTCGATTGATTAGGACGATAGGTTGACCAACTGGAAACATGTCACAAATTTGATTAATTATTCTTTTTTATGAAAATAGAGAATTTGAAATGCACTGGCCAAATTTTAATGTTTTGCTATGTCCGTACCATTCATAGATTTATTTCACACATTTATTTTACATTAATTGAAAAAACTCTTTTTTGATTTGAATTATTCCAAAGATAGAGGATTTACTAGACACTGATATTACTGACAATTGCCATTCAAATAATTGTCTCTAATTTTTTAATACTTAAAATGTTTGCATGAATACTCTTAAATTTCAAGATATAAAATTTATTTCAACATTCTCCTCACGAAGATGCAGTTCACATTCGTACTTTCTAGTTCTTAACATAAACTTAACGTTTATTACATTCTTTGCACATTTACATCCGTAATTTTTACATCTTTAGAATATTTTCCATTAATCTTATTTCCCTCGTATTATCTTTCCCTTTTCTTCTTTCTTCAGTTTCTTTCGTCTCTCTCTCTCTCTCCCCTCTCTCATCATCATGTAGGAACTGTTTCACTCTCAGTAATATGTCTTCCTTCTAACTTCCTCTCTCTACTCCGCCTTTCCATTATTCTTTCTTTCCCGCACTTCGCCTTGAATTTCTTGCATGTAATCTCATATCTAAATCTAAATCTCTCTATTCTTGTCCTGTTATTTTCCCTTCTTATTCCACTCAGGTATCTTGGTCTATTCCAAACTATTTTTTACATTCCGTTATATCTAGTGTAATGTATTTTCTCAAACGCTCCTGCCGTTGTAATTTTCAATCTATTTTCCCCTAAGGTTCTATTCACATTCTAGCCTCCTGTTTGAAGCATGCCTACCCCCTCTGTCGCGTACCTTTTTCTCGAAAAAATCTAAAATTTATTACTCTTCAGTACACTGAGTGTCATCTTTCTATCATCCAAGATTTGTTCTAATGTTTTTAACATATTATTCATGACTTCCATATCTCTAGCTATAATCACAGTATCACCTACATGTTAGGAGCCAATTCTTATTTCTTCTTCTAGCTACAACACCTCTAGTCCTTTTTCCAAATACCCTTCCAATTCCCCTAAAAAATATATTGAAGAATATTGAACTCAAGAGACATCCTTGTCTCAAACCTTTGTTAATCTAAGAAACCTTGCCTCCTAATTCGCATCTTTGATCTTGTTTCAAGTAAAATACCCTTTATTTTCTGTAAATAATTTCTTCAGACGGAAGTGTTGAATTTCTAAAAAAATAGGAAATTTTATCTACATATATTTTATTGCTTCTTGAGTTTACAAAAGAACATTCAAATTTCCTTTGAAAAAATCACGTATTTTTTTAATATAAATTATAATACAGTGTGTTTCTTGCACACGGAGCGAAAACAAAAACAGATTGTACTGCACTACGAAGAAATTTGGCTTCCTGCATTATAAGAATAGAGAGAAGATTTGCAATAGCCATGCTTATTTTGAGTATTTCTTTTAGTCTATTTTAAATGTATGCATTAATGATGGGTGACGTATAATACTCTGCATTTGAATCTGGGTTCATTGTCCTGCAGAGTGCTTAATTCGCGACGAATGAGACACGCAGTTGGGGCTACCCAAACGGGTTCTCTGCAATGTAATAATAACTCCACGAGACACCTGCAGATGCTTGGGAGATTATGAGTCATCGAAGAAGCGTCGCGATCACTGTGGTGCGGGCACTGGAAAGGAGTTATGAACATGAGCATCATTTGTGGCAGGACATAAGAATCTATCACGAATCTGTAGGTTGACAAATTTAAGATCTTTTCAACATATTTTCTTCCGCATGCCAATTTAATTTCTCAGGTTTTCTCGATCCTTTAGTGAATGCCAAAAGAACTATAACAGTAAATATGAGTAGTATAAATAACACAGTGTGCTCAGTATTTTGAGTTAACTTTCTCAATAACGCATAACTTAAAAAGACTGGTATAAAAAGAGAAACGTATGTAAAAGATTTTTGTCTCTCAAACGTTTACTAAATCATGAAATCTGAAGAATTCGTAATTAATAGTAGTTTATGCAATTAGTTCATAATGTTAAGCTTTATTGCACGAGTACATGTTTTGGAGACGAGAGGCATTAGGAGCTAGTTTCCAAATTTGTACGAATGCAATAAAGCAACATTATAAACGAGTTGCGTACGCTATTTTTTGTATAACAGCATTATAAATTTATAAGATAATTAAACTTATTTTTGCGATATAACTCTTTTGTGACGTCTCGGATATTTGACATCTGTGCGAGAAAACGTGGTCGGCTGTTCCGTTTACCTCTACCTCCCCATTATTCTCTGCTATTGGCTAAATGTGGTATGACGCAATCATTCGTGCAGTAAAATCGAATACATCATCATTTGTGCCGTAAAATGTCCAATTATGAACGATTTCTTGTAAAAGGTCGTTTATAATGATGGAATACAAAAAAGAATATTATAAAATTGTAAACTTTTTACAGTTATTTAACTGCCCCTTTGTAGCAGAAATACCAAATGAAGAAAACGAGTCAGAGAGAAACAGAAAGAGAGTGGTGGCGTGTAAACGTCTTAACAAGTACTTCTGTGGAAGTTTGATCGACTTCCGATGGCATTCACGTGACGCTGCCGCAGGTATCGTGAACCTTCATTGGAGATACTCCGTTGTAAGGGACTCCGTGAACGCGAGTTTCGTGGAAAGTACTTTGATAGCCCAGTCACATCGGAATAGCATCCCTTTGAAGGCGGAAGCGACAAATACGAAATGACCACGTGGGATTGATTTCCGATGGCCGTCCTGGCCCCGTGCTCGTCCTCGGGCGGTGGGGGAGGCTTTGGGGATGCCGCGCACGTCATGGCGGTGACGTCGCGCTTGCGTCACAGTTTCGTAACGACTTCGCGTGAAACATTGAGCAGAGGGCGGCGGAGCGGTCGTTATATTTGGGGCCGCGCCACCGGGCGGTGCAGCCGGCTGGTTGTCTGGCCGCGACTCGCAGACAACCCGAGATGTCCCCACCCTTCGTAACTAAGGATATATTCACATCGATATTTTGCTTTCAATGTCTTTAACATATCGATATTTTGTTGCAAAAACATAGATGTTTTATAATTTTTTTGAAATAAAGGGGTTTAAGTCCATTGTAGAGTAGCAGCAATCCACAGCAATATCGTTGTTAGGCGTCATTCTCTTTATCACGCTCCACATTTCGCCTATGCAATCTGAGGGAATTGTAGATGGTTTTACTTCGATGGTGTATGAATGGAAGTGACTAAAAGGTTAAGTAGCGAAACACGATGTTCTTTATTGTTAATTTTATTCATTTCATTCGATAATAATTTTTATTAACATACTACTAACATGCTGGTAACCAAACAAAAAAATTATCCTTTTTGCGTACTGTAATTAAAAATGGATAAAAATAGCATGTTTATTAGTCTATAATTAAAACATCGATGTTGTTTCGTCGATGTTTTCATCGACATCGAAAGCCGTTTAGCGATGTACAGACGTTTTGGTAGTATTTGCCATCATTATTCGTTACACGAATTCCAGAACGTGCTTTTGAATTTTAAGCAATGGCCCGACTAGAAGAAAAACAATTCTATAATTTATAGTTGGATGCCCGTGACAATGAAGAAAGAGTGACAGATAAACGTGACAATCGAAAACTCTGGAAGTCGGCAGAAACCTGATAAAAACAACATGATTCAATAATTTTATTGAGAGATGAGCGACAATTTAGTAAAACCTAATAAAGTGAAGTAATTTAAGCGAACTTCAATTATCTCTTTAACGTCATTATTACATCATGATTATGCATTGTATTATAATTCACTCCGAATTTTAAAGAGTTACTAATCAAATGATTTTTTTAATAAAATTAACTCTCTTAGTAATTGATGTTTCAAGATGAAAAAGGTTTCTAAATCACCGTCGCTGTCCATCGGGATTTATAGTAGAGGTGTTGACATGACTTACGGTGATAAATATAATACAATAATAATCGAAATTCTAAATTTTTAACTCCATTATCTTATTTCACTAAGGCCAAAAGTTAAATCACTCTATCCCGTTCTCTTTCCTCTCCTTCTTTTCTCTTTTGAACTTCTTTTCTTCTATTATTCTATTTTCTGTTATCTCGCATTCTATTTTCTCTCCTTCCTCTATCTTCATCTCATTTTCTCATTCGTCCTCTTCTTCTTCCTCCTCTTACTCTTCTTCTCCTTCCTCCACATTCTCCTGTCCTCTCTTGTTATTCCTGACCCATTTTACTTCTTCTCTCCTTTCTTCCTAGTCTCCTAGCTCCTTTTTGTATTATTAATCCTCCTCTCCTTTCTGCTTCTTTCATTTCTCCTCATACTTCCTTAACTCATTCCTTCTCTCTTATCTTGTTCTCTGCTTCCTGCTTCTCTCGTCTTAACCTCTTCTTTCTTCCTCCTTCCCTCATTTACCCCTCCCCACATACATACGGTATGTATTCTCACCTTTCTCACACCAACTTTCTTTGATATATATGGTCGTAATCTGCGATAACTACATGAAATAAACGTCGATGGCGCCTCCTTGTGCACTTAGATATCTACTATGACATTCCACCATAGGTAAATTTATTTTTAGGAACATAAGGCCGGAGAATGTTAAAATTTGGTGAGATAATCAGGATTTCCTCGTAGTATCCCAGTATCGCTGTATCCCTGGATTGGAAATCATTCAGAATTTTGTTTAATCATATAGTCATCAATTTTCCTATATGATCCAGTGTTAGCGGGAACTCTAGTATTCTTTCCAGCTTATGTTTGGTAAAACTTTTCAGATAATATTTAAACAAATAAATGAAAGCGATTGTTCAGTGCTCAAAGTATTCACGAGTTGCAGATCATAAGCCTAATTGGGTATAGAAAGATATTGCAAAAAGAATAGTTCAACATTGTGCATCTCCTAGAAATGTAACCAATAATTGAGGCGCTCAGGATAATAACGGTATACCCACCACACCTCACATTTTGAATTAGAAGTATGACGGCAAACTCCTGCCATATACGAGTACCTATCATGTGCTGAAATATCAAATGAATTTGAATATGGCAAAACTCTCAAATTCCACCTTCAAAAATTTGTGCGGAGTGACAGTAAACATGAAAAAAAACCAGAAAAGGTCATTTTCTCAAAACGAAGTTCGGTTTGGATCTGCCATTATTATTCTGAGCGCCTCCATTACTCGATACACGCTTGAGTAGAGAATATATATCCGAATATTGATCTCTAATTGCAACTCTAAACTACACTCTTTTGGGTCATTTTACGTACGGGTTTTGATAATTATTCTTTATTTCTGCTTTTATTTGTGACATTCTTGCCTTTCAAGTGTTTCATTCATCAAATTATGGTGCCATTATTGTTACATTTCGTCTCTATCTGGCAATGAATAACGCAAGGTATTTGTTTCCGCGCTGGGCACCGGTGTGACGGTGACCCGCTCCCCCACTTGGACAGTCGGCTCCGTGTGAGCGCTCTCCGCCCACTGGACATGTTCCTCCGCGCGCGCCCTCCGCCTCGCCCCGCCACGCCCCTCCGCGCCACGCCGCGCTGCGCCGCGCGGCTCCAGTTTCCTCCGCCCAGGGCCAAATTTAGCCAGGCGCCTCGCCACCGGTGACGTCACCGCGCCTCCGTCACTCGCCCCTTCGCCTCACTCGCCACCGCCCCGCGCCGCCCCGCCCCCCGTCATCGCGCTCTCCCCGGAACTTCCCGCGCCGCCCCACTGCCCCCTTCCACCCGCCCCGCCAGCCGCCGCCGTCGTTCCTCATTCCCCGCTCCGCGCCGCTTCAGTCCCGACACCGTCTGGCCAGCTACCCCGCCATTCTTCCACCCCCACCTTGCGCCTCGCCAACATAATGCTCGCCGGATTCCGAACTCTTTCGCCCCGCCTCGCCCCGCCTCTCCCGTTCCGTCTTCCCTCTTCCCTCTGCTCCACCTCGCCACCGCTCCGCTCCGCTCGCTCTCACCCAGAAACTCTTTTCCCCGCTTCCTCCCGCTCGGCTTCGCTCCGCCCCACCCTGCCCTGCACCGCCTCGCCCCGCCCCGCACCATCCCGCCCCGCACTATCCCTCCCCGCACCACACAACTCGGCCTCGCCCCGTCCCACCCAATTCCGCCTTTCCCTGCTCCGCACCACCCCGCCCCCCATCTCCGCCTTGCCCTGCTCCGCACCACACAACTAGGCCTCGCCCCGTCCCACCCAATTCCGCCTCGCTCCGCTCCGCACCACCCCGCCCCCCATCTCCGCACCACCCCGCCCCGCACCACACAACTCGGCCTCGCCTCGTCCCACCCGACTCCGCCTCGCCCCGCTCCGCACTACCCCGCCCTGCACCACCCCACTCGACCGCGCTCCGCTCCGCTCGACATCGCCTTATTCTCTTTCTTCCCCGCATCCTCCCGCTCGGCTCCGCCCCGCCGCGCTCCCACCCCGCACCCTCCTCCCGCTTCGCTCCGTCTCGCTCCACCCGGCCCCGCTCCACCATCACCTCTTTTCTCTACGCCTTCTTCCTCACTGCACGACTTCTCCGCCACCACCTTCCCTCACTCCTTCGCTCCACCCGTCCTGCACCGTATCACCCCGCCCCGGCCTGCTCCGTCCCGCTCCACCAACACCACATACCACCACGCCATCCTCCTCATACCACGACTTTTCCGCCACAGTCTCGCCCCCTACGCTTTGCCCGTCCCGGCCCGCTCCGCTCCGCCCCGCTCGACCTAGCCTCGCTCCGCCATCACCCCATTCTTTATGCCATTTTCCTCACCGCACGACTTCACCACCAGCTCGCACCCCCCGCTCCACCCTCCTGCACTGTCCCACCCCGCCCCGGCCTGCTCCGTCCCGCTCCACCAACACCGCATACCACCACGCCATCTTCCTCATACCACGACTTTTCCGCCACAGCCTCGCCCCCTCCGCTCTGCCCGTCCCTTCCCGCCCCGCCCCGCTCCGCTCCGCTCCGTCCCGCTCCGCTCCATTCCGCTCCGCCCCACTCCACCATCACCTCATTCCACCTCGCCATCTTCCTCATACCACGACTTTTCCGCCACAGCCTCGCCCCCTCCGCTCTGCCTGTCCCGCTCCGTCCCGTCCCGCCCCGCCCCGCCGTGCTCCGCTCCGTTCCGCTCCGCTCCGTCCCGCTCCGCTCCGTCCCTCTCTGCCCCGCTCCACCATCACCTCACGCCATCTTCCTCAGCGCACGACTCCGCCGCCTCGCCCGCCCGCTCGGCCCCCTGCGCAGGCGGGCGCTCGGCGTGGGCATAGGTCAGAGCGCGGCGCGCAGACGAAAGGGAAGCGCTGGCGGCCTCCGACGCCGACGTCTGCCGCGGCGCGTGGCGCGCGGCGCTCCCACAAGCGAACGCGCTAATTTTAGGTTCGCATCCGCCTGCGAAAGTCCGCTCCCGCTCGGCTGGCGCGCGCGCCTCGCCCGCGGGACGCGAGCGGCGCATAAATCAGGGCGCGGGCCGTCTTCATTACTCAGTTTGGGACATCCGACAGTGAGCGTTTGGTTTCAGAAGGTTAGCGCGCACCAAGTTTGTAGGACACGAGGAAAAGATACAATGGACGAAGAGCTGGTGATTAACTGTTTGTTAGACGACGTTTCATGGTTTATCGGTGGCTCATTTGAAATCATCTCTTCAAATACACTGTGCTAAGTACATTCTAAAATTATAAACTGGAAAAATCGTGATTTTGGCACTAAAGCATTTAAAACTAACCCTTCAATTGTGGTAATCGATGCATTTCAGTCATTTTTTGTGGAAGCGCACGAAAATATTTCGTCGCTCCGACAGAAAATCTATCGCTCTTAATTCAAAAGCAGCGGGAAACTAGTGCTAAAATTATTTTCTACCAAAAATTAAATTTGTTATCATTTTTTCCCGCAGAGAGTTATTTGTCATAGCTGTAACATATTGTTCAAAGAACAAAGAAGTCTTTACAATTTTTATTTTTAAATTACTATAAGTTTTGCTTGCGTCTTATTTATCATGGTGTTAAAGAGCGATATATTCTGAGTATTTTGAGTAGTCAAAGTTGCACGTAGTTGAGGAATCAAATCTATAATTAGGATCATCAATTATTTACAGAAAAGAAGAAAACATGCATCTTAAATGAAAGTAGTTTATCAAATGACTGGAAAGAAAATAAGATTTTGTCAGTTAAATTAATGCGAATTGCAATTTCAAAAAATACGCTGAAAATAAAGACTGTATGAACGAAAACCAACCAACTACTTAAGCTTCTACACCCATCGCTACTTCAATTCAAACGAAATTTGTTTCCATAGTTTCTTTGTCCTGAAAACGAGGGCAGAACTGCCCTCTTCCCAGGAGAACCAGATTTGAATCACTATTATAGGCAATCCGTTTTGATTGATTCATTTATTAATGTTTCCGGGCACATATCGTGAATGTTTTATCCCGCGAGGCGGTAGCGATCCTCTCCCGCTGGGAAGTGAGATCCGGCGTCAAATTACACGTCGGTCTGCGTGGAATTCCCTCGTCCACGTACCTCCCACCAACGGGGCACATTCTCAGCCGGGATAACCTCTAAGGCAAGCTTCCGTCTGGCTCTCTATGCGTGTGGTAGTATAGTGCATGTAAGAGCAAGTGTGTGAGGGGAGAGGTAAGACAAGGAAGAGGAAGGAAAGATCTGTGACCCGTTTGTTATGGTACTGTTCCGAAATTTTTCTGTATTGACTGGAGAAACCAAGGAAAACTACCGACCAGAGCAGCTGACCGCTAGAATTCTCCAGACTTCAGTTCATACCAAACCCCTCCAACCTAGCTAGTATCGAAATAAACCGCCACCGTCGGGATTCGAACCCAAGAACCTCGCGATCAGAGTCTCTGCAGACCATTGCTGGCTCTGAGCTAAACTCAATCGGTCCCAGTAATTTTTGCGTCCCTCTATATTACGTACAATGCCCGCTGTGAATGATAGTACCTCATGACGTTTGAATCAGTACTTTGAATGATCTGTAAGATACGTCGGCGAGTTTGACTTTACGAAATAGTTAAAAGATTATCTTACGTGACATGAACCGACCGAAACCTTTAGATCACTTCTTTAAGGTTGAGCTAATCAGCAAATGGTGTTTATTTCACAGAACATCGTCGTTAATATTTCTTCTTAAATTGAAACATTTTTCAGCTATGCGAACAAGTTCTGTAATGGCTTTATGGATTTCCCGTCCTTGGACGCGCTTCTGCGAGGATCGAACCCGCACATTGGGGCTTGAGAGACCGCTAAGCAAACCACCCATCTACACGCACGTAAGAAATCAATATTATCAGCACCTATTCATCAGTTTAATAATCGAAGGCAGGTTGGGCCAAGTACTTGAATCGTAGTATGTTTAATCAATACCATGTGCGAATCATTCCTTATCGCCCAACACTCACTCCATCTCTCTATATTACTCCAAGGAAACATGAGAATTTTGTATCCTTTTTAAGAAACCATGAGCGCAAAACCCCGTAAGTGCGCCACTGCAGAATAGAGAATTATTCCCCGTTCCTGCTTCATGTAGGCGAAACAATATAAGTTCGGTGATAATAAAATAACAGTAAAGCAGGCGCGAATGCAACGTGCGATACCATCGTGCTAACTTGGGATCAAATTTATCTTGACCTTTGAACCACGCGTTCGTGTCGCTATGGAAACCAGTTACATTCCTTACGTCGTAATCTACCCAACGAGACCATTATGGACGTTCAGGATACATGGACGTATGGATATCAGGCATGTCGCGGTCGCGTGTAATGTAAGGTAACTAGTTTACTAGAATTCACGGGCACTGTGTCCAGAGCAACTGGCGCGATTGAAAAGTAAGGGTTGTACAAATTGCGCCGAAGTGGCAATATATCACTGGGTACCTGGATCAAGACAGACATTTGGAGAAATCAGTTGACAGTGTTTTGCCTCAAATTTCGCTACATTTATTTCTATTTTCTCTACTAAAGCAAAGATATGATCAATTAATGTCATAATACATCAGTCAGATCACAAATTATCAATTGACAATAAAATTAAACATTTTGAATCGATAGTACCGTGATTTTGTAATGTACTTTTTGGAAGGCATCAGTCTTCGTAACATGATTTCTCAAAAGCGTTAGAAGTTCAGTTCCAGTAAGAAGCTATTTTCACTTTTAATTCAATGATTTACAAAGTGCGGAATGTTCCGTACGGGCCCACCTACTATTTAAAAATATTCAACTCCCTTCATGGCTCCCTTCGGGTTCAGCCACTGTCTGGTGGAGAATTCTGGAGGGCGGCTACCGGGGCAGGCATATCCCGGGGGAGTACCCTAACAAACAGGCCACGGACCGCGCGCGATCTTTCCTTTCTCTTCCTTGTTCTATCCCCACCCCTTACTCACACTTACTCACATGCACTACACCACCATACATGTGGGGAACTGAGAACTTGGTCAGGCTGGGGCACCCTCTGCAGGTGGGAGATACCTGGTTGGAGAAACCCCTCAAGCCGAAGGGTAGGTCGGCGCCGGATCTCGCCATCCAGCGAGGCCAGGTCACCTCATCTTCCGTGCGTTACTCTTAGGAGACTAATGACCATAGCAATTGTCGCACCTGGAAACACGAATTAATAAGCAATTCCTATTGAAGGGAACATCGTGGAATCACAGTAAAGCCGAGGTGTGTGCAGTGTGTTCTCCGAACGAATTAATAAGCAATTCCTATTGAAGGGAACATCGTGGAATCACAGTAAAGCCGAGGTGTGTGCAGTGTGTTCTCCGAACGACCTCGTGAGGTCGCTGAGGGTGTCGGGCATCGGGTGAGCGCGCGTCATTCGATCCAAAGACGATTCCGTCCGCGCCGGCGCTCAGCCTCTAGGAAGCGACAACGTGGGGACAAGAGGCCACTGGAAACAGTGCAATTCAATACTGTTCAGAATGGACGTTCTGAGGAAAACGCCTATCTACAACAACATTCATCAAAGGTATATAACGTTATGTTTTCTATTGAAAACAATGGATTGCTAACAAAAATATTGTATTCGAAGGATCATTTTTAATAATTCCCTCTACATAAAAAAGAAACTTTAAAAACAATTATTTCACTGATCAACATTAGGATTTACATGTGTGGTTTTAATCGCGGAGGTTTACTAGAGTAATGCCGGGTAATCCAATTGGGACCTTGCGAAAGTGATGCTTGAAGAGGTGAGATGGAATTATGTCGGACGTGGGCAATGGTGTCTCCTCACTCTGGGCCAGGGCGTTGGCAGAAAAGGAAATTGTTAACCCTATATACTACGCTTTTCTCTTGCATATTTAGAGTAAAATTGAATTATATATAGAAAAACCTGATTTATTTAAAATTATAATATTGGAAGAATGAGGGGAAGATAGTCTCAAAATAACAACGAGGATATTCAATTTTCTATTGTAAAGATTAGAATAATACATTTTAAAGTATTTAATAAGACATGCTCGACGTTTTTCCCGTTCTTCGGTTTTTGGTTTAAACATTAAATTCTGAAATATTATCGGGTTAGAATACGATTGCCCATTATCAATTACTACATGTTTCTTTTCTTCATATGAAAGGGAAGGAAAGTAATTATTTAAAACTATTGTTCCACTTTTTCACTATCCTTATTAAAATAAAACCAATTTCATGTGTATCGCTAAAGGCTTGCAATGCGCAACGGAGAATATCAGAATCACGGACCTCGCTCTCCAGCAGGCCGTTGAATCGAGATCCAACGCCTCCGCATCCTTGTCCTTGAGTAGGGAGGTGTCGCGCACATGCGCTGCTACCTCCCTGAAGACGTTGGAGGCGTTCGCCAACGGCATGAGCTGCGCTCACACTGCCGGCGTTGCCTGGACGTCCTGGTAGCAATCTATGACGCCGATCGCGCGGAAGACCGAATAAATGGAAAAAATCTAAATAAATTCAAAGATTTTTTTTATTTCCTTGGGCATTGACGCATGACCTGCGTACCCAAAGAAAACGCCACTGGACGTGGATGCATAATTGTGAATAAAAGGAACAATGAATGTTAACACGTCCACGCCATTCAAGAAGATCTTAGAAACTGTCCAAAGCAATACTGTCAATGATCATGGTTTGCAGTTAGCATGCTTTGGATCAAACGTCAACTCGTCACCACCACGTCTGCATCCACGCAAGCGGAGATCCTACAGAAAAACTGACATCCGCCTTCCACAGAGGTTCAAAGAATGCAAAAATAAGCCACTCGCAGTTAGCATATGACGCAGTTCAGCAAATAATTCACATGCCGTTATTCATATGTATTTGTAGCACATACTTGACTGAGACATGCCGTCAGCTCAGTTACGTCAAGTCGATACACAATCACGTTTTCAAGAGAAAAATATACAGGACATTTTACCAAAAAATCTGTGTTGTAACTACGTCAATAAAGAGGTAGTAGAACATCGGGCTCATAACAAGTTTTTTTAATTTCGTAAAGAGAAAATCCTCTTGTTCTTAAATATGGTAATCTCCGACAATTTTTTTAAAAATCTGATTAGTGCTCACTAGTAGATGCTAATAACTACATAATGCGTGCTTAATTATTTTAGTATCAGAAATCGTTAACTATTAGAGACAAGAGTTCTCTCAAATGTATTCTGAACATTTTAGCATTGTTTCATCGCGTTCATGATTTCTCGAAGCGAATTACTTCAGCATGTATTTCATCGGAAGTGTTTGTTTTGTTAAACGCGCAATTGGCATCGAGGGAACAAACGAACGGGAAGAAACAAACACGAGACGTAAACACGCCTTCCGCTCGCATTCCGCCGCGGGGTAAAACCCTGGCGCTGCCGGCGGCCGCGTGAGCTCACGGCCCCCTATTGCGCAAGCCGCGTGGGGCCGGGTGGCCTGCTGAGGCGCACGACCGGCTGGACCGCGGCCAGCGCCGCGCAGACCATCGCCACCGCCAGCACCGCCGCCGCCGCCGCCGCCGCCGCCGCCGCCGCCGCCGCCGCCGCCGCCGCCGCCGGAGGAGGAGGAGGGGGAGGAGGGGGAAGAGGAGGAGGGAGGGGCGTGACGCAGGCGCGGGCTCGGGTTACGCGTCGCCGCCGCCGCCCTCGCCCGACTGGACGCTCTGCTGCCCCGCAGCCCTAGGTTCTGCTCCACTCCGCTCCGGCCCGCCCCGCCCCGCCCTGCCTCCTCCGGCTTATACTTGGCTTTTCGTAACGTGGCCGATGACATCAGATCATTTTTACACCTCCCGCCTTATAAAATGAATCTTTGTAACTGTGATCAGCACATGTTTGAGGCCAGGAGCCTCGTTCAGAAGGACGTTCGCGAATAAATTAAAAAGATACATTTTATAAGGCTGGAGGAGTAAAAATGACCTAATGTCATCGGCCACGTCATGAAAACCCAAGTATAGTTGTCTCACCACATCAACTGAAGTCGCTGCAGTACCTCCGACCGGGAGGTTCTAGGGTTCGAGCCCCGACGGTGGCAGGATTTTCGACACTAGCTACCTAGCAATAATAGATCAGGTTCAGCCGCTGTCTGGAGGAGAATTCTAGCTGTGATCGGCGAATCTCGCCACCTGCGAGGGAAGATCACCGCCCCTTCCCGCGATAAAATCACGCAGGACGGGACAAATGTCCTTAGCACTTGAATCATCCGGAATCATTAGTCAATCGAATTCACCCCCCTCCGTCATTCTCCGCCACTTCCTTTCCCGCCACGCTCCCCCATGCCACCCCTTGCCACGCCACGTCGTGTTTCTCTTGGCCCCGCGAGCTGCGATGCCCATCCTCTCTGCTTTACCCCGTCTTCACTCGTCTCACTTTCTCCAAGGCCCCCACCCCGTTCTTCCCCGTTGCTCTCCACCCCGCCGCTCCTCGCCCAATTCGTAGAGCGCCGCTCCGTCCGCTCTGCCCCGCTCTGTCACGTCTCCTAGCGCCTCGCCTGGCCCCACCCCGTCCCATCCCACATCCACCCTACCATTCCGTCCTAATTTTCCCCTACCTGCTACGCCATGCCTCACCTTATCCTGCCCGTCCGCTCTATCACGTCTCGTTCCGCCTCACCCTTTCACTTCCCACCGCCCTACTCTATCCTATTGCTCCCCGCGCCGCCTCTCCACGCTCGCTCAGTTCTTCCACTCGAGTACCGCCTCGCCTGCTTCACCTCCACCCAACCATTCCGTCCTGTTCTTCTCCGCTGTGCACCAGGGCGACCCGCCACTTCTGCTACCCCTCGCTCGATCTTAACCCGCCACACCTCCAGCCAAGCACTCCACCAAGCTCTTGTCCGCACTGCCACGCCCACCTCATCCCGTCCGCCCCGCTTCACATTCCGCGCCCCCTCCCCTGCCGCCCTACTCCCACTGACCGTCTCTTCTTGCCCGTTCCGCCTCAAAACTTGGTCGAATTCAGCGGCTGTTTGGAGGAGAATTTTAGCGGTCGGCCGCTATGATCGGTAGTTTTCTGTTTACTCTGATCAACGCCAGGAGAATGCCTGAGCAGTATCATAACAAACGGGCCACGGACCGCGTACCATCTTTCCATCCTCTTCCTTGTCCTATCCTCACTTACACTTATATGCACTACACTACCACACATGCCGGGAGGCCGGTCGGGAGCTTAGAGATTGTCCCGGCTGGAGCGGTGTCCCGCTGGTGGGGGATACCTGGTCGTGGAAAACCCTGCTAGTCCATCCAGCGGGGGAAGAACTCCAACCATTTCTTTACTTTTTCTAAAATGTTATGGTCTTCCGATATACATTTCAACAAAAAAACTCAATAAGAAAGTTAATCGCCTGGAAAAGTAAGTTTTTGGAACCAACATAATATTATTCATGTGGGTATTACATACATTATTTCAGTCTAGTTTCTTTCAAAAAGAGAAATTTGGAGGAGATTAATCTTGTATATTCTTACCTTTTCCTCTTCTATTATACATCTGTATTCATCGTTACTATAAAACATTGTTAATGCTTTAGTTGGTTTTTTCTCTCCCTCGTTTTATAACATTATTATGTTTTGAATTGGGGAGTAAGTTTTTATATCCGTCGTTATAACTTTTTCTCTAACATTCATTTTTCTGGAATAACTCGTCCAACTTTAATTTTCTATTTTCGTTTCATTACGCATTTGCTTATTTCTTTGTTTATCTTTTTCAACCTTCTCTTTTGATGCGGCTGTGCCTGCTTTTATGCTGCAGGTGACTGGTCACTTCTGACTCACCTTTTATTCTCTCTCTGTTGCGTTCCGTTTAGGTATGCGTCAACCATTGAGAAAGACAAATATATTTCCTCGGTGCCCCAAAGACACATTTTTGTATCTGCCTGTATATACTACCACTCACTCCTCATCAATTTTTCTTATCTCAGTCACTTCCTTCCCCGCCTTAGACCGCCTCTTCCTCAAACTACACTTCTGACACGTTCTCTTCTTCAATTTCACCAAGGTTCTCTCCTTCCCTAACTATTAGATCTTCCTTTTCTATGTCTTATCTCTTTCGGTAATGTACTCAGCTTCTGCCTGTCAACAAATTGCCCCTGAAAATATCCAAAGGTAACAATTTAGATGTATAATCCTGATGGGGAAACGTGTTAAAAATAAAGATCTTCTGAAGGACATGTTCCTTGCAGATGGCGATCGAAAGTTAAACGTGTCACAAAACAACTGCGAGCCCGGCGACCTTGAAAGAGCACAGAATTGCGCCTGCAGCATGTAGGTGACGCATGTATGCAACACGTGTGGTTCATTACTTCATTCCGAAGAAAAGGTGGCTTTGAGAAAGATGAATGAGCTTCACATAAATTTATCTACGCATTGTCCCACCCAGCTGTAGGTGACGTAAAGTCGATCTCACAGGTTTTTGGCGTAAGGTTTCCTCCTCTTACTGTTCCGTTGGCAGAGACTGTGCATTTACGTTTGATGCATTCATTTCAATTTTTATTTTCTTGTTGCAACACTTCAAAATAGTATAAATATAAATATCGCATTCGCAGCACACACAAAAACAATCCTAATAAAAATGGCATGCAATACAACAATTTGAATAAATTAAGTTTGATTTATTAAACAGGTGGCCTTTCTAAAACGTTATTATTATTATTATTATTATTATTATTATTATTATTATTATTATTATTATTATTATTATTATTATTATTATTACATCTTTTCCTTTTCTAATAAGTACCACGGATACTGCTCAAGAACAAAGCTCAAAAACAAATAAAGTGCTCTGAAATAACACTAGAACAAATTAAATATTTTAACAAAAACAGTTTTCAAGAATTTTCCCATAAGGTATTGTAATAGTGTGTGAAGAAAAGCCATTAATATAAACTAAAACCACATACTTTCTCGCCCTACTTTCACGCAAAATTACGCATAAAGTACTCAAATTTTCGAAAAAATGTTCATGACCTTATTTCAAAATCTATCTTTAAGGAACAGATTTCATTAAGGGGGAAAAATCTCTATTTGTAATATTTTAGTTGTAGTTGTAAAATGTTGAACTTTTGCAATTTTCGAAAAATCAAGGTTTTTAACGAACATGAGATCTGCACCATTCTCATAAACGTCATTCACTCTAACCAACAACAAAATTTAATGAAACATTATGAAGACTTTTTCTGAAAATTTTAAACGGGCTTCATGTAAAGTACGCACCCTCAAAATTAAAATATCGGTTTTAAATTCAAGGAGCCGCGACATCAGCCAGATCGACTGGGGAATATTAATTTTGGACAATATCGGCTGAACTGTTTAGCTGGTAGCATTGTTAACAGATAATCGGACAGACGAACAAACGGGCAGACGTTTTGCCGTAATTAGATTTTTCGGTGTCAATCTACAAAAGAAGAATTCTGGTGTCATCATGTGTTAGAGGATTTTTTTCTAAATTTAGGCACTGGATTTACCCTCTTTTTGGATACCAGTTCCCTGTAATTGGAGTTTTTCGGTCGAAAATTCGCGGTTTTTTTCGCGTCGCATTACATAACTTTCTCTCTACTCCGTAGCCAGAAAGTAAAAAGTGACTATTCTGCTAATGGTGGCCGCCTCTTTTTTGGAGCCTTATTCATCATCGACGTCAGCATTATCGTAAGCAGTGACGCACTGATTATGAGAAGTCAGTTGGTATGTGCAGTTGGTTGGCAACAAAATCAAATATTCGCATTTTCCTTTGAAAATGCATACTGTTTCATTGACTTTTTTTATTTCCTCCGGGTTGCTTTGTATCTATCCAACCCATAGACATCTTTCACATGGACGGAAGCTGCAGTGTTCTTTCAATTCGTTTTGCGCACTGGAAATTAGTATTATAGATTGTCATTCTTTTATATCATAAATGTGGAATAATGGATGGCGGTCGTGATTGGAAGCATTCGTGGCGCGCTCAGTACCTGGCTTCCCCACGCCCCGCCACTGGTGTGTGAAGTGAATGGGCCGCAAGGCTGCGGGGGCTGCTGGAATCTCAGTTGGCCTCCTCCCGCGCCTCGCGCCAGCCACCACGACGCGGCGCCGTGCGCCCGCCACTCCAAGTTTAGATCGCGTCCCTCCCCCTCCCCGCGCTGCGCTGCCCCCACGCCCACGTTGCGGGGAGTTGTGCAAAGCCCTCCACTACGCCACACGCTGACTCTCGCCGCTCTACCTCGCTCCGCCTCGCCCCGCTTCGCCCCGCTTCGCCTCGCTTCGTTCCACCCCACCCCACCCCGACCCACCCCGCCGCGCCCCGCTTCGCCACTCTTGGCCCCGCTTCGCTTCGCCTCGCTTAGCCCTGCTCCTCCCCGCCCCGCCCCGCTCCGCCCCGCCCTCCAGCCTGGGCCCGCCACGCCACCCTACTCCACGCCCTACCCTGCCTCTCCCCGCTTCACACCGCTCGCCACACCTTGTCCTACATTACAAGGTTCCGTCTCGCCTCGCCTCACATCGCCTTGAATTGCCTCGTATCGCATCTTATTTCTTCGTACCGCCTCGTATCGCATCGTATCGCATCTTATTTCTTCGTACCGCCTCGTATCGCATCGTATCGCATCTTATTTCTTCGTACCGCCTCGTATCGCATCGTATCGCCTCGAATATCCTCGTATCGCCTCGTCTATCGCATATCGCATCGTACATAGCTCCGTCCCTAAGCAATGCCTAAGCTCTTGCAATGCCTAAGTGATGCCTAATGCTTCTAAATGAACGACAATTTGAGTTTCGAAATGATACGCAATGTGTATAATAATTACTATAGTTTCCAATAATTTGTCATTTGAATAAGGTTCATTAGCCTTTACCCGAAATGAGCTACCTTCCTGCAAATTTATTTAGAGAATTTGAGAGTGCAGTGTCACCAACTAATTTTGACTTTCATGTTCACCGGCAGGAATTGGCTCAGTACCCGCATTGCGATACATGTACGTTGTGTAACATTATAGTTGCTCTAATGTGCATCTGAATAGGATGACAATTATTGAATTGGCTATCCAGCAACGTTTGCATAATGACAAGTTTTATTAAAAAACAATGATTTTCACACCTTTCATTATTTTAGTTTGAATAAAATTCACTCAGTACGTACATGCTTCTTGCAACACGGTGTACGTCTCTTTACTCGTAGTCAGAAAAAAATTGCTCAAACTCGATGGCTCACTGCCCGTCATAGCCTGCCCCTTGTTCTCCAAACAATTTATGAAGCAAGTGAGAAAGTGAATGCAGATACGTAACACAATTGTTCGATTTTAAACGTTCTAGAATATCACACATGAATTAAAATGTCATATGATGCTGTAGATGAGAAAACAGGGTTGATTCTTGATTGATATATCTGTCTTCAGATCCTAAATTATGTTATCACACGAGCCCTTGCGTGTAGACCGTTACAGCTTGTTCCCAAACGATAATGCTGGGAACATACCATGATGTTTTGGGCCAACAAGCAAAGTGCTTTTCTCGCCCGCTTTTGCCACGCCCTTTTCCTCCTCACTCTACTCGACCCGTCTTTCTTCGCTACGCCTGAGCCTGTCGCGCTTCAGTTTGTCCCGCCTCAGTTTGTCCCGCTTCAGTTTGCCCCGCCTCAGTTTGTCCCGCCTCAGTTTGTCCCGCTTCAGTTTTTCCCGCCTCAATTTGTCCCTCTTGGATTCCCAGAGGGAAAGTGTGTTTTGGAGTCGGTTCAAAAGACTTCATTGAGTCAATCCAGGCAATACAACACAATCAGCCGAAAATAATGCATAGCAATAATGATCGAAACAAAAGTATTTATGAATGGCCATGTTTCCTGCAAAACAATATCCCAGTAACTCGACCCAGAAACGTATCCCTCAGCGATATACCATCAAGTAAGTCTAGAGAACATTCGTTAAAGAACGTGTAGTGTTTGCTGTAGTTGCAGATCATAGAATTAGATATTAGATGATCATAAAATTAGATAGAAGCATTATATATTACAATAAGTTTTTGTTCACAAGACCTTTCCAAAAAATATCGGACGGCGTACCTCACAATTCACTGCAAGCTATCTCGGCTTAATGCAAACAGATGATTTTTTCTCCCTCCCTTATTTCAGTTCTTCTCTCTCAGTGGCAGCGCGGTATTTGCACAATATACTTTTCTCCTCTCCATTACCAAGGCTTTAAAAGCTCTTTAAAAGAACGGTGAAGATTTTCAGGGTTAAAACTGTTGAAATGTCAGACTTATTAAAGTTTTAAAACAGTTTGTTTAAATATTCTCGGTTGTTTTGTTTATTTCAGAATATTGAGGTGTAAGTTATCTTCAATGATTTGTATTTGTTAATGAAAAGAAAGCTAATGGGAAG
The DNA here is from genome assembly GCA_011170035.1 of Teleogryllus occipitalis. NCBI lineage: Eukaryota > Metazoa > Arthropoda > Insecta > Orthoptera > Gryllidae > Teleogryllus > Teleogryllus occipitalis. The sequence goes on from BLKR01000366.1 coordinate 316,954, forward strand.
TTAAAAATTCATTATTTTGATCACAATATATGAATGATTGCTAGGAGGAAATCAATTTTGTTCTCCACTGTAATTCAATAAACGTGAAAGGAGTGAAAATAATAAAATGACAGATTTCCCCACAACTGCGGAAATCTAACATGAATTTTGTATGTAACTTTCAAAGAGTTATATCATGTAATCATCTGTTTAAATAATTAGTTCTTTATTCCCGTATAATTGCTATTGATTTATTGCTTAATGGGAAAGAAGACTGGAAATGTATCTATTTTTCGACGTGGGGAGGATGTGTGTTTTGAGTTCGGAGGGGCTAATTGAAAAAAAAGGTTTGTAAAATTGAATTGACTACTGGTTGTTAAGTGATTTTTGCATAACTGATTTACAAAAAATTCAGACTTTAATATTTAAAAATCCTTATTCGATTATTGTATCGCAACTGAAATGCTACAGAAATAATTCATGTATATACACTTTTCTTTATGAATCTAATTAAAAGCGTATTTTTGGGACTCGACTATTACTGCTTGTGCTTTGGAACGTGTGGCCACGACTGCCCGAGCCGTGCGTTCAGCGGGTTGCATCATCAGGCGGTCGTAGGGGTTAGTAGTGAGCAAAGTCTACAGGGCAGTTTCAGGTCGTCGAATGAATTTCCGCAAGAAGGACGCACACACAGGCACACACGTTCCCAAACATGCATACTCGTGCACGTATATGACTATACTTATAAGAGCATGCATTCTCGTACAAGTAGATGCATAATTTTCTTACACTTATTACATACTCCTACACGTACATGCAGTTACACTTACATAGGTACTCTTACGCGTACATGCACACACTTAAACGTACATGCATACCCGTACATGTACATGCATCATGTTGTTACTCTTACAAACATACTCTCACACGAACATGTATATTGTTACATGCACATGAATACTCTTACACGCACGTGCATACTCACACACACACACGTACTCTATACGAATGTATGTATAGAGTCTCGCACACTTCCATATATTCACACTCTCTCACACACATGCTCATACGCTCGCACATGCACACGTTGGGAGCGGAGGGGGCTGAGTGAAAGAGAGGCGGAGGCTGGCGTCAAACGTAGGAGCGCAGGCAGGGGGAGGCGGGGGTGTAGAGCGCGGGCGCGGAGAGGGGATAGGGGGGCGGGGAGCGTGGGGCGGAGGGAGGACGGGGAGCGCGGGGCGGGGAGCGGATGCAGGGCGCGGGCGCGGGGCGCGCGGAGGCGGTGGGCGGGGCGGGAAGCGCGGGGCGCGGGGCGCGGGCCGGGGGGGGGGGGGGGGGGTGAGAGGCGGGGACGTGGAGCGCGGGGCAGAGGGTGGACGAGGAGCGCGGGGCGGGGAGCGGGCGCAGGGCGCGGGCGAGGGCGAGGGCGCGGGGCGCGCGGAGGCGGTGGGCGGGGCGGGACGGGGCGGGGCGGGGAGCGGGGGCGTGTGTGGAAGCGCAGCGGCTCCGCCGCGTCACCTCGCGGGCACGCGCCCCCAAATAGCGCGCGGGCGACGGCGACTCACCGCTCGGGAGCGTCGGGAGGCGCTCTCATCGCCCTCGGGAATCCGGCGCTGCCAACCCTTGCACAAGATTAACACCGCGCCAATGCGCTCGCCTCGTGGATTGAGCGGATCGTTGTTGCTTCGTCTTTTGCAACTGTCGCCCTCTGTTCTTTTGTTTCGTAAGCAGACGGAGGACGTGGAGATGGAGGTACGACGGGAAGGGGGATTTGAACTCAACTTTCGTAAACAGTTCAATAAATATATCGATCGAAGAATGGGGTCTGATTCATGGCATTCTGCGGCAAGGTAAAGCGATAAATAGCGTTACTGTGTTTTACCTTTGTACTACGAGTAAGAGCTTCGTGCATATGACAGCGCGGGGCGACCGAAAGAGATGCTCGCTGAAGGCGCTTTGCTCTTGCAGGGAGTAGCAGAATTGCTCAATTGCAAATGAACGTAACCTTCGTACACAGTGTCTTAGAATAAATGTTACAAACTTCTTCGGCATGCAGGAATGGCGAAGATGATCACGTTTTGCCAATGAACACACGGTGGGACATCTTAGAACGAAGTTACACAAGAGACATCTGTCCCTGATTGATGGACAACTCGTCTTTCACTGATGTTTGGTAAGTACTCGAAATATTTTGAACTGCGTCAGAACGTGTACTTGCCAATTAACAGTGCACGATGAGTTGCCTGATGCTCAGGGGCACATGCCACATGAGTTACACGTGGTATGAGATTTCCCACCCCTAGCTCATGGGCAAAACTTTGTCATCTTCGATTCCTCTACATGTGCTAGAGGTTTGTGACATTTATTTTGAGACACCTATGTTATACTTCAGTTTTTCTAACATGGCGGCTGAGAGTAGTATCTCCAAGATGGAATTCGGCGCTATTTTTTGAGTTGTTCTCAGTCCTGCCGGTAGAGTCGCTTGATCTGCTACACTGCTTGAGGCGGTCGCCATCATATTGCGACCTATTGCGGCAGGATTCAGAATGTCTCAAAAAGTCGTGCCAAATTCTATCTTGGATATACTACCCTCAGCCGCCACGTTAAAAAAATCTCAAGTAGAATCAGTGTATAGGCTAGACGGCGGTGACGCAAGACGCCAGAAAACGCGCGCTGAGCGTTTGAAGTGCTTGGACCGAAAGAGGAGCGGATTGTGCGCTTGCTGAGGAGGCGGTGGGCGGTGTGCTCTTGCAGAGGCGGGAGGTGGACTGGAGCAAGCACCCGTCGGTGGCGCGCCCCAGCCAGGTGACGCTGCCCTTCCTGGCGTTCGCGCGCCGGCCCGCGCCGCACCACGAGGAGGTGCGCCGCCGCGAGCTGCACTCCGCCGCCCCGCGCTCCAGGCTCGTCTTCGAGGTGCCGCGCCGCCCGGACTTCCGCTACGCCTACTAGACGCCGCGCCCACTCTCTCGCTCTCTCTCTCTCTCTCCCGCTTCGACGCCCCACGACTTCCAAAGGCGAAGTGAATGGTAACCCTCGTTCATACAGGGTGGAGAAAAGGTGTTCTTTTCTCCGAGTTGCTACGTGCTATAAAAGACATAATACGAGTTATCCACTGTTAATCCACTAATCCAGTTAATCCACTGTTAATGTAATTTCTGGTCATAAGGATGATATTTTTCAGTGAACACGTTTATTAGAGGACTTTCATTATTTCCAAGAAAATGATACAAAAATCTAAATATGAGGGTTACCATTCTATCCGCCCATACCCGTTAATTCACTACTATTTTAGAAGAAATAAACTGATTTTAACAAAAGAATGCGTCATGTTGATATTTCTTTATTACTTGTTTATGATCAACTGATGACCTAGGGCAATTTGCCACCAGATGGAATCCGTAAAATGTTGCGTAGAGTACAAAAACAAAAATGTACAATGTTACCATACTCCTTTTTACGCTTAGGGTATCGAAATGCACTTCTTGTCTTTGTTGTGTCTCTGTATTAAGACAGGTTTTAACTAGATGTGCTTCATGATGTTCTGTCATCCATTTTTGTTTGTTTATAACTTCTTGTAGTTTTGCATCATCGATATTCTTCTCCCTCCTCCTTTCTTATTTTTTGTCTTCTGTTAATGTTTTTTTAGAATAAATTCAGCGCCAAATATGCCCCATCCAAATAGCCTTCCTGATATTTATTTTTCCAATCACTTTCCATTCCGCTCCTGTTCTTCTCAGTTACATTTTATTATTTTTTGTACATTGGGTGCTCAAACGTTCTTTTAGTATATTCCGTCAAACAGCTTTGAGACGGAATATTTTTTTGATTATTTGTGGAAAAAAAAGTAAATGGGTATCAACTTTGATGCAGATTTATTTCTCTTTCTGTAATGTTATATTGTAATTTTTTAAATTAACAGTATAAACAAGTGGTTTGATGAAGATACTACCGTTGTATGCTGTTTGTTAAAAATAACTTCAATTTATCCTCATTATAATTTACAAATATGACTTATTTATTGTAAATTACTTTACTGTGTCATTCATCTTTGTAAAATGTAATTTATCTTTAGCTGTTGAATATCTTGGTTGAAATGTGCACAAAATATGTTTCGTAATGTAATGCATTTCCAAACAGAACATTCATATCCATACTGCAGTCCGAACATTATTCACAATTGAAACATGATATTGTAATTCAAATACCTATTCCATTTGCTTAGCTCAGGAGGGATTCGATTGCGAAACGAACTCGAACTAGGTCGAAACTAATATTTCTCGCAAAAGATGTAAATTTTTCTGTAAACTCATACCAAGAAATATATATTCCAAATAACAGGTCTAAAAAACGTAGCATTCTCAATTGCTTTAGACATTTTATCATCTATATGTGCTCGGTTCTTAGAACTCGGTTTAAAATGGCAGACATTATTCACATATTACCTTTGAAATTAATATGATTATTTTACAAGAATATCCTGAAAGCTATGAAATTGTGAAACGCAGTTGTGATATGTCATTTGTCATTTGCATTGAATATTGTTTGCAACCGAACATTAAACGAGTGCGTATGTGTTTAGAAATAGCTCGTTTGGAAACTCAGACGCTTTTAGTTTCTTGGCCTATGATAGAAATGTGTGATCTATCCTGGGCGCGGGCGCCTTTGTAGGGAAAACTAACACAAGCTCTTACAGAATTGCAATTATCACTTCATCATTTGCTTTTCTTCACTACTGTTAGTTTCTTCAGTGATTTTTTATATTGCATTCTGATTGCTTAATGCTAACAAAGTTATTATGCATTTTTGTCTCAAGTTTTAGATATACTTTTTTTATTTTTTGTGGAAATTAGACTAATAGACTGTGATATATTTTATTACTTCGCTATGTATTTTTTGCTGAATAATAAAACAAATATATTTTAAATAGCATTTATGTGTTTTAGTTATCCTTTGAATTTCCCTTATTCCCATTATCTCCATTAAAGCGAGAGTTAAAATTTCAATATTGCACACGACATAAAAGCTTTGGAAGCAGTTACAAAAAACTTTTTTGATTGTGGTGGGGTTAGCTTGGCAGGGAAACTAGATTATTAGAACTAATTTATAAGTTATGTTAAATATGCTAGGATAGTACTGTATGTATTAGTCCAGATATTTTGTGCAACTGTAATCATTTTTTTACAGTTGTTCGAATTACTTGCAAAGTGTAAATTGCTTATATCTTCAGAAATAATATTTCTTATCTGAGATTAGGGTTCTGAATTGGTAAGTTTATATTAGAGGAGAGAAATCAAGCGATGCATATTATTTTGTGCATGGTTTACTTTCCGATTTTGTCTGCACTTATTTGTGAACATTCTTCTGAGAATGTCAATGCATATTTTTGGCCCATTTGGGGCTAATTGGTTCATATTCAGTTAAAAGTGTGTGATAAAATGCTTCTTCTCTTAAGAATAACACTTTGAGTTCTATGAGTGTGCGTGATACTTTTCTTGTATGTGACACAACTCTTTGATATGACAACGCGCAGCTTGACGCGTCATTGCTTGTCTCTGAGAGAAACATCCGATTCCATTGTTCATATTGTGGCATGTTACGCGAGGCAACGCTCCACAGCCAGAGCTGTGTAGTCGGAACACGTCTGGTAAAGTCAGTAAAAGTAATAGAGTGAACACGAAATTTCCTGAATTGAAACACTTAAGAAAATATTTCGGGATTATTGTAAACTACGCTTAAAGCGAGGACACTTTCTCAAATTGTCGTATAAATATATATGTGAAAATGTAACAGTTTTCTGCGTAGTAATAGAGAATTGTTAAAATCGTTTTAGTTTTGTGTTCTTGATATATGCATTTACATTAGGCTGTGTGTCAAAAACCGCCTGTTGAAAACGTATTATCCACTTATGTATACGTATTATCCACATACGTATACGTATTATCCGCTTACGTATACGTATTATCCGCTTACGTATACGTATTATCCGCTTACGTATACATATTATCCGCTTACGTATACGTATTATCCACTTACGTACACGTATTATCCACTTACGTATGTGTTAAAAAACAAAGAAAAAACAAGCAAAATAAAAAAAAAAAAAATTAAAAAAATAAAAAAAACAAAAAAAAAACGCGCGTCTGCAGATGACGCTGAAGCCGCCGGACGTGTTCCGTGCTCCCGGAGCGCTATCTGACGCAGCGCCCTCGAGGCAGAGTGCGCGCCCGCGTTGTGGAGCGTTGCCCGCGCCCTCGTGACGTCATGGCGAGCGCCCCACGCGCACAATTCCAGCCGCGCCGCCCCACCCGCCCGGCTCAACGAACGGCCCTGTGCCACCCGAGCTCAACCAACGGTCCTTTCAGATAGCCACTGAGATATGCTTCTTGCCTAGTGATGAAATTTGAACTTCCCGGGAGATCAAAAAATACTTAGTGTATTCGATATAAGGTTCCCTTACGAGCAGTAAATCTATAGTATGGGGCAGTCGCGTTTGCTTTTCTTTGAAGGAAGTACCCTAGGGAACATTTTGTCTCCTTAAAAAGTCGTCTCTACCCTGTTCAAATCTAGAGCAAGCAGTCATTAAACCATATTTAATATTTATATGGGTAACCGAGAACTGTTGTTGAACCGATATTATCGCTGTTCGGAAAGCTGTACGGGAATTGCATAAGCGTCGCTAATTAATACCCAAGTAATTAAGGAAGTACAAGCGCGCTTTAAATTTTCCCACTTTTCGTCGAAAATTTATGCTCGTAGTGAACCATAAAGTCCACATGATCTTGTGGTGGATGGATTTGAACATGTATAAAATACGTGTTTTTTTCGACGTGAGGTGCAATAGAATACGATGAGGCGATAAATGAAGAAGTAAAGTGACAGTTATGATACATTAGCCCTTCGTGAGAGTGGGCGGGCCGGCGCTGGCAGACAATAAATGAAGAATACCCACGGAACTCATAGAAATAACGTGAATTTTTGAGGAGGACTCGCTTAGCAAAATATCTAAATTTTATTCAAGTTGGCTTTGAGTGACGAAGTTTTACAAAATTATGTTTTAATAGTCTAAACAGAGGCATTTATGTCGAAATTTGTGGTAGGTTATTAAAAATATATTTCGAAGTTAGTATTTTATGAAACAAACGTTTATATTTTGGACGATTTGCTAACTCAAGGAATAAAATACACTTTTAATATTTATTTCATTTTTTGGTGTTTATCATTTTTTTGCGTAATCTAGCACAGTAACTGCAGAGTATATATGAATTTTATGAGGATCATTCAAAAAGTAAGGAAACAAGTACTGTCATTGACATGCTTTAATCCACAAGCAGAAATACTGTTACATTGTAGAAAATCACCTTAATGCATATTAATTTTCAACAAATCTCCAAATAATAATTTCAACGTTAGAGCTAGGCATTGAGGGAGGATATCAGGGTCTAATCCCTGAAGAACGTCATAACAACTTGCTTATCTACAATATCGGTCATGAGTCGCTCATCAACCAGATGCTTCTTTAATCCAAAGTGATGAACATGACCGGGTTCCAGATTGAGCTAGTATCACGTGTAATTTTTACCGTACTTCCGATAATATGACGATCTTTTCAGGCCCTGCATAACAAACTGAGAGTACATCACTTTGGATGAAGATCTATCAGAATATTTGATTATTCACAACCTATTCAATGATCCGTCTCTAGGGTACCCTTATGGACTAGAGGTACCCTTATGACTCGATCTTGTTGGTGCTTTAGCAGCGAATTCTTGCTCTGATTTTGAACCAGAAGTTTCAATAAACACTGACTAGCGAAAAGTAAATTGTGTACCGCTGACATTTTGTATGCTGCCTTAGAATAAATGTTACAAACGTTTTGGAGAATAGAGGGGAGATATAGAGAAGTCAAAAATTATCACTTTTGTCAATGAGCTTACACATATAAAACAAACACCTTATACACAGATGTTCTGCAGGTTACATTTTGATACAGTCAAGGAGATATCATGAACCTAGTGAAGATCTGTATACAGGGTTGTCTATCATTCAGAGGTAAATATTTCACGTATAACTTCGTTTTATGAAATTCCCCCCTACATGCTCATTGGCAAAAGGTGATAATTTTCGACCTCTCCACATATCCTAGAAGGTTGTGACATTTGTTCTGAGCCAGCCAAGTACATCCGCTGCAGAAGTATATCAGCTTGTGGCGTAAAGTGTGTCGATGGGAACTCTAGTTTCATGAGCTTTTGAATCAACCTCGAATATCGCAACTGAACTTTGCTCAGAGAGATTAGTTGGGTCTTCAAACGACGGGGCTTAAAGAAGGTCATGCGAGAGCTCCTCCAAAAGTTTAGGTTTGCTGATCGTAGCACCTGCGTGTGTCCATGAGAGCTCTGAAGGACAGGGTGCGAATTGACGAGGGAGGTTGGCGTGGATGGTCCGTTCCTTGAGAGTTGGACGTCCTGTTAACTGGAGTAGAAACATTAATTTCTCCTCAATATACGAGTAGTTAATCCTAATCAAGTGCCGTGTATACGATTTTCTTGATCTGAAGTTTTAAAAATGAATCTAAATGACAGAATATTAGTTTGTAATAAGTCAGAAGTCATAAGACATTGATGTCAATATTTAGATTCTTTACACATTAAAGACAGTTAATATTTTAATAAACATATTTAATAGTTCAGAAAAATGGAGAAATACAGTGATTGTGCCTTGAACTGTACAACGTTTCGACCAAGTTTTATGTATTTTTCAAGTACAAAAACAATTATTGTCAAAATCACTTTTCCAAAACATTGTTTTACAAAGCCAATATTTTGGAAGAGTAGTTTTAACAACTCTTGTTTTTGGTTTTGAATTAGACATCAAAAGTTTGTCGAAACGTTTTATAATTCAGAGCACGATTATTACATTTTTCCTGTTTTATAACCTATTAAGCTTGTTTATTAAAATTTTAACCGTCTTTAATATGAAAGGGATTTAAATATTGATACCAAATGACTGAAACTGGACAAGAAAACATTATCGACAGCATTAATAGGATTGATTCAAATTGCGCGAGAATGGTATTCGATTGATTCATCGCTCGACATCTCTTGAACTGCTGACTGCGTCGGACTGAAAGCGGCAATTGGTGCTGCAGCGAGGTGTGAGCGGGTGGTGGGTGGGTGTGCCCGCAGACGCCGCGCCACTACGTGGTGCTGGACGAGCCGACGCGTCCGCGGCGCGCCGAGGAGCAGTACTCCTACTCGTACGCCAGCGAGGTGCAGAGCTCGGGCAGCGGCGGCCCGCCCACGCGCTCCTACTCGAGCAGCAGCGAGCGAGTGAGCCGTTCGGCGGGCGGCGGGCCCGGCAACTACTCCTACTCCACCGAGCGCTCTGAGCGCTCGTCGGGCTACCCCGGCGGCTACCACTCCTCCTACTCCTCCACCTCCTCCGGCCGCCTGCCGCACGGCACCAGCTACCGCCACTACAGCTACCGCGTTTAGACCCCGCCCCCTCTCCCACGCCGTGCCCTAGCGCCCCTCACTCACCCTGGACCCTGGATTAGACCGTTGACTTCCCCTTTCGATGTAACCTCTAACTATTCACCTTTGCATGTAGACTGTAGTGCCTTGGGTTCACTTTTGGATGTAGACTATAGCACCTCAAGTTCACCTTCGGAGGTAGACTATGATGCCTTAGGTTCACCTTTGGATGTAGACTATAATGCCTTAGGTTCACCTTTGGATGTAGACTATAGTGCCTTAGGTTCACCTTTGGATGTAGACTATAATGCATTAGGTTTACCTTTGGATATAGACTATAGTACCTTAGGTTCACCTTTGGATGTAGACTATAGTGCCTTAGGTTCACCTTTGGATGTAGACTATAATGACTTAGGTTAACCTTCGTATGTAGAGTATAATGGGTTGGGATAAGTGCCGGGACAAATTGCAACCAACGGAAACATTTTTTACTTGTCAATTATCTCAGAGCGGCGAGTGGCAGCTATTGGTACAGTGGCAGATCTATTGCAGAGCTGCAACTGTCATATGGCGCGCGGAGGCGTGGGCGGTGCAAGCGGCCTCGCAGCCGGATGCTCCCAGCCCCGGCTTGCCAGGCCCTCGCCCCGCCCTCGCCTCCCTGCCCCGCCCCGCCCCCGCCGACGCGAACCGTCCCTTTGGCGCCCTCCACGCAACGCCTCTTTGTTCCGTGGACTTCTGACGACCGAGTCCAGCACTAGGAGTCAGAGCGAGAGAATGGCACTTAACTCTCCCACTTAACTCACGCACTGTTGAGACAATATATGGCTAGGGACGCCACGTGTATTCCACATAGCGCTGTTTGCCTTCAACAAATCCACAAATCACTTCTGTTTTCACTATTCCGACCATCTTCATTGTGAATGTGTGGACTATTGAATACAGCAGATCAGTTCACACTTCATTATGTTATATGAAAATATTTTCAGTGCTTTTTACCACCGCAAGGTAACAAAAGGATGCACACATCCTTAGGTCATGTGACACGATCTGCTAGAAAGCAAATCTAGTGCGTGTGGAGCATACAGGGCGTTGTACCGTTTGGTTGTCGGCATGATACGCATACAAATGAAGTTGGAGGAACGTAATGGAGGGCGCGAGACGGACTGTCGTTCTCAAAGGCTCCGCTAGGGCGCGGACCTGCTTCCGCTTCCGCAAAATCCCCTCTCTAGCGCTAGGCAAACGCAGCTAGATTCAAACCAGAGCGGATTGACCGCAATTTTTGGTAGGTTTTTGTATTATTCGTGTTGAAATTTTTTTGATGTTCAATTTTTAGCTTTTGCTGCTTTTTATTAAAATATTTACAATTATTTTTGGGCTAGACTTTTTTGTCGTTTTTTTTCATTATATCGAACAAAGGTATGGATCCCTAACATGAATGTCTAAATCTATAACGTCTCGATGACCCCGAAACGATTCAGATACGGTGATAGACATTTCACATCGTGCAAAGCAACGTCACAAAGAATTCATTATTCGAATAGCTTTTACTTAGTAGGAAATATGCAACATCTGTTCTTCTAAACATCAATATAACACTTCAGCGAACCAGGACATTAGAACATTTCACTATCACTCCAGAGCCTGTAATTTCTTCAGAATTACTTACTTGCAAAATAATTTCACGTCACGACTACATTTCCTGGTCAAAATGCATTATTACTAAGAATACTCGTGCTGTTTATTCTCCATTAACACCTTAACGAATCCTTCCCAACGACCTCATCATCCTCGCCCCTAACCCGCCGCCACGGACACAGAAAGAAAAGCAAACGAAGCGATTGCATCGGACACTTGTCACACCTGTCAGCCCGCAAATCGCCTCCACGGCCACCGTAGGTAAGAAACCTCGCCGAAAAACAACCGCACGTAAGAACAAAAGCACTCGCCATGACGTCCGGCGCAGAAAAAAGCGCCTCCTTTTGTGTTCTCGAGAACTAATGTGTGGTGTTGGTGCCTGTTCTGTTTCTGCCTCGCCCCCACCCTACCCCCGCCCCCGCCCGTTCCCCGTCCCACCCCCGCCCCTCCCCGCACGCCCCGCCCCGCCCTGCTCGCCGGCCGCCCGCCCCGCCAACAGTGGGACCCCTACCTCACCCCCGGTGTCGGCAAGGTAAGTCCAGCGCTCACTCAAACGCTGCAACGCACACACGGACGGGGCTGTTGCTTGCTCACCACGCTCACCCGAGGGCCGTCCACGACGAGGGGCTCGCAAAAGCAAAAACTGCATTAAGAATTTGGAGCCTTTCTGAGGAAGTTTTGAAAATGTTGTTGAGGCTCCACATAAGGTGCCTCCCAAAATCAAAATTCCCGTTTCAAACACAGAACTCAGGCAAAATTCTACGATATTTGAATTAAACTTTCATATGAGAACATTCACTTGATATACGTGTCAAAAGCCGAAGAAACCTTGATATTTTTCCTGATTCAAATTTCAACTTGCTTCGAATCCTTTATTTATTTCTTTTTCTTTCTTTCTTTTTTCTTTCTTTCTTTTTTCTTTCTTTCTTTTTTCTTTCTTTCTTTCTTTCCTTTTTTCTTTCGTTTTTTCTTTCTTTCCTTTTTCTTTATTTCTTTCATTCGTTTTTTTCTTTCTTTCCTTTTTGTTCCTTTCCTTCTTTCTTTGCTTTTTTACTTTCTTTCCTTTTTTCTTTCTTTCCTTTTTCCTTCCTTCCTTTTTTCTTTCTTTCCTTTTTTCCTTTATTTTATTTTTCTTTCCTTTCTTTCCATCTTTCCTTTTTTCTTTCTTTCTTGTTTTACACAAACAACATACCTAAACGTTTTTGAAAATAGCGCTTTCAAATAAATCAAGTTTATCTTTAATTTCAAAAAAGCAATCTGGTAATTACCCCATTTTATAGACATGACAGAATATGATTCTAACTTTTTGTACAAATCAGACGTTAAGTCACTCCTGATATGCATTCTTTGAAATCTGGTTATCTATGAAACTGGTTTGCAGTACATATTATTTTACATAAAATGCAAAACAAAAGGTAAATAACAAATACCTCTGGTTTAAATTGTTGGGCAAGCAATAGATCTCATGAATCTCTACGATTCTCATGACGTGTCTCCCATTTCCTGAATTTTTATTAAGAGGAGCTGTTATTACTTTTCTGATATGTTTTCTATTCCTTTATTTCTCGTACATGTGCTTGTCATTGTTTGCTTTCGTTCTTCGCTTTTAAGTTATGTCTTGTGTGTTTGTTAATGTATGTTATGTGAAATGTGAGCTTTGGTATTATTATGTGTTGTCTTTACGTATTTATCGAGTACAGCTCTTCAATATACAGAGGACAATAAAGAGAATGAGAAAATAAGATTTCGTTTATTTTTGAGTATACTAAATATTGTCAATAGATTTATTAAATTAATTCATATTTTAGTTGGCAGACACGTCATCTGTATGTTTCGTGTTATATGTTAAGTGTGTAGGAATAATTAAATTATTGGTAGTTTCTATTCAATAGATAAATGTAATGTAGATAATTATTTTTGTAGTTATAGAGAAATGTAATAAAAACACAATACACTGATTTCATATACAATTTATTACATCAGTTTCATAGAAATAAATTGGATGAAGAATAAGTGGCGTTGATTTTAATAATGTTATTTCGGCGTTATTTAATTATTATAATTATTTAGTTATTATAATTTGATAAGACGTATTCAAGATAACTTTTTTCTTTTTTGAAATCGTACACAACAGAACTGGGAATATCAGCACGATTTTAAAATAATTTCAAAATTGAAGGATTGGTTGGATGTACATTGAAACAAGAGAAACTTATGACTTTTTGATAATATTCATCATGTTTACTCCTTCTGTTCGAGCAGCAACATAATCTTGTCAGAGTTCTCACTTGATTGGATTTGAGTGTATAATGCAAGTTCATGAACTGTATTGAGTGTCTACAAGAAGTTAGCGCTCTGTAAGGAACTTGTGTGAGGAGTCTTTGGAATGTGACGTGTCTTTTTCTTGTATTTTTACGTTCTGTAAATTAATTATGAGAAATATATCATTGAAAACAAACTCTTTATTAACTTTCAAGTGAATTGTGTAAAAGCTAGAACAAAAACGAGAAAATTTATAAAAAGAGCAAATGCATTAGGTGTGAAAATCAAAACCATTACCTAACTATTCAGTGAAATCTCTCAGCAGTAGAGCACTTGAATTCCCTTCCAAATTTCTGGGATCACGGTTGAAATTCATATGATTATACTTTTTGTATATAGTGTACAAAGTGGTATCCTGGAAGATTACCTAAAAACTTTTCAGTTTACCTGCTTCTAACTCTATGCCTCATCACCATTCATCATCCTCTCTTTGCTTGAATTTAATATGTTTAATATGAGTAGTTTTGGGGAGTTATAGTTATAATATAATTATTCTCTAAAGCGGGATCGAAGTCAAAATAATTGAAGTAAACATGATGAGTAGAATACCGAAAGTTGAATGCTTTTCAGTTGAATGCTTTTGAACGCTCTCTCCAACGGGCAGAGAGCACTGAAAATGGAAGGGGGCGAGACTTTCTTTTCCCATCCTCCCACAAAAGAGGGCAACGCCACTTTTAAGCTTTTAGGCTCACAGGTGTACATGGGAGGGGCAAAGCACGTAAGCTCACAGGAGCACACTTAAGCAATGTGGAACCTCACAGATGCACACATAAGCAATATGGCTGGGGCTTTGGGCGTAAGCGACGGTCGGATGCTGGATGTGGGCATCATACTGGGAGCTGCTTTTTACTGTTTCCTTTTTGGAATTTTTCGTTCCACTTCTATCCAGGAACCTAATTTGGGAAATGTACTTACATTTCTTTTTTTATGATATTCCTTTTTTATTTTTAGGTATTTTATTACTTTTTTATCAACATTCCAATTTTTTAAATTGACATGTATTTCGTGATTTTATTCGCCAAGAAATGAGATTTTGAGTATTTTTATATTTCGGGCTATTTCATTCCACTGTTGTAAAATTCGAAATTTTTAGTCCCCGTTGATTCACTGGTTTGGTGTTTCTTAATTTTGTTTGTGTTTGAATGTAGATTTGGATAAATGTGTAGTGTTGGCTACGTAAAATATGTTTTACGAACCCAATGCAAATACAAATTATCTGCGGCAAGTTTAATTATTTGTAAATTGGTTGATTGGTACCATTTTGATTGCAATAAAATACAGACGCTTCAAAATAAGAATTTAGATTAGTGATATAAAAACTTAAGGAAATATTTGGTTGAAATTATATTTAAAAACAATACTTTCCCAATTTATACCTCAGTGAACAGAATCTATTTGATTAAAGGTGTCATTTTACTTACCCAGAATTAAAATAGTAATAATGTAATAAGAATTTTAATACTTTTGAGGTTTTTAATACTATCCTTTGTAGCATATTTTATTCTCAGTTCTTTCGAGAAGAAAGTCCGAAGATTCAAATGAAGTTATCTGTTAGTCATGATCATAATTCTCATACAGAAAAAGTATATGATGGGCGTTTAAGATAACATTGGAGACCTCATAATAATGAAGAACGTGTGCACTTGAAACTTTTCGCAAACAGCCGTAACCATTCAGGTATTTCACCTCTCGTAAACGCACCAAAACGGTTCAATTCTTCGGCATTAGAGATATTTCAATTCGATAATGAATATAAAGATCGCAACATTGTAATGTAATGAATTGCAGTTTTAAAAAAATATTAATAAGTTTTAAGTATTAATTCGGAAATCATGGAATAGAGGAATGTTGTTAATGAGAGAAATGTAAGTACCAAAAGGAAAAGCTTCTCCAATTGGACAAAAATATTCTATTTGCTAACATTTAACTAATCCCCTTGTAAAAATCATTTAAATTGTTTGCTGTTATCTTGGAGATTGTGATTGAAACAAAATAGATAAATAGGCTATGGATCAAAAAATGCAACGAATAATATAAATGACTGAGCTTTCTTTTCGGCTTCCTCCGCATTAGGTGGTCCCCCGTTCGATGCCCGACAGACGTTCGGCCGGCGCGAACCCAGGCTGTATCTCTTCACTGACTGCGTTGTTCTGTCGCTCTGTCTGTAGATCATTTGGGTGTCTCCGCTGAGTGGCCGAGTGTACTCTACGGTACATAACATTCCACTAACATCTGCTTCACGCAAGTATTCTTAACGCTGTGCTGCTCACCGCCGCTCCACTGACTGCGTTCGGCCTAGGGGTGGAGGTTCAGGAGGGTAGGTTGAAAACAGAACGGGGGAGGATTCTGGCTTGTGGTTGTCTTGTTCATATATCGAGCGTTAAAATCGATTAATAAGTAACTACCAAAGGTAAGTCCGATTTTACGTTCGATACTTTGAAATTATATCAATCAGTGATTAGTCAATTTCAGTGAGTCTATTATTGTCGCCCCTATGCTGAACCGAAGAGTAGAATGAATTTGGCTTTGTAGACATTAGAAATATTAGCTGCGCAGCTTGCTTCTTCTATAGCTATCTACTTTAGTTTCATTTATGTTTTAGCTTTTTTAGATTTTCACCAAATTTTTGTATATAGTTTATGTACACAAATTGTACTATTTATTTATTATCATTTTGTATTTATGTGATAATTTTTATATCTTTCTTGTTTCAGCTTTTGTGATTTTCTATTTTGAAATATTTTGTTTACTTTTTATGCTCATATATTTCGCTTAAAATATGTGGCAGTAATTTTTGATGCGTAGATTGTTGTTATTGTAGCAATTATTTTTGTATAATCGCAGCAGTAGACTCTTTTCTATTTTTGCGCTATCGCCTCTGCTTCTGTTGTTTTCGTTCGCACTTACTGAAGCCTACACTTCATCGATGCCGCTGGCATTCCTTTGCAAGGAGCGTCGTATTACTCGCAGTAACACTTAATCTCTAACGGAACTAACCCTTAACCCTAACCCTCTAACCAAAAGGGTCGATATAAGGGGAATAGGGGCAGGAAATAGGGGCAGGGAATAGGAGAGGGGGAGATTACTGATGCGCCGGAAGGGGATGCAACTGAAATGTCTGTGAAAACCATATTATTACATGAGTTATGCTATTCAAATATATTGTTAGGAAACTCGAATGGTGTATTTAAATTAATTATTTTTCTGCAAACCTGACAGATTTAATTAACTGGGAAGAATTGGTTTTCTTAAAATGTAATTCATAGAAATGGAAATCAATCATATTTGATGAATTTGTGATGGATATCTTAAAATTTCAGTGTGAATATATAAAGTAGCCTAAGTAATTTTCATACAGATGGAAGAAAATTTTAAAAAAAGCATATGGATGATTTGGTCTGAAAATATTTTAGACGAAAATATCGAAGTGCATGAATGAATTTGTGAAGGTGTATTTTATACAAACATTCGGATGAAGTAACAGACAACAGAGTAGGAGTTAGACTGAGATGATTTGGATAAAGTGGTTTAGGAGTAGTATTTGGACTGGTGGGATTAAGCATGTAGGATTGGATTGGGATGTTGTGATTGTTTGGCGGTATAGTAGCTGGTTGGAGGGCGTGGTGGTTTGTCGGAGGGCGTGTTGGTTTGTCGAAGGGCGTGTTGGTTTGTCGGAGGGCGCGGTGATTGGTCGGAGGGCGTGGTGGTTGGTTGGAGGGCATGGTGGTTGGTTGGAGGGCGTGATGGTTGGGTGAAGGGCATGGATGGTATAGTTGGGGATGAATTTTGGTAGGTTGGTTGGCTGGTTAGGGTGAGTGATTATTGGTTGGAGCGAGTGGTGATTGGTTGGGGCGAGTGATTTCTGGTTGGGGCAAGTGGTGGTTGAAAGTGTTTGTTGGATTGGGGTGAGATGGTTACTTACGGGGCCATTGGGACGGGGTAGGGACGTGTGATGGTTTGTTGGGGACATCTGGTGGTTGGTTGTGGTAAGTGGTGCTTGTTTGGAGCAAGTGGTGGTTTGTCGCGGGGAGTGGTGGTTGGTTGGGGGCGAGTAGTGGTCGGTTAGAACGAGTGGTGCTTGGTTGGAGCGTGTAGAGGTTGGTTAGGGGCTACAGCGATTGTTTGAACCGTACCAGATGATTGGGGGCGTGGCGATCAGGTGTAAAGATTTAGGAGCCGCTGTAAGGGAGTGGGCACAGCCGCCTTGACGATGGGATGGGACGGGACGGGACGGGCTGAGCGTTGGGCGCGGGGCCCGTGCTCGTGGGTCGGGGCGCGGGCGGGTGTGACGGGCGCTGCTATCCGCAGGGCCAGACCTACCACCACGCGATCCCAAACGTGGCGCACCGCCGCCTCACGCCCGTGTCCGCCCCCGTGCACTCGACCGTGCGCGTGCGCCCGTCCGTCATCATCGCGGCCATCGACCGCATCAACCACAAGCTGCGCCCGTCGCTCGCCTACCAGCCGGCGGAGGACTTCCTCAACGACCGCTCCGTCGTGGTGAGTTCCCCGCCGCTAGCACCCCAAGGAGGCCCCTTGGTGCACCGGCAGAGGAAGAGTTAACACTACGATTAACTATATATTTTATTAATATTTGAGTGTGCTTTTAATTTCACTACATTTCTGAGATTTCTTTCTTGTCATTTGCAGCCACAACGTTTGTAGGATAAACTGAAAGTGATTAAGAAGCTCTGAAGTGACTAGAGATGAAGATCGTGTAACATTTCATGTATTTTTATTTTTGGCATGTAAAAATGTCAAATTTTCGCCCGTCGTTGAACAAAGTTTTAAATGAACCATTGGCAGTGGATTTGCGCTTTTGATTTTTCAAAAATTTAAGAAATTCTCCATGATGAACAACACTAGTTCTGAGATATGTTAATAAGATTAATGCGTTAGTTTTTGCAGAAAGAGAAACAAATTAAATCCCCATTCACTATCTTCAAGAAAATGTAAATTGAATAGGACAAGTTGTTCACAAAAATCTGTGTACATTTGTTTCTTTTCCAATCCTCTGTATATGTTCACTAACAGCCCTAATAACCTACATTTCATCAAAAGTCATACATGGTGGAACAACATTCTATTGAGTCAACAACATAAAGCAAAATGATCGAAAATAACAGAAGCAGAAGTTCAATGAATGTTACAGAAAAATAATTTTGCTTTGTGGTAGAAACAAATATTCCGAATAATGTTTGATAAACAATCTTTCAATGGAGCCGAAATAAATTCCATTCTAGTTTATTACAAAATTGTGATTTTCTACGAAAATGTTTGTATTATATTTTACAAAGTACATGATTTATATATTTTTAACTTGTCTTTCGTAATGTATGAACTTGAAGTTACTTGATAAAACAACGATATTTTCATGAAATGAAGTAACAAAGGAGGTACATTTCTACTGCTATTGTAGTAGGATGACGCTATGGAATAATTGGCAGCAACGAAATGATTAAGCGAGAAGATTATGACATACTTGTGAAAGGAATAAACGATGATATAAACGGCGTACTTATTAAAGTGATGCTATAAAAACGTTTTTAGAAAAATCATCTTTGCAATAAAAGCGTTGTAGTAAAATAGCCATAAATTAGAAATAAAAGGATATCATCGACGAATCATTGAGAAATTCCTAGAATGACCATTAAGAGATTCATAAAATATGGAACAAAATGAAAAAAAATTCTTTATTTAACCCTTGCTAAACATCTCAATTTTATAAGAAATTCTTTGTAGATGGTATCTTCGTGATATTGCCCAAGAAAAATATTTTCGTTTCTAATTCACGTGAGTTACACAAATTATCAGAACTTTCGTTTCTTTACCATTTAGTCGAATGTCAATATACATTGTTTTTCAAGTTGCAGGAGTATTACTTCATTTCTGTTCTCTGACGAGAACATTTACTCATATGCCATCTAGTTGACGAACTAACATAAAGAGCAAACACTATGGCGAGATACGCCCATAAATATGAGTAGATATTTTTTTGTAAATATTATATCATTCAAATAAGTGACATAAAAGTCCAAACGTAAAATGATATTAAATAATTTGAATAAAACTTTGCGGTGATCGAAAAAACAACACTCCAGAAACATACAACAGTGTTGACCACAACACTCCAGATAACTGAAGTACAAATAAACGTTGCTTTATAGGGTGTTGTGGTTGACGTTTTTACGCTGATAAGAATGTTTTATTCAATTTATTTAATCTTATTTTAAATTTTGATCATTATGTCACTTATTTATTTGATATTACGTTTAAGAAAAATATTTACCATTCTTGTGAATTCGATATACTTCGGTATACGATCATTTAACGTACGAGTGAACATTTTGTCAAATAACCGAAATGAGATACCACCCCTGCAAATTGAAAGAGAGAAAAAATGTACAATCGTCATGATTTGTAAGGAAACAAAAGCCCTATACGTTTTCGTAACTCACGTGGACAGAAAAGAATATAAATGAGGCATAACCTTGAAATGAAGTAGTTTGTTAGAGATTTGAATGAGCGAGGAGTTGGTTCTGGTGGTGGTGGTGTGGTGGCGGTGTGGTGGTGACGGGGCGCGCGGTGTGTTGCAGTCGTTCGATGACGAGACGCGCT
The DNA here is from genome assembly GCA_011170035.1 of Teleogryllus occipitalis. NCBI lineage: Eukaryota > Metazoa > Arthropoda > Insecta > Orthoptera > Gryllidae > Teleogryllus > Teleogryllus occipitalis. Next base: position 336,978 of record BLKR01000366.1, read on the forward strand.
CCATCCGCGCGCAGACCAACGCGCTTCTGCGGCGCATCCACGCGCCGCTGCCGCGCGTCAGCAAGCCGCTGCCGGTCGTCTTCAGCACGTGAGTCTGAGTCCATTTGGCATCACTTCCAGAAACTGAGCTCCCAAGATTTCAACGGATATGCCAGGGATGGCCAACTTCCAAGGCCCCACCTAAAACCTTTAATAGGGTTGCGGGCCATATTTTCATTACTAGGGCAATCCACATCTGACGTCCTCTTGCTGATCTCGGCTCTTTGCTCGGCTGCTCTGATACGGGAAGGGGGGGAACATGCGCGATTTCAGGCCGTACCATGCATAACGCAGTGAAAAACATTGGGATGATTTTGATTTTTTAATTCAGTAGAGAAAAAGAGGGGGGATCAACACTTATTTACGGGGAGAATCTTAAAATCTAAACTTAACCAATTTTTAAGGAGGTTTTGATCCCACCAGGGCGCGTGCGCTAGGCGCGCAATGGACGAAAGGGACTTAAACATTTGTCTAACAACCTTTCGCGGGCCACAATAAATGGCACCGCTGGCCGCTAGTTGGACAACCCTGGGATATTCAGTTCCGTTGAACTAATAAAATACAACGAAAGTCTGCGACGGTTTGAGAACTAAGAACTTGGTTCTTAATGTCAGGGAAGAGAACATGGTTTCGCCATATCACTTTTTTGAATTTTCTTAAAAAGTCGAATTGGCATGTTATGGTTGTGAACCCCTCAGGCCAAAAGACCTGTCAGAGCAAAATTTGGAAAATGAGATTTTGTTCTTTACGTAACTAGTACAGAAAGTGCAATAATTTAGAAAATCAAACAAAACAACAGTTACAGGCTTTTTAAACTCTCGTAATCCTCTTGAAAATAAAAACTTTATTTTCATTGTCATTCTATGCTACTATTTAAAATGTCCTGATTCGGTCTCTTGGTCTATTCAAAAGATTTAGTTCCGTAAAGCATCTGCATTTTCAGAAATGTTTGTAAGTATTCATCACAGTTGGACATGATAGAATAGTGGCAGGAATTTCAACGTTGACCATTTTAACTAGTGCTAATGCTAGTTGTAATACAGATAGAAGGATTCTTATAATAAGGTTTTTTTAAAAGTGTTTATTTCAGGTAGCTTTAAAATATCTAAAGTCATTAGCGACTGCTATTGATACATTTTATAACTTAGAATAAACAGAAATACAGTAACAGTAAGACAGTGCAGAACAGGACAAAATAGAAAACAGAAGTACAGTAAATTTACAATAATTCAGATCATACCAGCAATATTAAGATAACCTAAAACTGACATCCAAACTTCAATTGAATTAAATAATTCATAAATTTCGTTTTTGATTCCAAGAGAGTTTCTTAGATTTTGTAAACTTAAACATTCAAGTACAATGTAAGTCGTGGATAAAATCTATCCACATTTTCCACATTTTGGACTGGTTTGTTTAATTTTCACTAGCAAATGTGTGAAAAATCCAAAAAATATAATTTTCGCATGTACTCGGTTTATGCTTATCCATTTAAAAATGGTGTTTTAAATAATTGAAAGAGTGAACTAATCACTGAACGTGCATGGAATGACTGAGTAGTGATGATTCTTTATCTGAATTGACAGTAAATATATTTTTTGGTAGTCTGACACACCCAAGAAAAAAAATAATTTACTGAACGCAATTTTTTGTTAAAAATTGTTTCTGATATTTTTGTAACTTTTTGAATCTTCGTAAAGTTGTATAAGTAGTAACTCATATAATACGGGTTCATTACTCATTTTGTATTCTTCTAATTCACAATCATTCCAGGCTTACAGGTTACGATAATTATTTTGGCATGAGGCATACTGCTCAGAAAGATATTTGGTACTTCATAACAATCGAATATGGGTAATATAGGTTTTTAATCCTTTATTTTTACTCCGTTTACGGAGTAAAAATTATCGTTTAAGAGTTGCGACATCTTCAAAACACGTACTATCTGCTCCAGTGCGGTATAGAAAATTCGAAAACGATCTAAACAGCTATAAATTGTTTCCACAAAGTTAACAAGATGGTATATCTGATTCTCAAGAGTTATGTAAAATGAATTATCTTTCACATTTATTTTCAAATGATTGAAATAAATGTTTGGGAATAGTTCCCGCCGAACTAATCAAAACAGTCAAAGGTCAAATCAATGCGTAATTGAAATAAGGAATAAACGGATCCAGTTAATGAAAGTATGATTAAATTTACACAATAATAATAGTGAGCGCGCTAAAACATGGAAATTTAAATGATTTTACGCAGTGGCATTTAACCGATTGACATTCCGCTATATAGTCGCTGTCCTCTAAACAATTTGCAATGGTCTGGAAACGTGAATATCAGAGACGAAAAGCAAATTGCTTTCAAGCACTTTTAGCTCTTTTTACATCATTTTACACAAGACCTTTCACTCTTTCACTGAACAACGTGTTCGGAGAAAGTACTCAAAATACGTAGTTATTGAAGTTCGTGGAAACTCTTTGACCGTGTATCTGCTTTCCAAAACAGAAGATGGCTGCGGCGCTTAAACAGTCATCGAACGCGCGTTTTTGTGAGATGCAAAGCATTGATCGATCCAAGGCCGATTACACAATTAACGGGCTCAACTTACAATAAAATTACAATATTATTATTAGTATTACTATCATTGCTATTGGAGACTAAATTATTATTTTATTTTGTGTCTATAGATTTAACAACTTTGTCAGATTAGATTTGATCTTTATTTTATACTTTTGTAGAGAAACTTGTACTTTGGATAGCAGTTATATATAAAAAACATACCACCATGTGATACCAAATTTTCCACAACTGGGAATTTGAAAAGATTTTTATCAAGTTGCGTTAGTGTAGTGACTTGTGTATATTGATGGTATGTAATTCTTCTGTTTTAATTCTGTCCGTTGTTTAAATATTGTATATATTTGTTTTGACATTTTAACTCCAGCCTGATGAAGGAAATAATCATTTCGAAAACGTTGCCGTTTATGTTTTATATATTTTAGTATATTGCACACACGTTTTATTTTTTACATTGAATAAATAAAATGTTTTACATATACAGCATTTGGTCTTAGGATAACAGATGTAAAAAATGTAAATGTTAGTTGTGTTTACCCGTTGTAAAAAGGACGCTGTAAAAAATCTGTGTCGGAAGTGTTTTTTATTTACCAATTTATACATGTTGTATTCTATCTCATATCTGTTATTACTTTTCGTGAGAAGTAATGTTTTCATGACTTTGTCAGCTTCTTCTAATATTTCATTTCCAAACATTTCATGCAAACAGAATGCAAGGTCCAGTAAAATATTTTTCAGAAGCAAAATGACGTCATCAAACACATGATCAGAATTGTAAAGATGGGCTTGAATTTATGAAAATTTAAATTATTTTCAAATAGAAGCGATAAAAAAAATTGAACGCAACATTGTATAAAGGGGTACAATTGCACTCGTGGTATATAAGAAAACTGGCTCCTATCGTCACTCGTTTTCTTGAACATACCACTCATGCGTATTGTTAATGACTACATTTGAGGAGTGTGTAGCCTTTATTCCGAGACCTGCCTACAATGTGGTGAATGGAGGGTGGTGGCGGTGCGCAGGTACCAGGCCGAGGAGACGGCGCTGCCGCCCCGCATCACCTCCGACGCCTACATCCACCGCATGCTGGGCGACCTGCGCGACGTGCGCCGCGATGTGCTCACCATGGCGCAGTACCCGGAGCCCGCCAAGGCCTACATAGGTACGTCCTCTTCTTCTCCTTCTTCTTGTTATTATCATCAATATATATATATATATATATATATATATATATATATATATATATATATATATATATAACTTATCAATATTATTATTATTTTTATTATTATTATTATTACCGGGAACGGTAGCTCAGTTCATCAACTGATGTCACTGTTGCGCTTCTGACCAGGAGGTCCTAGATTCGAGTCCTGACGGTGGTAGGATTTTCGACACTAGCTTTTCAGCTAGGTCGGATTCAGTCGCTGTTTGGAGGAGAATTCTAGCGGCCGGCTGCTCTGGTCGGTAGTTTTCCGTGGTTTCTCCGATAAACACCAGGCGAATGCCGCAGCAGTACCCTAACAAACGGGCCACGGACAGCGCCCGATCTCTTCCTCTTCCTTGTTCTATCCTCTTCCTTTACACACAGACTTACACTTACATGCACGACACTACCACATATTCCGGGAGAATGGTCGGAAGCTTAGAGCTTGTCCCGGCTGGGGCGGTGCCCCGCTGGTAGGAGAGTCCTGGTTAGGGGGAAACCCCACTAGCCGACGGTAGGTCGGCGCCGGATCTCGCCATCCAGCGGGGGAAGATCACCGCCATCTCCAGAAAAAAACATGCACTACACTAACGGGACTAATGACCAAAGCAGTTGACGCACCCGGATACACGAAAAAAGTAATCAATCAATTATTATTATCATTATTATTATTAATATTATTATTATTATTGTTGTATGTTGATGTTGTTAAATGTAATTTCAACACGGTGATCACTATGAGAAACTCTTCCTTATCTGGATGTGTCCCTTGCTTCGAACGCAGAACTTTAATCATTTTGTTAGTCACTGGCGTTGCACTTGATTCTCGTTTCTATCATTTTGTAACATTTCACTTTAAACAAGGCTCCTTGAACCCCCCCTCTCTCTCTCTCTCTCTCTCACACACACACACACACACACACACACACACACACACACACACACACACACACACACACACATGCACGCGTGCGCGCGCACAAATCGGGAGTGATACTAAAGTGGCCACCGGAAGTCTGTGTAGCTCGCTTTCCTTAATGCAAATGTGACGCTCACTTTCTCAAGTGAGGAGAGGGTTTTTCCAATCTATTGATTTGAAAAATCAAGAAGAAAGAACTCCGTGCACGAGTTTTTTTCCGGTGATACCAGGTAGTGTGGAACCTTGTGGATAGGCAATTTGCCATACGAATCGGTATTGGGTGCTGCATTGTCAGGGGAGTACTCCACATAAATGATATGTTTGAGGCTGCTACATAGGACACTCTTTCACTCTCCAGGCGCGTGCGTGCGTGCGTGCGTGTGCATTACGTGCGCGTGCGCGTGTGCGTGTGCGTGTAAGCATTACACACGCGCAATGCTGTGGCATGCGCATGTGTAATGTTTATGGTAACCAGGCAAAATATTTTTAGAAAATATATCTGGGTTTTACTTCTTTCTTATAAAAAATGAACAAGGAAGAAATTTTTAATCGACGAGACTTCTTATGCATTCTTTAACCTACTTCCTGTATAGTCTATTCCAAAAAGGTTAAAAAAATATAACCCTTTATTATTATTATTATTATTATTATTATTATTATTATTATTATTATATAATTAATTTCACATAATTTATTTATAGAGGATCACTTTTGTTCTCAATTCTCACCACCAGTCTTTTTTCACAAAGCTCTTCCCAGCAGTGTGTACCAACAAGATTAATATATACACAAAAGCAAATGGAGGTAACAGAGAATTAGAATCGGCAAAGAAATGAAACTCGTAAACTCCCTTTCACTTGTAGTAATATATAGGTATTCAAAAACTGAAATTATCAAAACTATTGCAAGCTTTTTTTCTCTCTCTCCTCTATTGCGTTCCATTGTACGGCATAGAAAGAGTGATCGGGAATGTGCCCCTGAAGGCTGCACTCCCGAGTGCTTGAGTGGCGCGCGGGTTGCGTTCTTCCACGCAATCAGGGGCCTCGCGGGACAAGCTTCCGACGTGGTTGAACGGCCTCATTGACGACATTACCCTCCCCCTGAGCCCAAGGGCACGGGGGACAGCGACAGTAGAGAGGCCGTCGATGGCTTAATAAGGAAACGGAAAGTCGATATCTTCCTCCGAAAGATTAAACAACTCTTGTCTGGATTAATCTAGTTAGAAGATACTGAAAACGCAATTTGTAAAAGAAGTTAAATATAATTAAACGTAATTTTATTTAATACTTTCTATTAAAACGTAATATTATGTTATATTTAGACGTACAATAATGTGATAGTGCATTAATATTTGCCTAATAATCAGGGACACATACTACAAATAACTTCGTTATAAAGGTCATCTATGAATAATATACAAAGAGCATGAGAGCGTGTAGAGGGTCAAAGGGTCATTTAGTTTATACCAATAAACATGTGGTATGGAATTTCATTAAAAAACGTTACACGTGTCGTATGCACATTACTGATATGTAATGTATCATACGTTGGGTTTGCTGGACCATGAATTATTGACCTCTCAGGATGTGATCTGCCAACAACACCTGATGGGCAAACGACAAATGTGTAACTTCATTAAAAAGAATTTCGTTAAAAAGAATTTTCAGATATGACACCTCATGTCGTAGAAGATTGTAACATTTATTCTGGATAACATTTTACACCGCATGTTCATTGGCAAAAAGTAATCATTTTCCGTATCACTACATATCCTAGTAGTTTATAACATTCATTATGTATAAAATGTCCTACCACATACTCATTGGACAAAAAGGAACTCTCGAACTTTCTTTCTTTCTTTAGAAGTTTCTAGCTTTGCTTCCATATAACATTTTCCACCACACCGACAACCTTTCGTTCTATTAAAAGTTGTAACATTTATTCTGTGTAAAATTTCCCACATTTTTTTCGCAAAAAACCTCTCAACCTACATTCTTTAGAGTTTTCTAACATTTTTTCTATATCACATTTCCCACCATGTGTGCTTCGGCAAAATGTGAACATCTTCCACCTCTCTACATGCCCTAGAAGATGTAACATTTTGGACACCTTTTACGTGAATATTGCACCCCGCCAACGGTAAAGCTGCAGAGTTTACTCCGATGTCGCTTGTGTGCTGCGTTGCAGGCAAGGGCCACTTGGCGTGCATCAGCTACGCGGGCGGGCGGCCGGTGGCGCGGCGCCGGAAGCTCTTCCATGACGACGACCTCATCAAGAACGAGGTGACGCTGCTCTCGCACTACGACCGCATGCGCCAGGCGGCCAAGTCGCCCCACGTCGACGTCGACGGTGAGCTCCTGCCCCCGCGCCCACACTCCCGCTCTGCCCCGCCCCGCCCCTCCCCTCCCCGCTAGCACCCCCGACGTCTGGATCAACTCCACTTAACGCTTAACGACAACTCTTAAATGCACACTGCTGAGTTTCCAAAAATGTTTATTGTAGATGATGACGTGGGCTTCGACGGACAGAGTCGTGATCTGGGCCCAGATTTTGTTTTATTGTATATATTGGATGTTTTGCAATGGGACGTTGCGTTCACGCACTTGTTAATTTATTGGCGGCTTTTTGTTGGAAGGTAAAATAGGTTCAGGAAAATTTTGAATTTGGTGTTTTAATTATTTGAAATTTATATAATATTTTATAATTACTGTAGTTGTCGGTTTTATCGGATACAGTAAATTGGAGCAGTTTTCTATTCGAATGCAAGACGGGACGAGCTAAAGGTATTTTCAACCTCCCAGTAATTTTATCCAGCATTCTTCTCAGTTGTATCCTACACTAGTTTTTCGTAGTCCACTAATAGTACACTAGTTATTTAATATTTGGGAGTGCCATCATCGTCTGCAAGAAGTTCACTGTCTCTTTCTTTGACTATTTTATTTTATTTACACATATAAAAGTCGTAATTAGAAATACGTTCTTGAAATAGAAACTGAACGATCTTACCCGCCGTTTAACTGGCAACTCCCGAGTGAACTTTTGACTTCTCTATTCGAGCTGGAAGAGTTATGAGATAACTTGTGCAATAGTTAACCTGTGGAGATTCGGCAGGTGAACGTTTAATTTGGTCATGTTAATTGTTAAATGGTGGCGATCCAGTTTTAAGAAAGAAGTATAAAGGAATACAATTTTCCCACAACCTGAGCATGAATAAATAATTATGCGTCGATGTACGCGCAATTATTTTTGAACTGATTACATTTTTTCAAAAATTATATTAGTACCATAAAAGATTTTTAAAAAACAAATTTTACTCGTGTGTACAAAATGAATGTTTCTTGATGTAAAAATTAATAATTAATTAAAACATTTATGGATAACAATATACACTATACACTATATATAATTGATGTTTCATCGATTTAAAAATTTCGATTTATTAAATTACTGAAAATATTCCAAGTACTGGTTGGTAAAAAATAATTTGGGCATTCCTTCTCTTTCGAGATGCTTTTTTATTCTTCAGGACATTCCTGCATGTGACAAAAAAAGGCCATAATCTTACCTTTGAATCAGGCCAGTATCCAGGTGTTCAGATCGGTATTGGAACGTTGGGATTCTTGTCACAAACATTCCTCTTCTATCGCTGTTTAAATGCCGAATCCAAACTCTAAGCTAGTTTAAAACAAAATAATCGCCTATCATCAATACAAAAACAAAACAAAAAATGGGCAGGACCTTTGCGTAATAGTAAATTATTTTTACACGCCAACTTCATCTCGCCTAAAATTTGATTAAATTTCCCCCCTTAAAATGTACTTCAAAATTGCACTACTAAGCAAAATTAAGTAATCATATGTTACTTAAATACACGTAATAAATTAACATATGCATATGCGTATACCAGTTCAATGTTTATTCAAAATTGACATTTTGTACTAAATACTATTTCACCGGCTGCTAATAAAAATGTTTATCGGTGAAAGCGCAGCTTAATTTTACCCACTAATTTGCGCGTTTTTAACACTCATCTATTTTGAGCATGTGACGGGTGATTTGAATTAAGTCCAGAAACTTCTGAAAACCATAATTGAAAGCTGTGAAACTTCATAAAACTATTGTTCATTTAATCAGGTGATCCATTAAGTAATTATGATATTTACAGCATTTAATTAGGTATTTGATTACAACTGAACTTATTTCGTGATATCATGAATTTGACGCGATTAATTATTGTGTGGTGCAATATCGTGTTTGTCCACAATGATGATAGAATCAATAATCACGGGATAAATTGAATAATATATAATTTACTCTTTAAATTAATAACGAAATAATATGTCGTGTAATTAAAGATTTCGTTTGATATCAGAAACCTCGGAACACTAAAGAATTTAGTATTAAGTTACTTTTTTAAAGTATATTGTTAAAACTGTCGACTGACTACGTTTGTTTTCAATACGTAGAAAAGGGTTTCTCCGTTCATGATGTGAACCAACAATTATTCAAATACGTTTAACTTTTAATACATGTTTAAGGAGAAAACAACAGATAAATTGGCAACAAACACTACTTCACAATCAAACCAGTTATTGAATAATAACAGAAATGATTTGAATTTAGAAATGGATAATATTGTTCTCGTTGCATTAAAGCAACATGTAAAATACTTGAAGGCTCACAGGTTCATTTTGTGTATACTTAGAAGAAGAAATTTGGGATTATTTTTAATTAACTTCACGTTCAGTTATCCCATTTAAATCCCGTCCTTGCTTCTTCCCATATATTTTAAAGGAAACTTTTCTTAACATCAAAATGTAAACATCTTTTACACATAATGTCAATGAATATAATATGCTAAAATGTTTATTTCGGGGGTACCAAAATGATCAAGTCGTAGAGGTACTCCCTGTGAACTGAAATTAAATGTATGGAAGAATAGAAAAAGAATCATCAAACAGGACATTTTGGTTTTGACAGCATGAAAAAAATTACATGTGTGTTATTGAGAATAATGTTATCTAATGTGTTGCCTGAGCCCAGGGAACTGAAATTTTTTGAATTATGCCATAACATTTTCTAAATCTGTCAAAAACTTTTTGTCTGACTATTATTGGCGTCTCAAACATTAAAGTATATTTTTATTGTCATTTGTTACTTTTTTTCAGTTCTCTAAGGGCTTGGCCACGTTTGTGTTTACCTCGTGTCATATTTCCAAGTATGCAGAAATGTGGATTGTTGTCTCGTAACCCTGTTGTGTTCCCCTGCTCCCTCTGTTTCCGTTTTCTTCTTCTTTCTAAACATATGTATTTCCTATACCAATAATTCCCCATAAATTGACTTACAAACCAAATTAAATCAATCATACAGTGTTAAATCTCATTTAGAATTTATAATATGCATATACATGCAAGTACGTTAAGTTACAGTATTTAAAATGAATCAAAAATGGGTAATTTGTAGCTGCGAACTCACTTTTGTTTTTGAATAACACTTAAGTCGAAATTGTGTTAAACATCATTGCATAATATGATGGCGTGGAGTAATGAGTAGTGGAGTGCAGTGTTTCTTAACGTCACATATTCATATATATTATAATATCACAATGTTTACATTTATTTTCTATATTCAGATCATTTTGAACATGCATAAGAATACTTCCTTGTTGAGAAACATTGCACGCATATTTATGTTCTCGTAGATATGATGGTGCTATGGTGTTGTAATTGAAATTATGTTATTAATTCATTTCACAATTGAGTAACCGTACACTACACAAACCACACTTTGTCTCATATTGTAATGATTTAATTAGTCTCGACATTCTTCGGTGGATTCTAAAGCCTTTGCGTAACTTTCAGGGCCGGTAGAATCGCTCCGCTTTATTTTCGTACAGAACGACTGTGAAGACGTTTTACGGAGTCTGAGCCTGAAAACCCTATTTTCTGGAATTTTCCTCTCGAGGAGAATATTATAAAACGCTTTCAACGTTGTTTGCTTTACAGTTGTGCAGTATGCGCTCTATTCAGTCGCGTTTTTTCCGACTGCTGTCCTTACAATCTGACGCGCAGAATCTGATGCACGGAATTTCGAAGGTTGTACGCTGCAAAAAGGGACGATAAAAACCGGGCAGAGCTGAAGGGAAAGGGAGAAAAAGGAGAACAGTGCATAAAAAGAAGCTCGAGAGGCGTGTTCTATAAGCGCATTAAACTTCCTTGTATGGAAGGAGAGAACCAAAGAAATTAGCAAAAGTCTTAAGAAAAATCTTGAAACAGAAGAGATGTTAAAGAATCTCTTAGTCTTTTAAAGCTCCCAGAATTTAACGTCCGTACACTCGAATAAAAAATATATCAGAACCAATATTTGTCAGATAGTGTAAAAAACGTATTTTTAGAACATAATATACGAAGGTTTGCTTATTCATTCTCGCAGAAGTTGGAACGGATCTCTTATTATAGCAGTTATTACAGACGCGATAGTTGTCCCGGTTCTAACAGCGGGTTACTTCAGCACATTCTAGATTTAGGCGTGAACCTTTGTTATAAACTGTAGGCTGTTAATACACTCGCAATGTGATTTAAAAAAATATGTTAGGTTATTTCTTAAGTTTATTATGTTATTTCAGTTATGTTATAAATTTCTCTCTTATTAGTTTCTATCCTACTTATTTTTTCTGTTAGTTCATTCTAATTATGTTCTTTTGAATTTATGTTTATCTTATTTTGCGCTATTTGATTACATTGCTGCTACTTTAACAACTCACATTTTCTTTGACCTACTTTTCATTTTCCTTCTTTGTTAACAGTTTTCTTAACTATCTTGTTAACTCTTCTTATTTCTATAAAATACTTTACCATCTTAAATCTTTGTTTTAACTCTTCTTCTTCCTTTCTCTTTTCGTATTGTTTCAACAGTTGACAAATATTATCAAGTATTCAGTCGCTAAAGTGCAATAAGCCAGGGCTTCAAATAATGAGCTGCCTGTCGGAATACCAAAACGATAAAACTACAACTGTGTATGTTTGTATTTAAGTGCAATTTAAGTAGTGCGGTAGGCAAATGAAAATCGCTAGTGTAGTTATGTCCACGGTTCCTTTTTTAATGCACAACACTTACCCCTGAATGAAATTTGTATCAAATACAAATAAGTTCAATTTACATTCTCACAAAAGTTAATAATTGTTTCAATAAATAAAGCATATAATGTAAAAGAGATGGTAAATCTCATCCAATGCATTTTCAACCATGTCTCCTAGCACAATTATAGTTAAATGTCCTATTTGAACTTACTATTGTTATAATTACTCTTAAAAATATCATTCAAAATACATTAAGAACACAAAGATGTAATTTAATAAGTTTGGAGATTTTTACAAATACGCTACTGAGAAACAGCGAGATATTAAGAAATTATGTAATAATGTAAAATTATTTATTTTAACTGCTGAATTCTCGTTATTGTTGGACAGATGATTAAAAGGATAAGAATCAATATTTTGTACAACTTTGAATTGAGTACATTCAGAAATATAAAAAAATAGTGGAGATTGAAAATTTTAAACATTGTTTCGTTCACATGGCATTTTTGTGTGAGAATAGGCTAACGGAAACAGAACACAAATTATTTTGTTTCAAGCAGTTGCTTTCTAATACGGAGTACATAACAATAATAATTGATTGTTGCATTTTTCTATTTTCATTCATATTTTTGTTGCTTCATTTTGACCCACGCCTCTAGATATATTGTATGTTAAATTGAATTTTAGGAAGCCATAACATTTTGAATTTTAAGAAGCCAGTTCATTGAAAAAAATTTACAACCTTATACAGTAGTTTAACATTATTTCTTTATGGTTGAAGACCAGTAATTGCGATCTAAACAGATTGTATTGAAGGATTGTGATAATAACACAATATTAATATGTATATTGTGTTAATGTGTATATTATATATTAGCAGTAAACATTGGTATGCTGAACTGTCAGGTCCAGATTGTGATATATATATATATATATATATATATATATATATATATATATATATTATGTAGTAACGGAGATCACAGTTAATTATGGTAATTAATTTAAGAATGGAAGATGTACAACTTAAGTCTCTATGACACATACTTTGTATTTTCTTCTTGGAATTTTCATCATCCTGAGTTATGGGATCAGATTACAAAGGCCTGAATTTTTTTTCTGCGGCGAGCATTTGAACAATGTCTAAACGTAATTTAGGTGAGCTGAATTCAAACTTGAAAATCACCTATTTGTATCACGCAAGGGTATTTAAACAAGGGAATATCTAATGTTTAGATTTTTTCATTTTAAACCATCTTTTAAGTCTCGTGCCATACAATATTTGAAGTTTTTAAATGTTCTAATTTTTAACTGAGTTGGTGTAATCTATGAAGAGACATTTGCAAATGTTCACTGAATTTGAAAGCGACTTCCGAGATCAAGGCAGAATCGAAATTTGGGAAATTGTACTTATGGAAAGTAGTTGTCTATATAAACACTAAGATTCCACTTTCTTTACTTATCCTCTTCAATTCCAGATATTTGGATGTTAATATTTCCTGACTGATAAAAAATAAGCAGTAGAAAACAGAGATTAACATTAGTATGATTAACTATCATATCATGGGTTAAATTATTTCCTCAAACCTAATTAATAATTAATTATAGTTATTAATTAAAGAAGAAAAGTTAAGAAGTAGCAACCGGTCCAGGCGAGTGCAGGTGACCAGCAGTGCTCAAAATTAAAAAAAGTTCTTATTGAAGGTCTTCGAATGGTTTTAGTTGCATGGAAAAAATCATCGCCCACAAGGAGTCAATAGAGTTTGCATATTCTAGATTTGATGGTGCAGAATGACTTTGAGAATGCCCTGTGTAGAAAAAGCAAAAACCATTTTATTGTACGACAAATACACGAAACACCGACTGCTCTAAAGAATATTTATTTATAACGGTGAATTGAAGTGTACTTGATGAACTCGTGCAAATGAATTTGTAAGACAATGTCTTAGTGGTTTTAGTATTTCGGACTTTCGTTGTAATCATTACAATTATCGAAAAACTGGAGGTGAAGAACGCATGTGTCTATTCGCGTATCCGGTGATATGTCAGTGATGCGCGAGCGTAGTGCTTTGGACGTAGGCAATCAGCATCGCATTGTCGTATATTACCTTAAATTAAAAATATTTTAAATTTGTTTTTTATTTATATTTTAAATTGTCATTATTATTAAATCAAAAGCATTTCAAGCTTTGGATGGAAACGATGAAACATACAAGATTAATTGTCAAATCCACCATCGTTGTTTACGTTCGCACAAACTGGTAAAATATCAGAAAAGTTACTAGGAAGAAAAGTAAGACCAAAACCACGGCACATGGGATGAGTGAATTGGGCACATACTACGAAATGAGAGCGTGTCAGGGTCTTAATTGAAGGAAGAAAATCCAAGAAATAGACAAAATAAGTCGTATGCAAAATAAATGTTTTATCGTTTACCTTATTATGTGGTATTTAATAACCTATACGGAGCAACTAAAATTGATCATCTCCTTAGCAGCACCTTAAAACTTCTATTTTCTCCCCGATAGCACTACACCAGAAGTCCCTACACCAGGTAGCCTTCGCAAATCATCTGCTCACTCGAACCTGTCTCGCGCTAGACATTAATTTCAAGTCACGGGAGACTGGGACAACATTGAATTTCCAGAGTGCAATTAGTATCGCAGACGTTACAATTTTTCGCATGTATATAAAATATTATGTAATAAACTTCTATTTACATTTAAGAAATTTCTTTACATGTCAAACACACGTGCGGTTACAATGTGAAACGATGCGATTTTAACCACTGAATTCCATTCCATTGGAACAGCAAGTATTTGTGAATTAAAGCAAAAACAGAAGAGAGACGGTGTCATCAAGCGGAAGTGATGCGAACTAAAGGTTAAATAGCGAAAAATTAGGGGTTTCAGTCATGTAGAAAAACTGCTATACTTTATGTTATAAGAAATTTCTTAGATAATAACGAATCAACTGAGTCCTTTTCAACGTTGTTGGTGCTATGGTTCTCTCCTGTTCATTTTAACTCATTATGAAAATTACGCATACAGGCGAATGACGGAGGATGTCATCCAATGCTATGAGTCTGGCCGAGAACAGAGGGGAAGAATGACTTTGGCAACAAATCTAGGTAAAGAAGAAAGTGGAGAAGAAGAAGAGCAAGAAGATGGAAGAGAAGAAGCAGAAGGGAAGAGGAAGGAGAGGGGGGAAAGGAGAAGGAAAAGAGGAGGAAAAGGGAGAGAAAGAGAAGAACAGGACTGGAGGGAGAAGAGACAGAGGAAAGAGAAGAATGAGTGGAGACAGATGAAGAAGAAGAAGAAGAAGAAGAGAGAGAAGATAAAAGTGTAGAGAAGAGGGAGAAGAGGAAAAAGAGGTAGAAGAGGGAGAAAGAGTAGAGAAGGAATAGAGGGAGATGAAGGAGAAGGGAAAGAAGAAACAGAAGAAGGAGAAGGGAAAGAAGAAACAGAAGAAGGAGAAGGAGTAAAGAAAAGTGAAGGAGAAGGCGGAGAAGAGAGAGAACAGGAAGAAGAGGGAGGAGAGGGCGAAGAAGGGGAGGAGGAAAAAGAGAAAAATAAAGAAGAGGAGAGGATAAAGGACAATAAAAATGTGTGATAAGGGGCGTCCATGGCCTTGCGGCAGTTTTGACCCTCGCCTCGCGCGAGGACGTGGCGGGGGCGGCGGAAGGGAAGGGAAGGGGAGGGGAGGGGAGCGTATCGAGCGCAGGGCTATTTGCAGCGTAATGGAGACTTCCGAGCGAGAGCAGAAGGGGGAAAAGAGGGGAAAACACTTTGCACACCGCGCTCGGGAACTTCACAGAGCGGCCCCACTCGCCAGGCTCTGATTTGCCGTAATGCGCACACCAGCCTCGTAGTGGAGAGCATCGGAGTGAGGATATTTTTACCCGAGATATTTTACCTTTAGTTAATGTTAAGACGATTCTGAACTTTTTTATTTATGCAAATACCTTAAGCTTTTAGTTCAGTTCATGGTACTGTCATTGGTTTGGTGGCTATGCACAAAAACATTCAATAGATTCCTCGCCGTCACTACGTAAAGATATGATCAGGGAATATGTAAATTACATACAAATTAAAAATAACTCATGACTACGTTAGGGATTCCTATTGTAATACAGATAATCAGTGCGCAATGCCTTATAATTTTTTAAGGTAGAGAAAAAAATCTTTATTTACGACGGTTCGTGGTCAGATATGCACTCTTCAGATTCAATCATTTTTAAATAATTTCAGAAGGGCTCTCTTGACGTAGATAGGCTGACTGCTGACAAATATCCATTGACGACCTCCGGTGTTGAGAAAAGTTGGCATATTAGCACCTCGGGAAACAGTGCTTGCATTTTTAAAATATTCATCCATATGATTTTCCGTGTTAATTAAGGTCTAGTAAATGAGTAATTAATACGGAGAATCATACTGAAAATTATTTTGAAAAATAACCAGTTCATGGTATAAAAATACTTATTAGTTATTCACTATCTGATATATCACAAATATTGCAATGATGATTTCAATGTATAATTTTCTTTAAAAATTGCTGCAAGGAAAGATCAAATGAAGAATCGTTAATTCTTCGTTGACATAAAGATTTTATTTTCTTAGAATGTTCCTTATTTTTTTCGTTTCCACAAAGGGAATTTGCTTTGATCCTGAAGGTCATTTTCATGTGCAGTGAACCATATCTAGTGAGTCTCACTTATGAACGAGGATATATAGCACAGCTAGAGTTTTGACATCAAGAAAAACTCATATGCTTTTGGTGTTCATATAGTAATTTAAACAACACGTCAGACGAAAAACATTCGACTTAGCGACGACATTGACAATTTCGAACAGCAATGGGAACTTTCTTTACCACCCAAAGATTTAATTTGATTTTACTTTTTTCTGTTGATTCGCTCTTTTGAAGAGTATTGCATGAGCAAATGATACTTCCTTTGTTTACGTACCTTTAAAATAAGACATTAGAATAACGAAGGCCTAATCGTTTTTATGTGTGAATCAAGGAGAGTCTCAGGATAAGTGCTATTTGTACCTTGGAGAAAATTAAGACAAATTTCGCCAAAGACATAGAAGTTGCAACAATACCCAGGATATTGGGATGCAAAATTGAACTTCAATATTCTTCCATTCTCTTTCAGCTCTGCGCAAGATTGGGTTGGGTACTTTCGCAAAATTCATGTAATTTTAATTTGCTTTTTGCGGAACAGAAAGTTTGCCACTTTTCATTTTGAAATTTAGATCTGAAAAACAAGTGCAGGAATCTCGAAGTTTTAACTATTTTTTAATTAAAGAAATTTAATTTAATTTATTTTAAAAGTGACTGCTCGTGGAAGATAAACAACATACACTAAAAAAAGCTTTTTCTTCTTCATGATGAATGTTATGACAGTGCAATACACATCACTGAGAATATCTTTCAGCACACATCTGAAAACTTTATCATTCAAAATTTCAAATTATCTTTGAGGAAGTTTAAAAAGATTCCCAAACGATTGTACGCATTCCTCATCTACATTTCGACATTTGAATAATGCACACCATGCCTTCCAGAAAGCAGATTCCTCGTGCTTACTTTCACGAGAAGCTATATCACAATTCCGGATTGAACAGGAACTCTTATTTAATTTCTCTGCTTGTGACATAAGTATTCACTTAAAATACCGAAGTGAATTGTTTACCTAAAATAGGGACTTTTCGGCCCTACACATTCCTCTTTGTTCCATGATGTTGACAGTGTCATGTCTTTGGAGAATAACCGCACCCACAACCCGAACTGCCGACGTATCCAGCTCCCGCCCCAGGAAGCCCGGCCGCCCCGTTCCGTCCTCCCCCCGCTCCTCCTTGCCAGCTCCCAATGTCGTGGCGTGGACCAGAACACCGAACCACTGTCACGTGACTTCAGCGCGTACTTGTCACCCAGATATTAACGCATCGTGTACTCCTTTCTTTGTCCTTCCAGGAAGTGCCGAAGTCCAAGTCCAGGCCTAAAGCATTGCTGTGTGCGGGCTGTTCTCGTTTGACAAATTTCACCATTGTCTTCTGTGATCCTATCTCATTTTAACTCGAACCTCTGCTGTATAATCCTATATGGTATTGGCAGTTCGATAGAGACTAATATCTCTAAACAACCGAACTTGACAATAACTAGCCCAAATCGAGATTGTCGAACCATGCTCACGTTGTAAAATAAACGAAATAAATACATGTAACAAAAATTACAATGTGTTTATAGAAACGTTTGTTTTTAATAAATATGATTGCTTCATTTCTGCTCTCCAATACGCTGTATTTATTTCTCACACAACACTTCTGTGTTTTCTATGCAAGGAAACTCCTTCTTCCACCATTTTGTGCGAAGGCTGCTTCCGTTTCGACGAAAGCGGCCTGAAATCGCATGCTTCTTTTTAGCCACTCACTTTTTTGTTTTTGGTTTTTGCTCTTTTCTTCGCTTCATCGTTCATACTTTTTGCATGAACGTGTATTTTTTAAATATTAACGTTTCTGCACTCATTTTCTCAACGAAAGGAGTGTTTTTTTTAGGAAACGTTCTTTTTTGCGACACGTTTTTTGAAAGCGGTCAAGAGACGGTGTGTTAATACGAGGGTTTCCGCAAATGCCATGGTAACAATTTTTCATCGAAAATGGGAATCGGGAAAAAATATTGGAAGGTTACGGTATACGCTTATATTTAAAGTATGACTTTTGAACAATGTGAATATTTGTATTGCGATAGAGGAAACAAAGTAAGGAACATCATTAGTTCGTTTCAAATGTGTTTTTGCTTCTAGCAGTATGAAATTACATACATATACGTATACGCGCGTCTGGTATTGCAGTCATTTGAAAAAGTCTCAAAGTATCCACCACAATCTGCAAGGCGACAAATATTATCAGACTCAGCTGAAGAGAATCTTTTGATCTCACACGTCATTCCTGTGACAATAGCTTTACATATCCGGAAGCATCCAATGAGCTTTTCAACTAACGTACTGAACAATTGAAACCATACTTGTAACTTGTAATATTATGTAAATCATCTATGTGTATGTGATTTGCATGTTAGTAGACGAATAAACATATTTAATGCTCTTTTGATGTTTCTTACACTGTTTCTGACTCTAATCTAGCACAGATTATTATGATGTTCAAAATAAACTCATTTAACATAAGCGTAAATCGTTAGTTTCCTATAATAAATTTTAATATTTTTGCCCGACTCGCATTTCATGAGAAAAAAACTTTTCTTCGCTTTTGCGGTGCCCCTGGTAGGAAAAGATGAGTGAGGGAGGGAGAAGCGTTTGGAGGGCAGGGTTGGTCAAACTGCGTTCCAACGAGCACGATCACAGCTCTTTGAGTAAGCGTAAGAGATCCATGAGTGGCCGATGGAGGCGGGTCGTCCCGCCAGCCGGCGCTTCGCGATTTCGCCACCAGGCAGCAGCACCGACGTAAGTATGGAGGATCCGATGGCAGCTCCTGCACCCCACGTGGTCTGTTGGTTCGTGCACCTTGTAACGGAACGTGTCGGCGCTTGTAACGCGTGCACACTCCTTGCGCTGTTCACTGCCGCAGCTAACTCGCCAGAGCGACGACGCTGGGAACGTGTTGGACACCGCTTTACCTTGCACTGCAAAGCCGCGTTGCACTCGGCTGAATGCCTCGAGCAAGCCAGAGACGAACACACTGTTTCTTTGTATTACTCACACTTGCATGCCTAAATCTGAATAGAAAGTAGAACCGCTGTAACGGATAATAATCTACACTGCTCAGAAGATAAATGTAGTTACTTCATTAAATCTACAAATATTTACGTCTTATAAAAATTAACATTAAATATGAGATAATTTGTAAATAACTTCATTTTCAGTATCTCTTTTTTCGAAAGGAAGAGTCACTTGTTTATTTTCTGGAATATGATTCTTACTGGAGTGAAAGGAGTGCATAAATATGCAGATTTAATGAAGAAACTATTGTAATATTTTAAGCAGTTTACTTGGTGCATGGCTTCGTTTCCACATTTTAACTGCGCTGTATATTGCTTAAAAGTATACTGCTTTATGTATGATAAACGCATACATTTTTGGAAAAAGATGAATGCATATTTGTAAAAAATGTTAATAACTTATAAAATAATTAAAATGATATTAATTATTAATGTATTGTATACTGACTTAACTCGGGTGTTATTTTTATATTTTATTAAATCGATTTAAATTACTAAAACTAAAACACCTTGATAATGATTTCCATTTCATTAGAAGTCAAGGTAAAACTGTTATCCCAGAGTTATGTGAACTTGAATGAATGATTTTGAATACGCAATGGTGCATCAGTTTTCTCAAAAAGGGATATTATTCGAAAGATTAATAAAATTTTCACTTGTATTAAGAGTTCTTCATTATTCACGACAGCATAATTTCAATGATAAATACAGATAAATTGTATTTCCTTCTTTATTAGTAAAATTTATTAATTCATATTATTAAAAAGTCACCTTAATTTTACAGAACTGAATTTTAATTTTTCTCGAAGTTTCTAGATTTGTTTTATTATAAGCGTCAACTAATGAAAACTATTAACGAGGAAAAATCAATTCGAAATAAAGAGTGTAATAAATATATCAAATTTTAGCAATATCAATATAAAATATTTTTGAATCTACTTCAAATTTACATGACTTCTGCATAACCTGTAAGTTCACATGGGAACATGGAATACAGGAAGTTACGTTAAAATTGGAAAAGCTAGCCAGTTATTAAATTGCTGTATTAAACACTGCATGTAGCGACATTTCAATTCACAAATGGTCTTAAACATTATTTTATGGACCTAAAGCTATTAACGCTATTAAGTCAAGCAACTTAAGTAACTGATAGATGAGCCGGATAGCAGAATTAACCAAATACAGTTTTGTGAAAATTCACAATGCAAATACATCAGAGATTGAAATTTAAGTCACTAAATACACCAATTTATTATTGACTGGCTTGACTTTTATATAAATAAATACAACTGAATAAAATAGACATAACTAATACACATATATTTATTATTCGTTTAAACAATACTTCATTCTGTTACTTCCAATCCTGGGAGCGGGGACAATCCATCAGTGAGGTTCTTTCACATGTGACGCTAACCAGAAATAACGAGCGATGTCGCTACTTCATGATAATAACATCAATTTAGATTGACAGCACGAAGAGCATCATTTGCAAGCTGTAATTGGCAGGTGATGGCATTATAGAGTTCAGTGTTAGCACCTCACTGAATCTGGCTGCATCATTCACAATTAAAACTTTGTTCACGAGCATTCTCGTAAAATTTCGTATTTTTAAATATTAGGTGTTTTAATCTAATATTTACAAAAATGCGCTACACCCGGTACCAATTTTCTTTGTGCTTGAACGTTACGCCTACAAAGAGATCTTTTTGGTCGCTTAGTCCCATTTTACTCCGATTTCACACGATTAAAAGAACATCTGACTCCTCTCAAATGTGACAATGATCAATTAACCTCTGAAAACTCGTTCATTCTACACCCTACTACTTGTGTATTTTATTGCGGATAGAATATGAGATATGATTAGAACCGGAAATGGACGAAAAGGTTATCTCGAGCGCTATAGCACAAGGAACATAATTCCTTCAAGTGAATAAATATCAGTTAAGTCCTGTATCATATAAACATCTTTATTTTTTAAATCATTTTCTTTATTTTTTAGCTTTTACAAGTAGGAGGCGCGTAGAAGGCCTGATGAGGACGGGTAATCAGATCTGGCAATGAAGGCAGGTAGTGAATAAATTGATGCCCATCCTCTGTATCAATACTCTGGTTCCATTCCAGTTCTCTACTTGGAATCAGCTGTTCTGACTTCAATGAAAGTAAGAGAATAAGAATAGAGGCATACGTTTTTTACTCTGTGATATTACTGTAACTCCTCCGTGACTAAAGTGTAATTTTAATCCTGGCGGCAGTAAAGAGGTCCATGTGATACGCCAAGGAACACGCGTGGTTAAAGTCGCTCTTAAATCGCTTTAAAAATGAAAATCCTGGCGTCCGCCGCGACTAGTGCTGCCTGTGAGTGTGGCGTACCTTCGTTGGTGCTCCCGCCCTAGGAATTGCTCGCCCATCGCCTGCGGGGGCGTCAGGGCGCGGACGCGAGACGCCAAGCACAAAGGGGTTGGTCCCCGGGGAGCGCAGACGCGCGTGCGGGGGCGTGGATGGGGGGTGGAGGGGGAAGGGGTGGGGAGAGGGTGGGGGCCTGGCGGAGGGCGCGCCTGACGCGTGCGCTGCCGTAGGTGAAGTGTCCTACACGGCGTACACGCCCATCTACGCGTCGGTGCCTCGCAAGGAGCCCTTCAACAGCCGCTTCTACAAGCCCAAGTTCCAGCGCGATCCGGTAAGCACAAGCGCCCTGCACTGAAGCGCGCGCGCCCCTCCCTGCCCATTCCTCCCCATCCCTTTCCTCCCCGCCCTTTACTCCCCGCCACTTAATATCTGCCCCTTCATCCCCGGCCCTTCACCCCCGCCCCACCATCCACACCCTTTCATCCCCACCCCTTCATCCCCGCCTCTTCATCCCCGCCTCTTCATTGCCGCCCCTTCATCCTCGACCCTTCCTCCCCGCCCTCCCCGACGCTCTCCGCCCAACCCTGTCCTCCTCGCTCCTCCTCAACCATCTCCCCACCCCTCCACTTTTCGCCCCACTCCGCCCACCCCACCCCTTATCCCACCCCTCCTCCTCAACCACCTCTACGGCCCAGCCACGGAGGGGAACTTTATATCGTACAAGATATTTTATTGAGATAAATATTTACAATCTGTTTCATATTCGATATAGTATTTGTAAATAATTTTTCTAAGATCTACAAATTAAGTTTTGATAATACGTATGATAAAAATCTATTGTGTGCCTCTGCGCATGCAAGAGCTCAAACATCTCCGCAATCTTCTTGCAACATTTATAGTTGAACTCTAGACTTGTGAAACAGGAAGGATATAAGTAACTTCGAAATAAAGCAGTATTTTATAAAAAAAAGTAACATCTCTGTGTTCATAACTAAGCTAACCTTTGTTGACTACAAAATTCTATAATAATCTTGGCGTCAAACCAATAATATCCTTTTTAAAAGAGATGAGAAAACAAATTTAGCAAAAGTGATTTTGACATATATGAACTACGAATGAACCTATTTTCCAACAAATTTATTACTGCAGTATTTATTGGGAGAGACTTCACAATCATAGCAATCTTTGACTTTTTCTAACTTCAATGTGTCACTTTAACTACTACAATCCCTTTCGATCTATCATGTGAGATGGCTGAGGTGAATTCATGGGAAAGTGTTGATGAAATTATGGTTGCTATTGGAATGCAAGGCAATGTCTGGAGATGGCAATGGCAATGTGGCAATGTCTGGAGAAAACTCGCCCGGAACTCTCTTTATCGGTCTCAATATCTCCATTTTATTACTCCAGGCACGCTCCGGACTCGCCCTCGTGTATCATACTTTGCGTAATAAAGTTCCACGTATTGTCACAGCTTGTTCAACGGTCGTATAAAATGAGGCATTTATAAACGATACGCACGATCCAATACGTACTGCAAGGTGTGCCTGGAGTGTTTTTCTTAATATTTGAAAAAGTGGCGCCACCATGATAAAGACTTTTTAGCTCGATGACGTCACGACACAATGTAAAAATACTTTCTTACACAATTTAGTGAAAGAAAATGGTACTTTGTTTCGATAATCGTGAACAGTAAAAATGAATGAATGAAAAATGAATACGTTTGTTATACGATGGAAGAAAAACTGTTATTTCATTTGAAAAAAAAATTTTTTTGCACAATTTCAATTGTTGTTTGTCTTGATTTATTGAATTGGCCCTATCGGTGCAAAAAGCAATAATTTCACGGAATAAATATAATAGTACATTATGAAACGATGGGTATTAATGCACGAGTGTGATATTATGAGCGAGGAACGAGCGAGCATCGTAAACTCCACACGATTATTAATACGTGTTACATCGAGTTTCATACGGTACTTTTTCTACGACTTTTATAAGTTAAACTTTTACATTGAATCGTTCCGTGACAGTTGACTCGGAGGATTCAGCCAAGACCACTTAGCGGGTAGCTCCCTAACCCAACTCTCGCATACTGCCGCAGGTGCTTGTGGTTACCAAACCAAAGACGAGGGATTACTGCACTAGTCAAATAGATGAATCAAATGAATTTACGATCCAATTTATTTTAAATAATACTCCACGAAATGAAAGAAATAAAAATTGAGAAGTAAACTATAATATCAAATGCAGTTTTAATGTACACAATCGAACGAAACATATACTAGAACGATTCTCAATGATTCATCAAATACCAATACTTGGTTTGCAAACTTCTCTGTAATTGGTCAAGAACCTGTATCATAATGAAATCTGTATCGTAATTAGTATCATTATGCAACTGGTTGCAGGCATCAAATGATAACATTATACGATGGGAATAGAGAAAAGTAATAATGTTCTTGGAAGCTTTCGTGCTCTCTACCGGTGGTGTGTGTGTGTGTAGACGGCGAAGCGCGCGTCGGAGCGCGTGGCGGAGGCGGTGGAGGCGGCGGAGGCGGCGGCGTCTGGGGAGACGGACCGCAAGAAGGCGGCGGAGAGGGCGGCGGAGGAGCGCGAGCAGCGCGAGATGGCGGCGCGGGCGGAGGCGGCGGCGGCGGAGGCCGAGGCGGCGCGCCTCAAGGCGGAGCGGAAGGCGGCCGCCGACAAGAAGGCGCACGAGGACTTCGAGGTAACGCTCCCATGCTACAATCCGAAGCGCCCACCCGGATTTCCTGAGTTTCTCGGCGGTACCCATGCCGTTAGTAGCAACGGAGGCGCAGTGAGGTAGCGCAGGAGGACTACGAGGTCACACTCGCAAGGTAGAATCCGAAACGTCCACCCGGATAACAGAGTTTCTCAGCGGTACCCATGTCGTTAGTGCTAAAGGCGATACCCACGTAATTAGTGGCAACGGTGGTGCAAGGAGGCACATGAGGACGACGAGGAAACTCTTCCACGGTTCCCCATTTCCAGTTCTGGTGGAGGATTCGGGAGATTATTCGGGGTACCCACGTTGTTTAAGCGAAAGGGGCAGTGAGGAGGGAACCCCAGGTCATTAAGATTCGTGTGAATGGTCACCAGTTAGTTCCGATTTTGCCGTAGTATTGTCCCGTAATCACATTGGGAATGCAATAATAACTTGTTCCGACCGATCTCATAATGATAAGTATGATTTTTTACTCAAAGCTTCTGTTTCATCATTATAGAATTTTGATATTGTGTTAATTTTATGTGTAGGATAATCACTTCAATTATCACGTCCTTGGAAGCTACACTGTCGGAAATTAAATTAAATTAAATTAAATATACGACTGTACATGAATTTTAATGTAATACATTGTACATTAAAGGGAGCTTAATGTATCTGTGCATTAAATTTAATGCTTAAATTAAAATCAATGTAGATGTAATGTACGATTGTTAACTTATCTTACATAACATTAAATAACTCATTTATTACTTTAATTATCTATATATTTAAAAAAAATAAGGTATTCTGCCATGGCTTCGTTTAGAGCTTCTACTGAACCGATTATTGTATTTTTTCTTTTGAATGAAAGAATATGATCTCTAGATGTGTTAGCAGATATTGTTTGTGTTGATTCACCAACATTTACGGTGTAAATTAATTAATTAAATCATTCTTTAATAGTACGCTTATCAATAGTCAATTGTTTTTTCAAAGGGTGGCAGTTTCAAAATCGATATACATGAGTCCATAGATGTGAGTGCACGCTGCTTGATGTTTTGTTTTGATTGTTGAGATTTGTTTACAATTCGTCAAGGTTTTGTTTCAGTGTAATCATTACATTGTGGTGTGGACAGTTTGCATGTATTTCCTTCTGTGGTGTATTTTTTAGAGAACATTCACACAGTGGGTTTTGTTCGGTTGTAATACTTTAGTGAAGTTGTGTGCAGGTTATGTCGAATTCCGAATCGTTGTCCACGCGCTCCAAAAGACGCAAATTTACATTAACTGAACGCAGGGAAAGAGAAAGTCAGCGTAGGTGTGGTGATAGTGAGGTCATTTCGTTTTCTATTGGGTCATTGTCTATGAAATGTGTTTTGTTCTGCTTTGTACTTTCCATGTGAGAGAAATTCTGCAAACGATTTACTCTGTGTTGCTTAAATGGGAAAATAAGTATACCTTCGAGCAATATGCCAGAAGAAATCAAACAGTTGTTTATAGGAGATGATGACACAACAAAAAACTTTAGAAATAATATCCTTGGGTATAATAGTGCTATATCTTTTGTGCCGATATTGCATTGCCATCTGGTCATGGGCCATACGTGTTCAAAATTTTGGGAACTTTTCATCACAGAATATCTTTGTTATACCTTCAAGATCCAAACAATGCAATATATTGTGAACATTAGTCTGGGTACAGTATTTTACATTTATCTCAGATCTGACCGTCAAATTTTGACGGGTTCTCACTAGTTTACTTTAAATTTCTTACATTAAATTACTTACATTAAATTTAATTGTACACGAACATTAAATTTAATGTACACGTACGTTTAAGTTGCTGTACGTGTACATTAAATTTAATTTACGTAGATGAAGTTTACTTTCATGTACTTTTACATTAAAAATAATGCAGAAATTTGTGACAGTGTATGTTATTGTTAGTGTTTTGTTTACCAAGATACCTTACAAGGCTTGAGTATTAAC
This sequence comes from Teleogryllus occipitalis, assembly GCA_011170035.1. Lineage (NCBI taxonomy): Eukaryota > Metazoa > Arthropoda > Insecta > Orthoptera > Gryllidae > Teleogryllus > Teleogryllus occipitalis. The sequence continues at coordinate 363,607 of BLKR01000366.1, forward strand.
TGTGCCGGTGTGTTGCAGGCCAAACGCAAAGCGGAGGAGGAGGCCATTCGACAGGCCGAGGAGCAGCGCCTGGAGGCCGAGAGGAAGGCGGAGGAGGAGCGGCTGGCGGCGGAGCAGGCGGAGCTGGAGCGGCAGGAGGCGGAGAAGAAGGCGGCGGAGGAGGCGGCCCGCCTCGAGGCGGAACGAAAGGCCGAGGAAGAGCGGCTGGAGGCGGAGAGGAAGGCGGAGGAAGAGCGCAAGGAAGCGGAGAGGAAAGCGGAGGAAGAGCGATTGGAGGCAGAACGGAAAGCGGAGGAGGAGCGCCTAGAGGCGGAGAGGAAAGCCGAGGAGGAACGCCTGGAGGCGGAGAGGAGAGCGGAGGAGGAACGTCTGGAGGCGGAAAGGAAGGCGGAAGAGGAGCGGCTGGAAGCGGAGAGGAAGGCGGAGGAAGAACGGTTGGAAGCCGAGAAGGCAGCGGAACAGACACAGGTAAGTGTGCGTTTGATCTTGATTTATTCGGTCAAAAAACAGTAAAAAACTGTATATGACGTATGGGGGAGAAGAATATTTGCTCACGTTTTCTTGAGTACCAGAATTCCCAATATTTTAACGATAAATAGTTGAAAGTTAAAACAACAACAATACTAATAATAATGTTGATATCGATCTCATAATAATGTCATAATAATGTTGATGCCGATGTTTTAATGTCGATCTCAAGAAGTATTTTATTTTGCCACCATTAGATGTGTACAAAAGAGAGAATGAGCTTAACATTTTTGGTAAATATGATGAAGAGGGGAGTCATTTAATACTTATTTCAGATTTAGGGGCTTCGGTGTAGATGGCGTTTCAGACAGCGAGGAAAACGATTGTCGTTCATTAGCGTATTATGGCGATAATCATGACTGGTCTATGTTTTTTTAATAGGTTGCCTTTGTGACCGTTCAAAATATTGAGGGCTATAGAGGAATAATTTTGTTTTAGAATAAAATGTCACTCAAATATAAAATTAATAACAAAAATAAACAAGAGTTAAAGGTGTCAGAGGATCTTGAAATGTCAGTAAGTAGGTTCACAATTGTGAAATATAGTTACAAGTAAACAAAGTTTTCACATAGATATTTATAAATCTGGGTATATCCAAGTACCTTCCTCTCTCTTACTCTTTTCTTCTCCAGACTTCTCGCTTTCCACAATAAACATACTTAGGAGCAATATTAAATGTGTGCAGAGCGAGAAAGTGAAATTTTAAATGAAGACTTTAAAAATGTATATCACTTAATCTTCCATTGGCTAAAAAACTGTTTTGAAGGAAGTGTCAAGAAATTGACATACTTCGTTCTAAGTAAGTTGTACTTTGGGAAAAATTAAATAAGCTCAATAAAACTGCAATGTCAGGACGGTAAAGCATTTTTTTCATACTTCTGAATCTTAAAATAAAAAGGCCAAATGTAGAGAATATAGGGTTATGTTTCGTAACCAAAAGTATATAAGGAATATTAATGAAAACAAAATTGCTCTTAATAATGTGAACTTTGTGTATTGTATTGTAATATTTCATAACAAGCTTCATCAAATAATTGTAGATACAAAGAGTAAGTAAATTAAAAAATACAATTTCTTTAAGCATCATGTAGTGTCATTGACAACCTAACTCGAGAGACTTTGCTATAAGTGTAAAAGTAAAAATTTCCATTTTACGGGCAATAAAACGTCCTTAAAATCCAATTTTAGAGGTGAGTGTAGCAAAAATGTTATTGGTCTAGTCCAAAAAACTATGTTATGGAGCAATACCGTCTGTCAAATGTAGCTTCGGAGATGACCACAAAATCGTTATTAACGTCTTTAGGCCGATAAAGAGTAACTGACATGGTTAAAGTTTGTAAACCAAAGCGTCAGCGGAGGAATATAACCAATCAAGTACGTTATTTGTAATATCAGCCATGTGTCGTTTAATACTTTTCGTAATACCGCCTTCTTATATAACCTTTTACAATAAGAATACTTCTTTGTGAAGTAGGAGAAGACATCCGCCTTCGTAGACTTCAACTCATTTGTTTTTAACGGACGGCCGACGGTTAAATCCTTAACGGACGCCGGCTGTTAAGAATGGATTTCCCCCCTCTGGTTGCATGAAGTCGTTATAACAGTACAATAATGAAAAGTATTTTCTAGGCAACACCGTTTGTGCAATACGTCTTCAGAGATGAGCAGCAACGCTAATTTGACCGCACTCTGCGCAGGCGGAAGAGGAGCCGGCGGCGGCGGCGGCGGAGGCGGCGCCGTCGGAGGTGGACGCGGCGGCGGAGGAGCCGGAGGCGGTGGAAGCGGCGGCGGAAGCGGAGGTGGAGGCGGAGCCGGCGGTGGCGGAGGCGGAGGGCGAGGCGCCGGTGGTGGAGGAGCCCACATCGCCCGACGCCCCCGCCCCCGAGGACCCCGCCCCCGGCACCGCCATCGAGGAGGTCTTCAGCGGCGACGACGAGTAGCCCGCCACCCGCGACCCGCCCACCTCCCCACCCACATGCGCCCTCGGCGAGGCACTGCGCGCCACCCCCACCCCACCCCACCACACCCCACCACCGCCACGCCCCTGCGCCACGACTATATGTGGTATCGATACTCTGAACAGAACAGAACTATTTGTCCAAATGATTCGAGCTCGAATATCGATTGATATCAGTACTCTAAATTTGCTGCTAATATCAATCAATACAGGTACTAATACATTCAATGCCAATCAATATTGATTAAAAACTGTACCTCATTTACATTTAAAATATTTCCAACAACATTTTTAAATAAAATCTCTTGCTAAGAGTCACATTTTCTATCATAATGCCTTATGTTTAACCTACTTTAGTGGAAAGAAATTAGAAAGACAAAAGATAATGATTATCCAGTTTTTGTTTATACTTCTACTGAAGTTTTGATGTCGAGATTATCGATCCACTAATATCGTGTCATAGATTGGTAAAATGAGAAAGGAAAGTATCAGATTTTCTCTCAGAAGTCCGTCTATATCGGAATATCGCAATAAGTTCTTTGCTGCTGGATTTTTGGATAAAGTGAATTCAATACTCGTAAGAATCTAAAAAGACCCCTTATATGAGGTTTGTATATGTGGTTTGGGGTCTTTCAGAACACGTTCTGTGCTTCGCCGAGCAATATTGGTACCTCAACCTTCTTGTTACCTTCTCTGTGAAATGGCATTAACATAATGCCAAACTTCAACCCTCTCACCCACCGCAATATTTCTTGTTTCTTATTTCGTGCCATGTTGCAAACGGGACGTGCCTGGCTAAATGTAATGGAAAACATATCTCCTTATGAAAGGACCAGATCTTTCCTTGGCACATTTTCCGAAAGACAGCATGGCACACGTACTTTCCGTAGGCCCAAAGCAGTATTCTTGCCTAGAAAGACATGAGCCTCTCCTCTAACGTTTCGTGTTAGTCGTTTAATGTTGTTGCTTGCTACCCACCTGAAAAAGGTGTCCGGGAAGGCATCTTGCTCTAACTTGATCGATCAATCTCTTCCTTCCCCTCCTCTTCCAACGAGCAACAAGTCTCCCCTTGCGTTTCGTAAGGAGAACTTTGTTCAATGTGCATTATGCTGTACAGAGTTGAATTACAATGCGAAGCCTAGAGTTGCATATTAATTTGAATGTAAATAATTCTGTGATTTTACCCCGTTTTTTGACCCACATGATGTACATACTAAGACCGGATAGGCTTTCCTTACAGCTGTTATGCTGTTGTGTATGGAGTGTGCTGTGACGTTGATAGTCATCTCTAGAATTGTCTATCTTGTATAATAAGAGTGGTTTCTGCATTTAAAATATATTTTCTAAGACTAGCAGACCTCAAAATAACAAAATTAAATTTGCTGTAGGGGAGTTAGCGCAATATTACATTTTGGAAACTTTGGAACTTGTTATACTTTGTATTCATGTTGGAGAAGTCCCAATAAAATATTTTCATGAAAGATTTGTTCCTTTTTTTCTGTCACCCTACCCATTCCATAAAATATTTTGTTTACAACATCAAATGTGAGATACAAACAATTCGCGTCCATTTTAATACAATTTAAAACTTTTAAGAACATTATTTAATGTAATATATTTGAAATGTTAACTTTATTTCTGTTCCCAAAGAAATTTTAAAAAATTAACATGTTTACATGTTTATCTACATGGTTTGATATAAGTGCATGTTGTTATGACAAGAAGTAAATCTTTCACAATTTGACTGGTTATTTATCTCATTAGAAAAGCTACATAAACGATTTTTCCTCTCATTATTTAACATATTTTAAATAATAATGGTTGATTTATTGAAAAACAAACTAACTGGCAGAAAACATTTCAGCTACGTAATGAAAAATATGTTGCTTTCTTGTTCCTTAAAATCACCCGATGTTAAAATCCCAAAGACATGCATAACCAGAAAGGAGCTATAATTCATGTCCTTCATTTTCGCGGACTAGTGATTTGATTTCATTTGATTTGATTTATTTTCCAAAAACAAACCTAGTGAAAACTTCGTGAAGTATTGGAGAGAAGAATAAGTTATCCCACGTTTCTTGAGATTCACAATCCATTCTCCCACAATTCAATTAAATGATAAGAGAATCAACACATTGATATTAGCAACATTTGAAAACTAGAAATGCCCTCCCTCGAGTTACACAAAACTTATCTGCATCAGTAAACGAACTACAGATTTTATTTTATAAGATTGCTAGCAAAATAGTAACCCCTGGCTCTGCCCCACCACAACTAGCCAAAGTAAAGCTCAACAAAATGTGCGTATAGTAAAGCTAATTAATAGCAAAACGGGCCATCTTAGCATTTGCTCAAAGGATCAAGGAAACTGGACGAAAAGCCTGATTGAAAAAGTACAAATTTCACTAATTCATTAAATAGTATTGTTAAAATAAATATTGTTTTCCTTTTTGATAGTATAGTCTCAATTCTATAGTCAGTAGAACATGTTATGCAGCAAAAACGATGTTACTTGATACTGGCTGTAGTTGCCCGTGCCTCTCGTCTTTCTCTAGACTAGAGCCGACTAGCTCCGAGCACCTCCCCCCCCTCGCCACTCGTCGCGGACTGACTCGTCATGTAGCGGGGTCCCGCTAGCCTACGGTAGGTCGACGCCGAATCTCACCATCCAATGGGGGAAGATCTCCACCATTTCCCCGAGGGAAAACATGCACTAGACTTACGGGGCTAATGCCCTAAGCTGTTGACACGCCCGGAATCACTAACCAACAAAACTACAGGGAGCAAGCCGGTTAACTGGTGAGCAAGTAGAGAGTACACCCACTCAGTGGATTTCAGTGGCCTCCAGAAAAACATAAAATAACTTAAAAAAAATGTACAATATAAAATTCTTATTAAACAGCAACCAACACATACGGCGTTTATCTCCAATATTTACCATTATTTGAGAACGATTAATGAGGAGATGTGAAAACGTTTCCAAGTCTGAATAAACTTTACTATTCTCGATAAATATTTTTAAAATACTTACTACTTTTTGGAGTCAATACCATTTGAACAAAAATAATTGTTCAAATAATATAATACATTAATATTCATTGCATTTTTTGGCGAAATTAACATTTTCGGAAATATTCCGCCTTAGGATCACAAACTGCTTCGCACCAATCGCGATTCGTTAGCACCAATTCACCCCATTGGTCAGGCTGATGGTGCCTCTGATACGAGCGAAACAATCATTGTATGGCTTAAACCAATCAGTGAGCTAAAACCACAGTGTAAGAGTATTACACGGTAAATACGACTAAAGCATATCACTAACTCTGCCTTAGCCTTTGCTGACAACTGAGTTATTGGATTCCGATTCTTCCTCGCCTTTTCAATAGTAATTGACTTCCGATTGAATCTTGAAATTCATGATATCTTAAGAGAGAGCTCCAAAGTGGATTGTCTCTAGAAAATTGTAAGTTAATACCGGAAGAATAAAATAAAGAATATTCTGTGTCATCAATACTTTTCTGAACTCATTCCTCAACTTGTAAATCATAAAATCTGAACTAAAGCACACTATAGCTCTACAGACTATTTTAAGTATATTTCTCCATAATTCTTCGGCCCATATCTTGCATTACTTTCGGCTTTCAATAGAATAATAGTGTAATTGGTCATATAATGGTCATTGGTCATTTCGACATGATTTGCACACCAAAGTCATCACAGCTGCATAAAATAAATAACGTAAGTATATTAAAGAAGAGTGGATAAATTCGACGATTTTTCCTGAAGTTTATACCTCCGCTTTTCATTTCCCGCGCCTCGTAAATCGTTCCAATATCAAAGCTCACATCTGCGGGAAACAGATAAGTGAGCACATTCTGATTGGTTCAGTGAACTAACCGTGTCTCGCCAAGTGAACGAATTCAACCGCGGTTCCGATTTCATCACTTCACCTTCGGTGGTACCGGAGATAACCGGAATCGCGAGCCCGGTTAAACCCAGGGCCTTGCAACTCTCCACCAAAACCGGGGACAAGGGTGGAAGATGCTACGATAGGAAGTGCTGGTGATGCCGGAGAAAGCTGCAGGTTAGACTCGCCAACTTCCGCACATAAAAGTTGGCTAATTTGCGATAAATACGAAGAGTGTCTTCTAAATGCTCAACTATTCATAATATATACATATAAGAAAACAACTGAAGAAAGCGCGATTATCGGCGCTATCTTTTGTAACATGTACGTGCCTGCTTGCGTTCCGCGTAACCACGCACCAGCCACTCACAGTCACTCAAGTATCGTTGACAGCAGTTCGTATTTTACTTCCTGTATGGAAGTGCTGCATGGTCTCCACCACGTTATAAGGGAGTTGAAAGGCCCTGGTTAAGTCGCTGAGATCAGGCTCTGGTTATTATCTCCGCACGTGTTTTTTTAGCCCTCGCTACGCTAATTGTAAGAGGTGTGGGAAATTTAGTTATTTTGACAAAAGGAATTTTAAATCAAATTTATAGATCGTTTTTAGATGCAAAATAGTTTCTAATATAAGGGAGCAAACATTTCTGGTTATCACATTTTGTCTACAACGTTTGTTGTTATAATTTATTCTTAACTCAACTAATGTTGACAAAGGAGTGGGGGTAGTTATTCCGAGGCTCAAGAAAACAGCGTATAATACCAGCATTTGTCGTCGCAGACGCGGTGCTGGGCAGCTATTCGGGTATCGCTTGAGCTTCTTGCCATGTCAAGCGAAGCGGCGTGCGAAACCATATGTTATGGAGAAGCACAGGTGTGGTATTTTCGCCATCTGCGTGGTATCTCACAGACTAAGTGTTTGCGGCAAATAAGCTGCACTCTTCGTTCTCCTAGGCTTATATACGGAGAGATTAGATGTCGAGAGATGGGCTGCTTTCAAAATTGAATGGTAATTATAACGACTGCAATTTCCTCATTACTATCATAAGAACTTTTATGCATTTTAACTTTAACTCTAGATTTTGTTGATGTGCAAGAAAAGTGATAAAATATTTGATTATTTTTTAATTAAACGAATTTAGTTAGAAAATAGAATATTTTATTAATATGATTCAATGTAATTGTATTAATCACTAGAAAGAGGTTTTCTGATGAAGTTATAAGAATTGGGCACCTCAATTTGGATTCTCAATGGAGAGAACATGCATGTGCTAACTATAAAAGTAACTAAATTGTGTTCGGATTGCCTAAACGTTCCTGAGGAAACGTCTCCAAAGTCCTACTTTTAGCAGGAAAACTTTCATAAAAGTGGCTTACAACGGCTGAGATGTCTAGTAAACCACTTTGCTATTTTAATGGCCACGCTCGGATTAACACCGTGGTCCTAGAAAATAATTCTTGATATTTCAATTTTCTTGTGCACTCAGATCATTATTTAAGTTTTATTAAGGGAATTCGGGGGATTAGGGAGAATTCTGCAGTATTGATAATTCTCGTATTATTTCTTTATTTGTGGTAATTTCCAATATTCCTGACTTATGTCTCGTTATGGTGGCAAATGAAATGACGATAAGGGGATAACAATTGTAATAAACCTTTCCAGGCGAAAATTCGCGAGAATCAAATTATAATAAAACTGGAAATAAACTGACAAATTTTTAGATCTAATGTTATAATAAACGTTCGAAGATAAGCAGATATGGAGGGAAATGAAAAGCAATAGAACGATATAAAAATATCAAAGAAGTTCTCCAGCTCTCTTCTCTTTAATCTATACAAATAAGGTTAAATTCAGAGTAACGTTGGCCTTGTTCTTTAAATGATTGTGAAAGTACGATTTGAAGAGGTGATAAAAAACTTCGTATTTTATCATGAATAGCTTTTCCTACCGAAACTAGTTGAATTCCTTGTGCCCAGGAATAAAGATCATTTTCTTTACCAGTCTTTCGAAATGTGAGTATACATGGTTAGTAAATAAAAACTCCAACCTCGAATATTTTGGAATGGAATTTTCACCAAACGATTCAGGATGTACTCATTAAGACATTCTAGCATTTTGATATATTTTAAAGTTATGTCATAAATTTTACAGATATGGAACCAACTTCCTTTTCTGAATAAGAAATATTTTTTACACAAATTTATCTTGAGAAAAACTCATCAATAAAACAAATGTTGGTATTTGAATATTTATTAACCCGAATATTAAAATACAGCCTAACAGTATGTTTGAAAGTTCGGGCGTGACCCGATTTCTGAACGTTTCCGTGACCTCTATGGTTTCCAGGTTCAAAACGTCGAACAGAAAGAGGTCTAGCCTATTTTGTGTCCTCTAAATGACAATTTACCGCGCAGGAGAGTGTGTAAAATGGGGAAGAGTGTAAATTGCTAAACCAAGTTTGTTGCTTCAGAGAATGACACAATATAAAGCGGAGATTTGTGATTCCGAGGCATGCCGTTTTCGGCTGACATTGTCATAAAACTTTTATTAATTTGCCATTCATTTGTGATGTCAACAGCTTAATTTCAATTAATAATTTACTTTCATTAATAATTTAATGAAAATATACGAGAAAATAGTGAGAGAAAATTGGAAACTTAAGATATAAAACAATATTTAGCTTCAATACCTCTAGCTGAAGAAATTGCAACTCTGTTGATTACGCCTTTGCCCAGGAATAGCTCACTTTTCATCGTGAACTAGAGAAAAGTACTTCTGCATTTTGGCCTACCAAAGCCATTCGACGCAAAGATAACGGGCTCGCCTTGCGTCAAAGCAGAGATGACAGCCGTACGATTTCAAAAACGTAGCGATGCAATATTTATTATGGAGTGCATTTCGCGAGATTTACGCTGCTACACCTCACACAAATACGTTCATTTTCAATTTCCAATACGTTTGAACCAGTATTGAATGATGTTACTAATGACAACATAACGGGGGTTTCCGTGTCAGATTGATTGATTCTTTTGGAAGGAAAGTGAACTCAAAACCTCTGACTGAGGGTTTTGTCAGGACGTTTTTGAACAGAAAGTTGGTCCGACGTGGTGACCGAGGTCGCTGCTCTGCTCTGCGCCTTGCGGCTTGATGACTGCTGTGCAGCCCGGCGCCGCACCACGAACTTTCCAGTCCCAGCTACTAACATAACTTATCTGTTAATTATTCATCAAATATCAACATGTGTAGTATTATTGAATTTATATTATCACGTACTACCTGTTGGCGTAAAAATTATGTTCCATTAAAAAAACAAGTTTGTCCATATCTTTAAAAAAAATTCTCAAAAGGAAACATCTGATGAACTCTTGCGTCTTGAATAATTTGGGAAAAATTCCATCTCAATATCTTAAACGATTTATCGAATATTCCTGGGGGAGGTGTTTATTAATTAATCCCGTATCCTGTAACTCAATGGGACTGCGTACGGCTTACGCATTATAGAGAAGGTACTGTAATGCTGCGGGAAAAACTCTGCTATCGTAGATGGCCAGATCAGGCCCATACGTTGAGTTGTGGAGGATTCCTCCCTCCAGGAATTTGCCCCCAGCGGGGCACCATCCCAGCCGGGACATGCTCTAAGCTCGCGACGTGTTGTGCATGGAAATGTTTGAGTAAGGGGAGAGCATGTATGAAGGAGGAGGGAGGAAAGATCGCTTGCGGTGCATGGTAGGTTCTTTCAGGTACTTCTCCGACATCTATCGGCGGAAATGACGAAAACGGTCCATTAGAAAAGCTCTGCAATTCTCTCAGTCGTTAACCTGACTACTTATGCTGTAGATCCAGCTGCGGACCTAGGTCTTTTTAAAACACGAAGCATCACTTACGGAACGTTGTCACATACGATAACTATCTCATAAATTGTACATTATAAGAACAGAAATTTTCGTATTCTACGTTATTGGGTGTAAAATTACCAATTCATGGCGTTTGACGATTGAACCACTTCCACAGTGAAATCTAAAAAAATTCAAAAGTAATATAAGCTTAATGAACATTTTTTAATATAGTTGTAGTGTAGTCGTTATTGTAGTTTTGGGATTAATGACCATCTCAATTTTTCTTGGATTCCTAATGGTGCAGAGTGCTGTTTTCGAGTTTCTCTTGACCTGCTTCTTAGCAATAAGTGTAGAATCTACTTTCCACAAAGTCACAACAGCTATTGTTTTAGACTTAAATACTAAATTAAGCAATTACAAAAATTTTACTTTCTAGTAATTGTATAAAACTACTTACGCCTTATTTCTAAAAATCGAAGTCTAGATGTTCACGGACGTACATGTTTCGGGGACTCTGACGAAATTGCTTTTTACAAAATTGGCTGTACTGTTTGTTCGTCAAGAATCAATGACAGGATTTTGAAAAAATAGATATATCGATTTGTCACAACTTGAGAGCCTGCCTTGAATTTTAAGTGCATCTTTTAATTTCTGACATAATTCACATGATGTCTTTAAAACATTTTTTTAAAGGCTTGATTTTTATTGATGCCACAAAAAAGTCAGTTTTATATATAAAGTGCGTTTCAGACGTTAAGTTGGAAATAGACATAGCGAACAGTGCTTTAAAGAATTTCATGAGGAGACTTTTATATAAGATAACTGAACTATAGTATATACAATGCCATATGATTATAATAATTTTACGAAAATATTACTGATAATCGTTTATTTCAAAAAGCCACGATTCCCAATTTCGGGAAAAAGGAAGAAAAAATATTCTGTCAGAAGTCTGAGCGACCTTGAAAACGTGTTAGTCATCTGCTCCTCGCGTTGGTTCTGTCATATGCACGAACCTTAGGTTGGTAATATTCTCAGAAGAGGTAAGAGGTGCGGGATCAAAGTTCGCAGTAGCTTCGCAGGCACCTTCTGACCCAATGTCTTCGGATTCTCTCTGGTGCTCGTGTTCCTTAACTCAGTCGCAACATTTGCATCTAAGGAGTACTGTGTGACCATCCATATCTCTGGTGAAAAGTTCCGAAATAATAAGCAGAATGGCGATTTTAAACGCGAGAAAATTAATAAAACGCTGAATTTTTAAAAATATTTTATAAACAATTGTTTATAAATAATATAATATAATAGTGTAAATAATATAATAGTTTTTATAGTAGCCAGTTTAGCTTCTACCACCAAGATGACCTTATTTTCAATTACAAATAGTTTTGTTTTAAAGTATTATTCAAATCAATCAATATATTTTTTAATAATAAATTGTTGCAACGTTATATTTGTTATTAATAAAGTGTAATTAATTAGTTTCAATCAGTGTAGATTTTAGATTAAAATAACTTCAAAATAATATGATTACCACCAGTCACAACGTATCCCCAATGTGGAAATGAAGCCTTGTTTTGCGTGTTTACAATTTAAAAAAATACTTTGAGCTAAATGTAAAAGTTGAAATTTTTATTGATGATTGATATCATAACGATCTAGTACACGTGCAGTTTTCATATTTTTTTCTGGTACCCCAACAGACATATTACAGTTGAAAATTTGGAAAAAATCGAAAATTACAATTTTTAAGGGGATGTAATTTTCAAATGGTGAGTTACTTACCATTAATATTTTTCAGAAAGTAACTATACTGTTATGTGTAAACACACATAAAAAATTACGGCTGTGATTCTATTACTTCTTTGAGAAATTATTTTTACGTAGGGTAGGTCAATAATGTTTCGATTGATAGACCAGAGAATACTGAATCGAATGCCAATTATTCTAAAATGCTAGAACAATCCAGCGCTGAGTAATTTAGAAAATAATATGTCTGTGTTGTTCTGTTCCTGTTCTCTGGATTAACAGCTCGCTGCGGGCTTTGTCCGACAGAGTAAATCTCTACAAACGCGAAAAATGGCACTCGGCATAAAACAAAAATGGACGACATTTGTAAACCAGTATTTATAAAAAATTCAAAACGTTCTTGAGCAGCCAAAAAGTAACGGTATTTACGTTCAAAGTATGCATTTTTTGAGATGGTCTAGCGACCAATAAATTCTGGACCACTTAAATTGGATTGACCCAGTTACATCAGGCTAAACTATTTGGTAGTGGTTATATTTTGTTGATTAAAGTAGTATATATTTCAATAATTTTTAATAGACACAAGTTGTATGTATTCTTTAAAAAATATTCCTATAGTAATTCATATTTGGCGCTGGTTTGATTTTTGAAATAAACGAAACAATTACAGGATTGTTCTCGTAGCAACACTAGTTGTAATTATGATTGTCCAATATACTTTATACACTGCAGTTTTTACACAATTGAACTTGAGCTTTCGTCAGCTGTGACAGTTCTCCAATAGGGAGCTTACACGTGTATAAGTAGTGACGTGTAAGCTCCCGATTGGAGAACTGTCACAGCTGGCCGAACAGCTGACGAAACGTCAGGTCCGAGTCTGTGAAAACCGCAGTATAATCGGAGATGAATTAAACATAAGATGCAGCTTTGTCTCTGTCATGTCACGAACGTCTCTGACCGCCAAAAAATGAGAAGGGTATGACACGCCGCAACGGCCAACTCCTCGCCGCAGTGGGTCGTTGCTGATGACTAGACATCAGATGTTTAGGGAAATGCCTATTTTATTCTAGCGAACTTATTTAAAGGCTGATGATATATGTGCACGAATCATGACAAATGATGACGTATGGCGAATTTTTATAATGCTTATTTTTGCTTATTTGAGCATAAATGCCTCTTTTTGCATAAATACCTTTTTTAAGACTTTTTTGCCTCTTCATTTATTATTTTTATGCATAACGTTAAGATATCGAAAAATTGGCGATGGTCCAACGTGACCATTCATTACGAAATCTTCAATTCACGTCGTGGTATTTTAAATTACGAGAGAATTCTTGAAGGTACACTAACTAGTTTTTCTCCATTTCCCTATTTCGTAAATACCAGCCCTGATCTGAGAACATGGACAATACACCGAGAGAACCGAAATTTTAAGTGGAAATAAAGATAAATTTCCCGAAGGTTGCAGTGTTGCTAATGTTGGACTTTAAAATATATACCAGTCACATCGTTCAGACATCCTTCTCCGCATTCAAACTGATTCTATCTCCCAGTCGTTCCAAATTTGAGATGGTGATCCTTGAAAAATTACTGGTAGTATGCAAATATTACTGGTTATGCAAACTATTAAGAATAAAATGTAGAAGAGTTGTAAATATGTAAAACTAGTTTTACATTAAAATGTACGAAATTGTTTTGTGCATTTAAGTTTACAAAATATTATAGGCAAAAATTACATTTTCCCATTTTATTGTAAATGTAACTTATGACAGTGACTTTTTTCTTCTTATTCTTGACATTTTCAGTACATTTTTAGGCGCCTAAAAGACGATTTTTAGTGCCTAAACGCCCGATGTCTACTGATGACATTGTGTTGACGCACGACACTGCCGCATCGTCGAGCGATCTCTGGCGCGCGCGAGAACAGATGAGGGCAGGCTTCCAGAATTCAGAAAATGTCAAGAAGTCGGCAAGTTTGCAGCATTGTGAAAATGTCTTTAATCCGTGTAAAAACTCACACGTGTGGAAATTCATCATCGAACCTCACACACCTTTCTCCTGTATTCGTACGAAGAGAAAGAAACGTTGACGAAACTTGTTTAAAGAGAATTCAGCTCTCTGGAAAGACTGAATGCGAGATATGGCAACAGCTTTTGATGGCGAGGTACTGCAATAACCTCGGAAATTGAGATACTTTAGATCTCTGAATTCTACTTACGTCACCAGGTATCTCCCTGCTTTACCACGGAGTGGTAGTACTTAGAATCAAACCTCTAAAGTGTAATTAAACCATTTTCCTACCAAATAATTCTTTGCCGACGCTACCTTGATGACGTTGATATCAGAAACAACTACTCGAAAGAAATGTTTAGGTTCTGTGGTATTTTCCACAAGAAATGTCGTGCGATTAAAATTGTTTATGTTTCTGTCTATGTTTTTTCAATATATTAGAATGTTTTTGGTCGTTGATTGTAAAGACAGAACACTTTTCATTGTAATTGCTTTATATTAATATATATTACATGATACATACAGTGCAACGTTTCGTAATGTTCCGTCTTTAAAATCAAAGAAGGAAAACATTTTAATAAATGTCATGCGACATATGAGTCCCAAAATGAGCAAAAAACTCTTCAATTAGAAATATGTAATTATAATTATGAAGGCGAATGACGATCAAGACATAAATGGTACTCAAGATATACTACAACCAAGAGTACCTGAAGCGGATAACGTTAGAATACTCGGGTAATATGGAAATATTGCATACCAAGACTATGGTGATTGTATTTGAAAGATGAAATCCAGTCCACTCAAAAATGATAGAGAATAATAAAACTATTAAAGTACCACATTTCAGAATCCTAGGAGCAGACATAGCACTTTATGGTGAAATCATGATTAATAATAAAATGAAAAGATTTAATAAAATGAACGAAACGACAAGAAGAACTCTACACAAGTAAGAAGAGATACTTTGATAAAATTTTATAAAGTTACGTCAGTACCAAACTGCAATGAAGTGTGGACGAGACCAGAAATATATCTTGAGACTGCAAGCAATAGAAATGAATTTTTTTAGAGCAGTAGCATGGTATATAGGAAAAAATCACGCATCGGAAATGAGCTAAATGTAGAAAGTGTGATATAGTCAACAACTACAGACTTTGGCAAGAACATCTGCTGCGAATGAATAACGATCACATGGCTAAACAAATGGCAAAACATGAACTCTGAGGAAAGCGAAGTATAGGTCGTCTAAGAATATTGGAAGGATTAAGTTTAGGCGGCGTATCCTAATTACTTGAAGATAAGAAGAGATGTCTGTGTAAGTAGAGATGAGGGGTCAAGGATGAGTAAGAAAAGATCGCTCACTCTCCGTGGCCCGTTTGTTCAGGTACTATTCTGTCATTCGCGAGGTATTGACTAGTGAAACCACGAATCATTATTAATCAGAAAAGACTGCTGCTAGAATTATACCCAATACGTGGCTGAATCCGATTCATCTACGTAGCTAGTGGATGGCTACGTGGCTAGCCATTCCATTCTACGATGTTCTATGGTGCAGCCTCGCGTGACATCTTCATTCAACTTGGTGATCTCGAATAATCTGTATCTTCCATGCCTGCAACTAATTACTGTTGTTTTCTTGACTTCTCGTTAGTTCTTTCTACTCATATGCCACCCCTACCTTATTTACGAAATCCTAGGCTTCTTATCGTATGCGGCCAATTTTTGGCATTTTAAGATAGGAATGTTGTTTTTATTATTCGTTTTATATTAATATTTTGTGTACTGAATCCGATCGTAGCCTTTCATAGTGTACAATTACTGTTTCTCAATATGAATTTCATGTAGAATTTTTGGCATATCGATACATGCTATACTAAAGTGCGTTAGTTACTTCATAATTATAGAATGTTCAGTCAAATCACAAGCCATTTCGTCTCTGCATTATTACAATATTTTATACTCAATTTCTCGTCATAATAAGTTATGTTTTGTGCATACATTTCAACAGTGAAAGAATTTGAATGTATTTTATGTCAGCTGACGGGAAAATCCTTTTCTGAAATGCATTTCATTACTGCATCTTACTACATTTAAAAGGTTGTGATGAGCGTAAACAGATTTTGTCGGTATGGAAAGAAGTTTAAATGTCATTTTTCATCTTTCGAATATTCCTTTCAACTCAAAGGAAACACGTGGGATTTGTAGTCGTGAACCAGGGACGTCATACTATGTCTTCAGACAATCAGTGTCCTGAAAATTGATCTCATTTCTTAATCAACTTGCATGTGCATGAAGCCTGTATAGTTCGCCCTCTGCCATTTCGATGTTGGTTGAGGGGGGATCGAGATGAAACTTTATTGAAGTTCTATTTCTTCATCCTTTTCAGAGGTACCGTATAGGTACGGTGCTCTGGGGCCACTTATTGAAATTGGATATTTCGAGATGGTGTACACAGTGATGACGATGTTTGCGACCCGAATTGTTCGTTAACGATACATCAATCTATAAAAAAAATTAACTTTGACTAATGTATTGGTAGAAAAACAAAAATTAATTACACATACACAAAATTAATTTAAATTTAAAAATAGTAATAAAATATAATGCAACGTTTTGCATTTATGCTTGATTGGGGGAAATTCAAGAATCTATCGTGTCCAATGTTATTCTCGTACTAATCTCCCCTCCTCTAAGATTATCTGATATGATTATTTGTTCAATGCACAATGCATGTCCAATTGTCAGCGTTGATCGAACTGTGTTTACATGACATTAAGATCACCACATCTTAGCTTCTTCTTGTGAAATGTTCCTTGATAGAACACGAAAATCTTTCAAATTATTCAAATAATTAGTTACTACACCCAGTGATAGAAAGTTAATGGTTATCAAATCCCATCGCAAATTATTATCGCCTTCTAGATAATATACTGAATAACAAATATGTTTTACAGTACATTAAAAATACTACTAATTTGTATCTAATAAAATGGTGAGTAACGTTTTGTGAGAATTATTTTATTTTCACGTTCTGGCCTCATTTTCTTTCTAAAAGAGTTCTTTGAGAAAGTGCAGCATCTTTTAACATTTTTACACCATATGCTCTAGAACTAAAATAACTAAAAAGAATAGAACTGGCCCAACTTTGTATTAGCCTAAATTCAGTTTTAATGAATGGAACAACTGACATATCAAATGCTATTTTTCGTTTGTTTTGTATACGATTCATGGGGCGCTTGAAGAATTACTCGTTTTTGAGGTGTGATTGTTGTATTTTTTAATCAAAGGTAAAGTTCTTAGGATTGTAAATATTCGGATTTCAAATTATAATATTTCTCTGCTTCAGATCGTTTCATTGCGACAAATTTTGGGTTCCATTCAGAACTCAATTCTTGGACGCTACTGACTGAACTAAATGTTGAGGAAGATGTGGAAATATAGCGCGAAAGTTCCGACGCAGTAGTTAGAAGACGACATTCTAACGGTGAATATTCAGAATCCAGTCCCTATTTCACCCTTTAGAGCAAAAATTTTGAAAACTCCTCTCTTAGCAGAAACATATTTGGTATCTGTATATTACAAATTTTACGTTTAAACTTCAGTAGTTTTGGCTCTGCATGGATGTGTCAGTCGATGGTCTTTGTACAGTTAAATGTAAGAAAAAATTTGTAATAGAGACAATTAAGTTTTGTATTGTTCCAAAAAAATTATAATGTAACTAAATGCAATATATGGTTATCCGTAGAATTTATAAAGTTTAATTTCCTTCCATAATTATTACATAGTAACAAAGAAAATTTATGTATTTCGAGAAACAACTGTCTTCCGCTTTGGGTAGCAAGTAAGTAATGTCGTGTGTGAGTCATACCGGGCGTTCCTTTCAGTTTTCTAAAATTGTATTAACAACCTTTGTTAGATGAGAATGTAATGCTTTTGGTTTCCTAATAAAAAAATCCTGGATCTTATCAATCCCGGGGACATCCGGTTTCCCATGTTCTTAACTGCCTGGAAGAGGTCGTCTTCCGAAAATTTGTGAGCATGTTCCACTATTTCCATAAGTTCAATGGCCGCAGTTCTTCAGTTTGAAACCTTGAAGCAAACTTCAGTTTGAAGCCAAGATGCGTCTTTGTTGTAGTTTTTGCATTCTTCACAGATTCCTGCCCAAAATGTTTAGACGTCGTCTTTTGAAGGGGGGCAGCATTGCTCTTCGGCTTGCGTCATATTGAGATATTATCTCTTCACGTCGGTTTCAAACAACCGATTCTGTACACGGAAATTCTCCACGTTTGTAACTTCTAATTCGTTGAGCTCATGCTTGGATTTTCTCTATTAGCTTCTCAGACACTGTTAATTTTGTGGTACCACTTTTAATTTGGTATTTTTCTTCAACGTGAAGTATTTTTCATTGAACTTTAAAGGCCTGCTTTGATTTAAAAGATGCCTCAGCTAAGAGTAATGTGCCACACCGAGTGTCGGCTATCCGTTTCAAAATTCTTTTCGTCCATGAGGGGACGGAGTTGTTTACTCTGTCTGCCGGCCGTTGGTGTTCTTGGCTGGACCCAAAATTATTTCAGATACCAGATATCCAGTGGCATACACGATATGATTGATTTCAGTAATATCTAGATCCCTACTTGGGAACTGCACCACCTCATTTAAGACAGAGTTCGCGTTGACAATACTCTCACATCAGATATATATAACTCACTAGGCTGTAAAAAGTGTTCATTGTAATAATAACAGTTTTATATCAATAAATAAAAAAAGGATTTCATTTTAAATTAGCTAGACTACGTGTTATTGAAGCTTATTTAATAGTTGGTCAAATTTAGTTATGATGTAACACGTATTGAATTAACATTTCAATTATTTCTGTGATCTGTCTGTCACTAGCAATAGATAATATTTAATTTCGAACCATTCCGACCACACCCTGAACGACCTCAACTGAATCATTAATTTCTTTCTTTTATTCCGATATTTTCAATGCCGTTTACGTAAAATAAAAGCAACTAAAGTTTTAGAAGATAAGATTTATTAATATTCGACATTGGACGTAGACAAATTTTTTACCCGTCAGAATGTCTGAAGTTAATATTTCTATGAATGTTTGCCAAGATACATTTACTAATGTTTGAGGATGTCGTAATCTGCAACCTACTAAATCTGATACAATAAAACCTTGGTCTGCTTCGTAGTGACATTGACTTTCCTTAGGAGTCACTAATAAATTGCTGTATCCGTCTAGGGCACGAAATTGTCTACAAAAAGAGAAAGGGAGAATAAAATCCGACAGCAAACATACTAAAAGAGTGGTGTGGCGTCGTCTATTCCTATCTTTATCGTACCATCAAAATTCCGGACGTGTTTTATAAACAATTAAATATATAAAATATAATATTATAAATATATTTTATTAAATATTGCATAATTTATTTTATAAACATCATCTCCAGGAAAATAGTTTCATGACTTTTTTAACGGTTTATTGTGTTAATTATGCTAACACGATACGTAGTTTCATATGTTATGAATACAATTTGGAGAAAATATTTTTCCATGAAATATCTCGAGATTTTGTGAGAAAATTGTGAAATTAACCAATATGATAATGTTTGAAAAAGTAAAGTAAACGATAGTAACTAGATATCAATTTTATTAAACATCGAATTTTTTTTGACCAATAGTCTTGCGTGACTGAATAAGGAATTGCGCCGGTCACATATATTGCTATCAAATCCATCAGAATTTGTGACAAGTTGTAGTTAAAAAGGGTATTTGTTATCAAAATATCAGGGAAAATTGTTTGTGACGTATGGCGGAGACGTATAATCTGCGCACGTTTTCTTGAGCTCTAGAATTCCTAGCAGATGCATAATGAAGTGAAAGAACCATCGAAGCGAGGTTAGCATTATTGAAAACTAAAAGTTTTGTCTACGAGTAAAATAAAACGTATTTTCATTGGAAAATGAACAACAATTTTTTTAGTATTGCTAACAAAGTAGGAACCCATGTTCCCGGTCCTATTCCTACCACAATTAGCAAAAGCAGATCTCAAAACGTGCGCATAGTGAAGCTTCTTTTATTGTCGTGAAAGGAAACGGGCCATGTCAGCATTTGCTCAATATATCAGGGAAACTAGACGAAAAACTTGATCGAGACGGGGTTCATTGACCCAGAAGCTGAAGTACATTACTTCCTACAGGCCTATTTATCCTTTTAGAATTATTCAATACAAATGGTAAGAAATGCATTTACATCATTAAAATAAATATGTTTGTTTTGACGGTCAGGTTTCTCGTAATCTCTAATTGTCTAGATTCACAGCAGATAAGATTTGATTCATCTGTCAATGAGTGGGCAAATGATGTCAGAACGCAATACATTCCAAAGCACTTCAATTAATAGCTTATATTTTTTGAGAAAGCTTAGACTTGTTCCCGCTGCTTTCGTGCCTTTATTCGCACGGCAAATGTAAAAACTGTTTATTAAGTGTAAGTGAAAGATATAGTTTTGATACATATTCGATTTGATACTATATTTACCTATTTTACACTCTTTTTCTAAGATACGAATGAAAGAAGATTTTTGCGATCGCAATCAAGACAACTGAATTGTTTAAAAATATCATAAATCATCTAATAAGGTTGGTTTTCAAATTTGAAAAAAAGCTTTTTTTAAAGTTGCAAAGTAAAACTTTTTTAAATATTGTGAATGGTTGGTGCATAAAATTGTTCCTGCGCATAAACATTTTACATAAATCAACATTTTACATAAATGATATGTAAAATGTTGATTTATAGCAGTGTAGAAGATGATGCCAAAGCCTTGAAAAACGACTAATCAGAATGAAAGTTAGTGCCAAATCTTCTCTTCTTTACGACTCAATTTACCAAAACATCAATACTTGCAGCTGTTGAGCAACAGCTGCAATGCAGCAGCTGTTCCACGCGTAATATTATTGAATCTCACAACATTCTCTGATGTCACCAGTGAAATAGGAGTTATCATTCTGGCTTCCAAAACCCTAATTCCTACATTAAACTAGGGGTGGTGGGTTTTTGAGGGGGGGGAGAATCCTCAATATGACATGTAACCCAATTTGGCGTGGAAAAGAAGCCCGGTAGGTGCGCTGCAAAAAATCTTCCGACAAATACCGTTTTCGAAAAATCTTGCATCTGCTCACATTTAATGAGTCCGATTGACAGTATCGTCCAGATTGTTGTATATTCCTGGCGGAGAGTATGGGAGAAAATGAAGAAACCATGATAATCCCGAGCGCTGCCTAAATAAAACCTTCTCATCAATGCATCTCCTGCGAGGGATTGTTCAGAAAATGTACAACAGTAACTACAACAATAATTTACTTCTGAACCCCACGATTTGTAACTCAATATAGTTATATTACATTTATATTAATTATATGACATCAATCGTATCAACACTTCAAAAATTGTCAACGCTGTCAAATAAACCTGCGGAATTACAGCATGGCTCAAATTTTCTCGCAGTGTCTTGTAAGGTTGAGTAAAATAGTTGAAATTGTATTCAAAGAGATATCATTTACAAATAATTATTCCGTCATTCCGTTTATCATCTCCTGATCTCATCAAAGCAATGATATTGAACCGTTGAAAGAAATGGCTCTGACGTGGTTCATATTCTGACGTGCAGATTAATTTCCTAATCGCCATTACTTTTTATTGCCTACATAATCAAACTTTTTCTTGTAAAATACCTAATTATACAAATCTGGACAACGTGCAAAACTTAGTTCTGAAAAAATAGCATAAAACTTCCGAGTTCTGAATTAGTTTCATGATAATATTCCCAAATGAAATATTTTGATCATTCTCCATTGAATTTTTGTGTTGTTTGTGGAAAGATTTTTAGTTGCTAAAATAGTAGGCTTTTACTAGAAACGATGAAAGAATGCTTGTGTCAGTGAAATAATGGTTGCCAAGCAATTATTATTTAATCCAAAGAAATAATATATTAAAAATAAACATTTTATCAACCCAACAAGCGGAAATTAACAAAAATATGTATTCTTCCTTGTATTCCCAGATGACATTTACATCACTATAACCACGTATTTTAACTCTTATATTTATTTTTTGTTAAAAGCAATACTTTGGCATACCTATTACAATCAACATTCTTGAAAACGTGATCAGTGGATTTTATCATGGAATACTATAACCACAATGGCGTGTTATCGGCGCAAGTTTTCATGATCTGTCTCCTATATGCGAAAATAGAGTGGGAGGGAGAGAGAATAGGGATTGTTATTTCGTCGGCAGAATAATAAATTAATTCCATAGCTCATTTGTCAAAGCTACAGATTTCTACCACTTGAAAGCAAAAGGAGATCTGTGGTTTGGCAGTCAGACCCCTTGTCCTCCACCGTTTGAGTGGTTCAAATCCGGGACGACCTATCTTTGTGGTAAAATACACCAGTTACAGTTTGCAAATATTTTCCTTTTCTTCCGTGATGTAAGCTTTCCATCATTATGTTTTTGAAACATGTCTGTTCAGACTTCTTTGGAAACAGACTCATCATTGCATTAATGATCCCAGCAAAGTTTTGTATTTATTAGGGAGTATTCACAATTTCTATTTTCTTTCCTTCCGATTCAGAGATATTTAATTCACTAATACATGATACATTGTTCCTTGTCTGTATTCTAGCAACCAATGATCAAAGCAATTGCATCTGCTCATTAACTTTATATACAATGATGTGTTGAAATAATAAAAATACCCAGAAAATTAATGATATCAGATTATATCTTGTTCATCACGGGCAATCAAAAGACCATTAGCTCCTCGTGAGAAATAATGACGTGAGTGGTAAGCGCTCCTGTAATAATAATCTCACAAATAATGGTTCATTGTAGACACGTGTAACTATTAGCCCTTACAGTTGTTAATTATCATTTATTTTCTTGTTCGTAAGAGTGTTCTTCCATTCCCTAGTGAGTTTTGAGGAAAATGTCACGATCATTGCCAAGTGCATTATCGCTATACTACGCCTCCATACTGTACAGGTTTCTCGCGTACGTTTCTGCGCCAACGGTAATTGACGTACTTCTATACATTCTAGAACATTAAAACTTATACCAATATTTATACAATATTATATAGAATTAAATTAATTTATAAAAATGTACGAGTCCATATGAACTCACAGAAACGCAGCTGTTAACACTACAGAGACAAGCCTACGCATGTCTTCATAGTGTTACCATATGGTCTCGTAGTAAAAAAAATTAAATCTCCTTACGATACCAAATAGTCTCGCATGGAAGCCAACGTGGTATAATCTAACTATACGCAAATTATCGAGAATTTCTAGCAGACTCTTGAGATTAGAAGTGGTGTAAGTTAGGATTTCTTTAAACAATATGTTTTGGTATAATAAAGTTTTTGCCTCAATGCTTTACATGAATGAACTGCATGTGCCAATATTGATGTGTTCACCTGTGTCTGGCAGTTCAAGGAAAAGTGGGTTACGGAGTGGTTATTATGGTAGAATGAGAAGTAGTGGAGCTTACATCTTATGATGTAGTGTACATCACAACGTTAGTAAAACAATTTCCTAACGGTTGAAAATAGTAACAGATCTCAATCCAGTAATTTAAAACGAAGGAGATCGGTTAATTCTAATTACGCTACTGTTATTTATACAGAGAAGTGTGCTGAGCCAATGGACCAGTATCAGAGGGTAAGAAAAGACTTTAGAAAATTACTTTATTACTTAAACCTCCATCCATTTCACCAATTCGTAATTCCAAGAAAAAAAATTCAGATCAATTTAGAGCAGTGATTTGGGTCAATTAATCAATATGTGATAATGATGCAAAATTATAGAAATGTTAATATATTTGGTACTTAGATTCTGTAAACAAATTATATTTTGCGTTTTTCACTTCATTATGTGAACTACTAATCCGAATACTTTTTAGAAGAGAGAGAAAAATATACGTCTTTTCTGTTAGATAACTTGATATATTTGAAAACGTTTCTTTCTGAAAAAGTAATTTAATGATAGGAAATAATTTATTGTTCCATACAAGTCTTTTTATCTATAATAAAGAACAAATTGCGATCAATTTTTCTTCATCCTGCATCATTAAATTGTTTTGAGTGTTGTGATCTGTGCAAAAGTGGAGTAAATCGGATTACTAGGAGCAAGTTATAATATTCTTGTGAAAAGAATGAAATATTAAATGGAAAAGTGGTGCAAGTCAAATCTGTATTGCAAATTGGGTATAGAACTACTTTAATTGAAGCTGTTTAGTGTAGTTAATTATAATAAAGAATTGCAATACTTTCTTATTAATTCAAATTCGATTTGAGCAGTTCCATTATGCAGACGAATTCAGTGTACGTGTAAGATTTGAGAAATATGTAATATGCAAAAAGAGAATTAGTTTCTTATTCCAGTAAAGTTTTAAAGTGTTTTCGAGATCAATTGAGAAATGTGATTGTGTTTACATTTAGAAAGTTTTGAAATAAAGTTTTTTACAGATATGTAGCTATAATTTAAAAAATTCAAATCCCCGAATTAAAATCAAAAAGAGGACTCTTCCCTATTTCTGAGCTAAAAAGTATTTAGGGAAAATAATTTTCCTTCTATTATCATTAGAAATGCCAAAATGTTTTCTTAATGTTTTAAAATTAATTTATTAAATAAATTTTTAAACTTTGTGAAACTAAACAGTTTTTATTCCTTACTACAAAGCAATCCTGAAGAAGGGGTGAAACTGCCACGCGTCGTGCAGAATTGAATGATGCGCAATAAATATAGTGGCATAAAGTCCTTAACCCTCATAAACATTATGAGGTGACTTTACGCCAAGTTTAGGCAAAATGTTTTATTCAAAGAAATTCAATAATTATTATCACCACATAAAATAGACAGAGCATATTTTTTTAACGGTTAGTTGTGCTGCAAGATTTTAAGAACGTCAAAAATAAACAAGTTATTCACTAAAAACTTTCTTAAGTGGCACAAAGCCACCCCGGTTTACGATAATAATAATAATAATAATAATAATAATAATAATAATAATAATAATAATAATAATAATAATAATAATGTTTCCAGTTCAGGCCCGCACGGCGCCCTGCCACCCACTATACCACAAAGCGTAAGGCACTGATAATTATATGCGCGAAATAGTGCATCACAAATACACAGGGAAGGCAAACATAAAACACAATTAAAAGAAACAAAAACATTAAAAAAAGTTTGAAAATATGCGCGCATATAGCACACGCGCGCATAGCACACGTACAGTACATACGAGCAACGCACACAGCTCAGAGAACAAACGACTCTTCTTGCCCTGGTGCTCGCCAATTCAGTTAAAAATAAATTGGGAACAGCGAGACGGACCTGCCGCCTCAACAGAGACGCTCCGCTTATCAAACGCGAACACAACGACTTCTCCCTTTACTCACGGCGGCCGGCGACCCCTCTTGCACCCGCTGCATACCGTGTTGACGTCACTCGCCGAACACAATAAGAAAAGAGAGACGACACCTAAGAGAGGGCAGGGAAAGAGGCACGTAAACAAACAAACAAACAAACAAACAAATAAATAAATAAATAAATAAATACATAAATAAATACATAAATAAATACATAAATAAATAAATAAATAAATAAATAAATAAATAAATAAATAAATAAATAAATAAATCGCTAAGATCGCTCAGTAGTGCCGTGGCACCATGCCTGAAGCAGTAGTCCCGTCTCGGGCATGGTTGTATGTGTTTGTGTCTGTTTGTGTTTGTGGCCTCGGTGGGTACAAGTGACGCGTTCGCATGGTCCTAGGATAGACAATTCGCGTCATTAATAGTAATAATAATAATAATAATTATTATTATTATTATTATTATTATTATTATTATTATTATTATAAGTCTGTTAAGAAAGTGACTGACACAACTGACTTACACTAACTAAGAAACTGTTCTCGTGAATCGGGGCAAGCTTAATTGTTTCGCCCCGCCCTCTTCCCTATGCTATGTATCGGCGCCTAAAAGACCTACCTGTCTCCTATCTTTTCTCTGAGGATACTCCCAGGGAAGATCACTTCGCGCTTCCAGAATATCGTGTAGGTCTAGCGTTGCTCGCGGACGGACGGTACCTTTTTTTTGCGGGGGAGGGTATAAACGACCCACACCCACACAACGTGGGTTCTGACTATCTAAAATATTAGAAAAAAATACTTGGTACATATATGAGAAAGAATTATTCGTTTTTGCAGTGTCGGGGCTCCACAATAAGAGATTTTCTCTCTAAAACATTGTAGATTTTCGTTGCAGCATTATAATTATTTTTCTCTATTACGAAAGTAGAATGCGAGAAAGTAAAAGAAAAAAATTATGTTACCTTGTACAATGAAATAAATGATATAAATGATGTTGTGTTTTTTCAAAGGATTAATTGCCCCGGCTGGGAAAGAGGCGGCGAAATATTTAGATATAAATGATAATTTACATTGCTGTAAGGGATAAATGTAAGGTCAATAGTCATGTACTGCCTATGAAGTAATTCCTACAATATTCTATCGATATATTTTCACACATGATCTGCACAGATCTATCCCGCTGAAGGAGGGTACAGGGGAGGGGTGAGGGAGGAGATGTGTGAGGGAGGGGAGACTCTGATTGGATTACCCACGAGCCGATGGTAACTTGCTCGCCGCACAATATGCAATTGATTTTCAATGACAGCTGTGATTGCATTACATTCGCCGCGAGGCTTAATATGAAGCCATTGCAGCGCCATTGACAGCGGGGCGGAGGGGGGGGGGATTTGCGCGTGTAGGGTGGCCCGGAGCCGCGCCGGCGGGGGCGGCGAAGGCGAAGGCACAGACAGGGGAGGCGGGTCGAAGTCACGAAGGGGGGAGGGCGGGCGCAGCCATCAGAGGAGAAGGGAGGACGAAGTTGCAGGTGAAGAGTGTGCACTGGGGAGCAAAGAGCCAGACCTGCTTCGGTGGCTCAGGGCATTCATTAATAGTGGCTCTGATCGGGAGGTCCTAGTGTTCGCGTGCCAGGA
Source organism: Teleogryllus occipitalis (assembly GCA_011170035.1). Lineage (NCBI taxonomy): Eukaryota > Metazoa > Arthropoda > Insecta > Orthoptera > Gryllidae > Teleogryllus > Teleogryllus occipitalis. Next base: position 390,667 of record BLKR01000366.1, read on the forward strand.
CTATAGACACATAGCTTTATAGAATTCAGCTGCAGTCTGGAGGAGAATTCTAGCAGGCGGCAGCTTTTCCTTCGTTTCTCCTTTCAACGCTAGGCGAACATCCGAGCAATACTCGAAGAAAGGGGCCTCGGACCACTCGCGATCTTGCCTTCCTCTTCCTTGTCCTGTCATCACCCCTTACGCACACACTTATATGTACTACACTACCATACATGTCGGGAGATCAGTCGGGGGCCTGGAGCTTGTCCCAGCTGGGGCAGTGCCCCGCTGGTGGAAAATACCTGGTTGGGAAAACCCTCAAAGCCGACCGCTTTTACACCGCGCCACTTGAACTCCACGCAAGCCATATAAAAGTAATCCTGAAGTGTATAGAAAATGTAGTACATAGGATGTCAAAATTATTACATTTGATAATTGAACCATAAAATATAAACATATCTTGAAAACTCATCAAACGTTTGAAGAATACAAAAATTCAAGTGAAAGATGTTTTACTACAGTGATATAATATACTCAAAATTTCATGAAGGAAGTACCAAAAAGAATTTAACAACTACAAAAAATTACAAATAAAGTTAAAATTACAACTTTACATTGCTTTATGTAGCATCTGGAAACAGGCTCGACAATATATGACAATTAGTATTACTTGCGGGGTTTGATGTTAATAACCCCATCAGTGCAAGTAATCATGATAATTTTGAAACAAAGGGCCCCGCCCCATTTCAAAGAAAATTCAGTAGGACTGATATGCTCGATCGTGAAATGATCCCTTACTTTACTGAATAACTAATAAATCTTCCCTCCACAAAAATGTCATATACAATATTTTTTACTATTTGAAACACACTGGCATGAAATTGATCGGATGAAACTACTAAAACGACCAATTAGAGAAGTCAATCTCTGAATTTTCTCAATCAGGCGGTAACATTCTTCCACTCAGCTATCTAGCAGTTGCCGAAAATTCACCTCTGTTGGGACTCGAACCTGGAACCACACAGCTTCGGAAGTTTCATTTGAGGTCACGGATACACACCAGATATACTCTGCAAGAAAGAGTGCTTATGAATAGAAGGAGAGCGAAATAAGATAGCGCCAAGGGAACAACATACGAACGAAAGAGCAAGAGAAGTTAGTAAGAGTGAAGCAGAAGACAACTGTACGAGACGGAGAAAGAGAAAATTCAGAAGATGAACGAAAGCGAGAGCCCGGATGTGATTGAAAGGAAATCGAGGCGCTGGCTAAAACTTGTGAAGTGGAAAAGAAAGGGCCGAGAAGAGACCGTAAGGGCGAGTGGAATAAAGAAAGCAGGGAAAGGACAAATGAAAAAAAAAATGCAAAGGAGAGAGAGGTAAAGGAGGTTGGTAGTAAGGGCATAAGTACGGTAGTCGGTATGTGAGGACATACGTTTGGAGGTCGGTAGTCGGGGCAAAAGAACTAGTGTCAATCCTCTGGCAGTCGAGAGAAAATGTGATAAAAGCGGTGGAGGGTGAAAAGGAGTCAAAGAAGGAACATGCGGGTGATAGTTGCTCTGAGAAGACGCAGACGCCCCCAGGCGAAGAGAAGCAAAGACTCACGAGGAATAGGGCACATAAACATCTTCACATTACGGCCAAGTTTATCGTGGCCAATCCAGCGAGGAATATTACATGTTTGTTGATTAAAAATCCCAAATTAATGAATACAAACGACGACATAAAATTTGGGAATGGCTGGCCACATTCCCCGGCGTCCGCCCGCGACTCTCATCAGGGATCGGCTGCATTCCTTGGTGCGCTGGCGCGCGGCCAATTCGAGGGGGAAGCAATGGGCGGGGAAGACCAAGGCGCCACCCCTGCCCCGTTGCACCGCCCCCACCCCTCGCTCCCAGCCTCCTCCTCCTCCTTCCCATCATTACACTGTCTCCATTGCCCCGCCCCCCACTGCCTACATCCTTCGCTCCAGCCCACCCCCGTTCTCCGACCCCCTTCCCACTGACACCATTGCCCCGTTGCACCGCCCCCACCCCTCGCTCCCAGCCTCTTCCTCCGTCCCATCATCCCACTGTCTCCATTGCCCCACCCCCCCAAGGCCTCTACCCGTCGCACCAACCCCCTCCCCGTTCTCCGACCCTCTTCCCACTGCCATCATTGCCCCGTTGCACTACCTCCACCCTTCGCTCCCAGCCTACTCCTCCGTCCCATCATCCCACTGCCTCCATTGCCCCGCCCACCCACGGCCTCCACCCCTCGCACCAGCCCCTCCCCCCATTGCCCCGACATTTCCGCCACCCGAATCGCCTCCACCCCCTCGCTCCCCTTCCCCTCTTCTACTCACTGTCCAGCTGTCTCCACCGCCCCCGCCTCGCCGCGTCCACGCTGACCCCACCGTCTCCACATCCTCTCTCCCCTGCCCCCTCGACCAACCGTCCAGCTGCCACCATTGCTCCCACCACCCACGCCACCACTCCCCCTCACTGCCCCGCTCCTTCTTAACCGACCCACCGTCCAACTGCCTCCACTACCCCACGCCACCCCAAGAGCCACCATCCCCTCACCTTCCCCGCTACCCACGCCACCCTCGCCCCTGCGCCCTCGCTATCCCGGCCCTTCTTCTCCGACCCACCGTCCAGCTACTTCCACTGCCTCCGCCCTCCCGCTGCCCCGCCCCTTTTCCCCTGATCGCTTGATTCCCCGGCGCTCTCGCCCCGCGCACGCCCTCGTACACCCGCCCTCCAGCGCTCCCGCCCCTCCACACGGGTTGGAGCGGCCTTCGCTCGAGATACGGAGCAAGGTTTCCCGGCGAATTTCTGTGCTCCGCTTCTGAGCGACCGCGCCCCCTCCCCCGCCTCGAAGATGTTGCGACGCCGCTTCTCGTCGGTGGCGCTGTCTTCGTCGCTCCGGCGTTGCCCGCCTCCTTGCACCCCCCACGGCGTCTTCTGTCCCTGGAGTTCCCCCTACACCGCCATCTTGCATCACCACCACCATCGCCAACGCCCACCACTGTCATCGCGCCCACCCACGCAGCTGTCTCCGATTCGGTCTACGCTGCCACTCCTCCCTCACGGACTTTACCGCCCCGACGCCCTGCATCCCACCCTCACGCCTCCTCTCCGTCGCTCTTTACCATCTCACTCGAACGCTCATCTCTTCATCCTTCTCTCATCCTCCTCATCCTCCTCTTCCTCATTCCCCTTCTCCTCCTCCCCCTCCCATTCATCCTCCTCCTCATACGCATTCTCCACATCCTAACCGCTTTCCCCATTTTCCTCCTTCTCTTCCTACTTTTATTCCTTCTCATACTCTTTGACTTACTCATTCTTATCGTCATCCTCATTCTCCTCCGCTTCCTTCCCCTCCCCCGCTTACCTCTCCCCTTCATCTCTTCCTACTCATCCGCATCTTTCTCATCCTTATCATCATCCCTCATAACCTCCTGCACTTCCTTGTCATGCATCCTCAGCATCTTTCTTCTTCTCTACCCAGCGGCAGAAATGATTTTCAGAACCTTTTCTTTGCTCTCGCCTTCCGGGACTGCCTTTTCTTTGCTCTCGTCTTCTCCTCGCTCCCCTGCTGTGCAACTCCGGCATCCACAGCCTCGGCCTCTTTCCTTTCCATCCCTCTCGTACGTGCTCTGGCGGCAAAACTAGAAAATCCTCGTTTTCCAGGAGTCGTGGTCGAGGTTTTAAGTTATGATATTGAATTCTGTAGTGCGACATCGGTACCACTACTCTCTCACGGGAAATTAGCGAAGTACACACGCATGTCACAATGTAAAAGTATAGAATGAATAATAGAAGAATTATGTGTTGAAGACATTATTCAACTCTAAATCTCAATTATTTAATAACTAACTCTGAATTATTCAAATCTAGGTTGACTAAAATGACATGCATTATTTCATCCCTCAATAGAAAATTGGGCTTCAAAATTCCTGTTTATGACTGCCAAATTTTGACTTTGGCATTTTCTGAAGCAAATGAGCTACGTGTTTGAATCTGAAATTTTTGGATGATTCTGAGTGTAATTGATTTGGATGATGAGTGTAAACATGTTGTCCGCTGGTCTGAACCCACCGCGCGTCGCCTTCTCTGCTCCCGAAGTTTCCACGCCCGCCTCCCCGCGGCCGCCCTCAGCTCCCGCTGCGCCTCTGGAGCCTCCGCTGCCAAAAATTCCAGCCGCCCATTCCAAATGCGTCGCCTCGTTCCGAATTCCAGAGGAACTGCCAGGACGGGGGTGGGCTCCTGGCCTCAGTGACAAGATAACTGGTTCATTGCTCTTTTATGAGGAAGATATTGGGATGGTTAAAAGAACAAAAAATTAAGATGAAAATGCACTAAGTTATTGAAAATTATACAGTTAACCCTCGACCTAACTCGTCTTAAATAGGAACAAAATATATTTGTAGGAATTGAAATTCTTGGAGGATTCGAGTTTCCATAACTGTTGATAAGTCTATCGGTCTAGTTTTTAAATTCTTGTCATTACATGAATAGTATAGGAAAAGTTATGCGATGCTGCGGCGAAAAATAACGATTTTTACTTTCTTGTCTTCCTTCGCAAGAGAAATTATAGTAATCGTACGGCACAATTCGGCGATTTTTCCTCAGAAAAACTCTTGCAGGGTTCTGGTAGTGAAAAAATTGATATTTTTTTCTTATTTTTAGTAAATTACTTCCTCTAACACGCGTAGTCAGAATCCACATTTTGTAGGTCAAAAATTGGTTAATGGTAAAACGAATGTCCGCCCGGCTGTCTGTCAGTGTCTGAAACGCCAGTGGGTAAACCATTAGTAGGAATGTTTCTCCAAAATTGATATTCCCCCATCGACCTGGTTGTTTTCGCGGCCCTTTCAATTTGTAACGGATATTTTCATATTTGAAGGTACTTTATCTGAACCCTTAACATGTTTAAAATTATATAAAAAAGACCAATTTTTTGTTTATTTTTCTCAAATAGAATAAACTTAAAACCGAAAATCAGATATAATAATGGCTAATGTCTAATTTTCGTTGAATTTACTGAATTTTCGAAAAAAGCAAACCTTCAACTTTTTTCATCGTCTTTCTACAATAACTATATTCAAGTTAGACATTTTTTTCTTAACGAAATATGATCTATAGAGTTTGATTTTTAAACAATGTGATCTACAAATTTTCACAAATCTGAGTAATTTTCATGTCAATTGGCTTCATATAGAGGGTTTTTCAAAAAATTTTCTCAAAAACTCTTCAACTTTTTCTGTAAATTTCTTCTGGAACTTCAAAAAAAGGTTATAACAATGGTAAAGGTCTCATTTTTGGTAAATTCCTTAAAATTCTAAAATTGAAAAAAAAATACCTTGCGAAACTACATTGATGATAAAGATATTTTACTCTATGACATGTGTTTTGAAAATTATACCTATAAATATCAATATATTTTTTGAACATATGAGTATTCGTGTTTTCGCGTAATTGTTGCAAATTTTTGAAACTTAGAAATTCCCGCATTTCTTTTGCTACAATCTATCAGGAGTTATCAGGTCGCAGTAAAACAATGGCAACGCCGCGACAAGGAAGTTTGAATTTCTCAGAACAACTTCTCATTGTTGGTGTTTTCGGAGGTATGGAGCACCGTTTTGAATTGTCGAATTTATGTTGAAACATGAAACGAATTAAATTTTCGGGCCTAATGCGCCACGTTTAGTAATGCGGTGGCTGAGGTGCGTAAATATAGTCAGAAATTGAAGTACTGTGTTTTCGAAATTGTTGCTAAGTATAAGAAAGTAAATTGGGGTATTATGTTTCCGAAATCGTTGCTAAGTACAATATGCGAGAAAGTAAATGCTGTTGTAGCACCACAGGTTCTGCAATTCATATTGTAGGATCATGATACAGAAAAAGTGGATAATTCTTATTTCTATGATTACAGCTTGTAAATTACATCCTCTAACATGCTTTAAAAAATATTTATGGTTGCATCAACGATGAGATTATTAGCTACTATTATGTAAGATTACAATAAAGATTTCTCATATCTATCCACTGGGAGAGGTGGCTCAGTGCATCAAGCTAGTCATCTAGCTTGTCAGCTAGGCCGAATTCAGTCGCTGTCTGGAGGAGAATTCTAGCCGCCGTCTTCTCTGATCAGTAGTTTGCCGTGTTTGTTTTCGATCAACACCAGGCGAATGTCGGAGCAGTACCCTAACAAACGGGCCACGGACCGCGTGCGATCATTCCTTCCTCGTCCTGTCCTTTCCTCACTCCTCACACACACTTACACTAACATGACTACACGACCTCACACGCCGGGAGACCGGTCGGGAGCTTAGAGTTTGTTCCAGCTGGGGCGATGCCCCGCCAGTGGGAGATACCTTATTTGGGAAAACCCGCTAGCTGAAGGTAGGTCGGCGTCGGAACTCACCATACAGCGGGGGAAGATCACCGCCACCTCCCGATGAAAAAACATACACCACACTTATGGGACTAATGATCCCAGCAGTTGACGTGCCTGGAATCACTAACAACCAACCAATCATATCTATATCGTTTCTAACATGTTGTGTAGACAGAATTCACGATTTGTTCGTTGATACCGAATAACCGGTTATGGCAAATTGTCTGTCTGTGAAAGCTAGCAGATAATTCTTAAGTAAGATTTCCCTCAAAATTGATATTCCCCAATTTATTTGGCTGATGTCATGTCACCTTGAATTTGAAACGGATATTTTAGTTTTGGGGAGTACTTTTCCTGATTCCTCAAGGACATTTTCAAAGGTTTCTCATAAACTGCTTCAAAAATTTGTATATTTTTTATGGAGTACAGGAAAGTCCCTTTATAAACATAGCGTAGGTCCGATTTTTGATTAATTTTCTGGTTTTTGAAAATTCCGAAAGGTCACAATTTTATCGACCTACAACAATATTGAAGGTAGAGATTTTTCTTCTCAACGAAATGGATTTTCAAATTAGATCTTTAATTTAAAGAGGTTTTGTACAATTATTCAAAATATGAGTAGTGTTCGCGCAATTTTGCGTGAAATAAAGGCAATTTGAAAAATAAGATTTTCTCAAAAGATTCATTTTTAAACGTTTTGTACAGATAGAGCTAATGATACTGAATTACTAGAAAACAAATTCTGTGAAAATTAGCTCAAAATTCTATACGTTTTGAAAAGCTCAAATTTTGTTTTCAAGTACGGCTTCAAATTTAAGATATGATTTTCAAATTGTAAGTAATTCTGAGTTAAATACAATAAAACGTATCGTGCATTTCACATCGTTTTAAATACATCCATTATATGTCTGCATCTCTCGTATACAACTTAATAGAGTATGTGTAGTGAATGGTGGCATGGAATCCAGCGATTACATAACTTTGTTTCCACGTTTAAAATTTTACCCCGAAAATGAGTCACTGTAAGTGGAACAGCCGATTTTATCAGAAGTTCCTGCGTGAACCTCGAATTTACCGGATATCCCTTCGTTTGATTCAAAAGTGACATTTGAAATATTGCCAATAAAATCCAATTAATTAAATTATTTTTTATCCGGTCCATTTAAAAGTGGATCAAGTGCAAATCTCCTGTCTCGTGGCCAGCGTTCCGAAATCCCCTCACAATGAAACAGACCATCGCCGACAGTAGTGGGTTGGCTCTTTCCTAATGATTGGTGCAAGTGAATACTCTCTGCCCTCGTTCCATAAATGAGAGAATATATTTTACTAGCTGGTGTACCCGGCGTTGCTCGGGTTTATAGTAAATTATTAGACAGGGAGAGGAATTTCATATTTTCATACCCTGCGGTGGGGCCTACTATCTCTTCTTTTGTATCCCTTCTCCGCCCTGCTCCTTCCTGCCATGCTCTGCACGGCCACGCTTCGATAGCCCTGTCTTCTCTTCACCCCCCCATTTTGAAATTACCGGTCTACCTCGCTCACTTTTTCATAAAATGTTATATTTTTCTTATTTGGGGTTCCAGCTCCTAAACTTTCTTCTCTTTATTACTAAAAACAAACAATTCTAAACTACAGAATAAAATAATTGTAGACTCACGTATATTTTTTTTTGTGGAGTTTCTTGTATTACTTCCAATACTGTCATAAAATTTTCACATTGTAAAACTTACTCTTTTTTATATTTTGTCTTCTCTTGTATTCATAAACAAATATTTGAAATTGATCTGTCAAATCGTAACCTTGAAGGGACTTACTGTTTTAAGCGAAGTTTAACATGCCAGAGTTCTCGCATGGAGACGCTAGAAGATAGATATGGAATATGAATGTAGATGTCAAAACGTAATTGACGAATCATAATCATAAAAGTAAATGAAAGTATCAATATTGAACGTAATTGCCACTATTTATAATTATTTTGAAGACGACAAATATATATAAGTTTAAACTACATGTAGAATAAAACTTATTTATTTACGTAAATCAATTAATCATAACATTGAAGCATGAGAACAAAACTGATCCATCAACATGTACATTATGTGTACACACTAAATTGACAGTGTTCTGAACAAAACCATATTAGCTTCATTATTTGATCTGAAGTGCTATATATTAAGGATCTTGAAATGTGAATAACAAAAGCCAATTCATGAGTTGGGAGCAATTGCAATGCAAAATAATAGCACAGATTAGTCTCAATATGTAAGTGATCATTGATTAATTACATACTACTGCACTAATCTTCTGCACATAATGAAAAAAATCAACTGGGTGAAACCAAAACATACAAACATTTTACATTTTTCCAATTTGAACATGAGAACTGTGTAAATAGTCAAATTGTGAGTGCTATTGAAAAGGTACCTTACTACATAGAGAATTATTTACATTTGCATCCCTCCTTGCAGTATTATTTTCAATAGTGCGAGTGTGTACTTCAGCAAGTCGCACTTCTCTTAATGGCCGATTCAAAACCTGTATACTGCCCATCTATTCGCACTTGTATAGTATGTTTTGACAACGAATGTATACGATATCTATATGTAATACATTGTAGATTACTGTATATTCTGTGCTATATATTATTGTAAATTGCACTGTCTCAACCTACCTCAATTTTTGTATAAATTCAAACTCCAATGTTTTCTAGCCACTTTGTACATAACACGGATTAAGGATAATGCATGTACCTTGTCATCTTTACCACTTTGGTAACCGATTTCGGTTGATCCCGGGTTTAGGGTAGCACGGTTCCTTTGGTTCCTCTTATGATTCATTATTTCTCGCGATTCCTATGTTTATAATTGCGCGGTTCACTATAACAACTGAATTATTTACGTTCAATGTTAAATGAGAAGAAGTCACCTGATAATTTGTTGGCGTGGAATTGTGTGTATTTTCGCATTTCAAGTTTCTTTAAATAGGTTTGTGTGTCTACTGAGATGGAAGGTATGAATTTTCTCAAAAGTGAGTGTTCCCTTTAAACTAAATTCTCTTAAATGTGAAGGAGGTATATAATACAGCGTGAGCGCCGGAACGACAGCGGAGGCGCGAACCAGGTCTCGAGAGTGAGGGCCGGAAGGCCCTCGCGAACGTACCACGTTGGATCCGTCGCGGACCACTTGGTGAAAAAAATGCGTTGGTTACAAATTAAATTTGTAGCGTGAAAAATACGAATAATCAGTTCACTTAATGAGAGTACGTTGCTACGGATGTTTATACGTTCAATGGGCTTTGGAGCACGGGGGTAGCTATTCTCCCGATCTACCTTTATTTTAAATAATTATATTTATTGCTGTAACATCATGAACTTAACTACACGCGACTACTACGTATAAACAAGGATTCAGTTCATGGAGTCGATTCTCATCTAATGAACCGAATCAGTGAATCAAAGGAACAGTGCCACCCTAAACTCGGGATTTACCCCGATTTCTTCCAAGTATTCCACCAATGTTCAGAACTAACAAATCACCACCGTTCATACAGGGACATTACATAACCTTATTCCAAGTCCAATGAATCTCGTAATAATTCTGGACATTGATGAAATCGGTAGTAGATCTCAGACGTCATCCTCTGGTAGCGCACAGCTTAACTATTGACATTGATGCACTCCTGAATCTGTGATGTAAAGCTATGCCAAAAATGTCGAGAAAAGTAATTATTTTGTAAATATATTACGGTTTATGGTTGTAAATCATAGCCTATAGCACTCCAGACCTTTAAAGGAAGTTAGCACAAAAGTTTCATTGTCATTGGTTCAGTAGATTCAGAGATTACCGCGTTGTAAGACAACGCATTTGTCTTTATATATTAGTATAGATTTATTCATTTATTTATTATTTTCATATGTCTGCGTTAACCGTGATACACGTTTTAACATGTGTTTATGTATTATACATACATCGTTAAAATAGCAAATTGAAACATTCAAATTTCTAATGTTTACAAAGTTCAAGAGATAAGCTAGCCATGGCTTTATCTGAAAAGTCACGTAAATCAAGTAGCTTCCCAAAATGGAGATCATATACACTTTGCTTAACTGTAGTCCAGTGTATTTGGCTACATGCACACGATGAATTTGTATGGTGGTGTCCCTCCTTCTGTAACCAGTAGTTGTGTGGGGTTAAATCGATTCTTAAGCTGTTCAGAAGGGACCACCCTCTCCGTGGTGCTCACCGCCTTTTCTCTGGCGCAGAGCAGGTTCCTATTTCTAGGATTTTTCAGTCCTTTTGGATTTCACGGCAATTTTCAAACTCACTTCAGACTAGACCAGGCATGTCAAGGCCGCGGGCAAGTTTACGTGCTTCCCGAAGCTCGCGGGCACTGCGTCCAAAACAACTGCTGCGAATTTTAAAAGTAAGGGTTGTAAAAAGTGGTTGGTGAATGAGGACGGGGTACTTCATTCGATACCTGACCTATGACGGTCGTTAGGAGAAATCCTTTGAGTTGTTGACTCAATGTGAGTGATTAGAATTCCCAGTTCCGGAACTATAACAAAACTATAACAAATTCATTTGTATATGCACTCATATACATAGAGAGTGCAATAATTGTTTTTACATTTCCTTCGTTCAGTTTAGAAACAAATATCCTTGTCCGCCGATAAGACTGATTGCTAAATCTAAGGAGAGATTTTACTACAGAAGAGAAAATACAGAGAGTTGATTCAATAATTTACTTCACATTATTACTATTGTGATACATTTACAAAAGTTCTCTATTGCATATTTTAAAACTGAATTATTAATTTATTAAATTATTAAAATTCCTGCCTATTTAAAGCATGGGTTCGACATACAACATACACTCCTTACCTGTTGCATGTCGACGTGTGATTCTATACAGAACCACGATTCCTGGAAATTCTATTAATTGGAATCAATTATATTGATGGTAGCTACTATGAATTATCAGCCTTTTTCAATAATAAAAATTTAACATTTATTCTTATTGTTTATACATGGCAGTTTTGTCAAATTTGCGTGAATTTCTTTTCACTTTAAACATTGAAACACCGGACAGGTTTGATTATAGTTCGTAAGTTCGTTCATAATTATGTTCGTAATCTTGATTGTTGGCTTCTCGGCTGACTGGCAGAATGAAGTCCCCGGAATCCTTGGTAAACCGATTTTCGTGTCCTTTCCTAAATAAAAATATTTCAGAATATCCTCAACGATTGCTATAATTAGATTTAATATTCCCAAAAAAACTAACACGCGGTCGCGACTTTCCCTATCTGTGTTTCGTATCAAACATCTACTCGCGACTGACTATATTCATCTAATTATTGGAAAATTCTTCAATCTACGAAGCTACCCTGACGTATCTCTCCTCGAAACATGAAGTATATTTAATTTCAACTTCCACCATTATATTAATTAAAACTCCCAATTACCATTTAATACCACAATTTACACGAGACCACGCTCTCAAACATCCAACTAAACAATTCCCGGCTTATTATAATCTACATATAATCCAGCCTACGTTGAAAACTCGATCGCATCTCGCCAAACGCTTACGTGTGCTCATGACTCAGTTTTTTCTAGAGAATGAATTCATGTGTTTCTGACGATCACGACCCTCCAACGCCTTCTTCACATTTTTTGCACATCATGTGTTCGGGGCCGTGTCCATTTGTATAACAATCTGTCGATGTCAATACTAAAAGAGCACTGGCAGCGCTTGTACACCCCTTTCTGAATTTGGAGGGGAAAAGAGGTGAAAGTCAGGGGAAGTTGTGTGCGCCCGCAAGAGCGCCGAGGTACCTAGACGGGCAAGTAGCTCGTGTGGGCGCAGTTTGACGCGCCTGTCCTAGACAACCGAGTTTGCGTGCAATATTCCAGAGACTATTCTCAAGGTTTCTTTGAATTGCTCATTGATCTTTCAAACATATGATCTCTGTAATAATAATAATAATAATAATAATAATAATAATAATAATAATAATAATAATAATAATAATAATATAAATAATAATAATAATAATAATAATAACAATAACAACAACGGTATCTGATAGAATTCCCATTTACAATGAAATATACAGAACAAAAACACAATCGTTCGTGGCCAATGCAGTTATCAATGTCCTACTGACTGAAAAGAGGGGACCTATTGAACTCTGTTATTTTTAGAACTATTCTAGTTTGTTCTAGTTCGTATGCTATCGTACGCAGTGGGTTTCGAATTGAATTCGGCAATTTCCGAGGGCCTTTTGGTCTCAGTTTTACTGGTCGGATGGTGGGTCGTTCGGACCGGAAGGGGCGTGGTATTCGCTAATCGGCGACACGAATTCAATTGCAGGATCCGGTCGAGCGATTAGGAACGGAGGAGCTCCGGTGTTGTGGATCGCTTCGGGAAATCATTGTCAGCGTAACTGCTTCCGAGGTCACCAGCCTCGCTGGCTGGATGGGGGGAGACTTGTTCTCCCAAAACTTTCATGTTCACCCAGTAGGTATATTCTAATTTCATGTTTTACTTTCTAATAAAAACTAAACTAAATCTACCCATAAGTATATTTTGTAGCAGTCGTATCATGTCAATATGTACGCAGATTTAGCTCCCTTTGAAGACTAAACATTTTGTTAAGAAACAGCATGTCATAGATTGATTGATTAGTAATTCCGGGCGCGTCAACTGCTAAGGTCACTAGTGCCTTAAATGGAGTGTATGTTTTCATTCCGGGAAGTGGCTGTGACCATTCCCCTTTAACGGCGAGATCCGGCGCCAATCTACGGTTGCGACAAGACCCTGTCAGTATCGAGGTCTTTCCCCAATCAGTTATCTCCCACCAGAGGCGCATAGCTCCAGTCGAGACAAGCTTTAAGTCCCTGACTGGTCTCCTGTAGTGCATAGGAGGTGAAGTGTGTTTAGTGGTAACGTGTGTAAGTAAGTGTACGTAAGTGGAAGGGAGAGGAAGAAAAGATCGCGCGCGGTACGTGGCCCGTTTGTTAGGGTAGGTATTCGCCTGGTGTTGATCGGAGAAACCACAGAAAACTACCTATCAGAGCAGTCGGTCCCTAGAATACTAATCTAGACAGCAGCTGAATTCAACAAATGAATGAGTTTAAATGATCGCATGAACAATAAAAAGGAGGAGTTTCTCTCCTCTCGCTCCTTATATTCCGTCCTTATCAGTGACTCTTCTCCGCAGAGGATGGGAATACTGCGATTAAATGAAGCTGCACTTCAAGGTCACGAGCTGGAAGGAGAGGGGAACACTGTCCTCGAATCAGGAGCTTCGTTAGGACTTAAAGTTTTGGTATTGGAGCTCCCGATTGGATAACAATGTCACCCTCTCATTCCATCTCGTGACCTTGAAGTGCAGCTATGTTTAAATCGGAGTATAGATGCCCCGCCTGGCTGGCGACTGCCACAGGTACAATACCCAGCCGTGCGGTTGGGACCGAGTTAAGCACGAGCACGACTCGGCTCGTGGCCACTTGCTTAATTACTGCTCAGCCCCGCCTCAAATTGACTGGAGAAGACCAGGGACACGATCGATCAAAGAATGCTGTATCTAATGTGCGGTCAATCATTTGACTTCAGTGTGGTATCTGACGTAAAGTATTGTCCTGTCTCTATCCAGAAGCGTTTGCCTCAGACCTTCCTTTGGCACAAGTGATGTAGCCAGTCCTCACGAGTTCTACGGCTTGTCGATCATGTTCAAACGAATGTATTTCATGCAACGGTAGCTTCAGTTAGTTTGGTCTGAAACAACGAAATATTTAGCAGTTATTTCACAAATATTTATGGACATAACAGCTCTATTGCAATTGAATTTGATGGTTTGATATAAAAATGTAATTATAAAAAATCACCACGTGTTTGATTTTACATTTGAGCTTTGCTTAAATTTTCACCAACCAAAGATATTCTGTTATTGGACAAGGGTTAGAATTTTTTTTATTCAAATATTTTCTGATACAGCGTACATAGCCACTTTACAGAATTGTTTGGTTATATAATGTATACAATAATATACAGACAAAAATAAGAGGGAGGATGACCCCATTGGGTTCCTCTACAATAAATCAGGTTGGGGTGCTTGGGAATTATTGCGGTGGTTTGTGGAATGGGTGAGATAACGGCGCTTATGATATGGAAAAAGCGTAGGAGTTACGGAGGGCGGAATTTATCTTTGGGGAATCTGGACGAGATGCGGTTTTTCCTAGTGAGTGGTTTTTCCTAGTTTTCCGGCTGAGTGGTTTTTCCTAGTGAGAAAATCGGTTGGAAGGGAAGGTTATGAAGCTTGTTGTAGAATCTTTCGGAGAGGCGGGCGATGTGCTGGGCGACTGTAGGGAATTTCAGATCATTGTGAATTTGATCATTAGAAATGTACCATGGGGCATTTAAGGCAGTGCGGAGGACCGTATTTTGTAGGGTTTGGATTTGCTTTATTGTTGAGGGGGCGGCACCTCCCCATACCGGTGCAGCATACGTAATTGCGGGGCGGACTAGTGATTTATATAAGTGAATGGTGGTTTCTAGGTTAAGGGAAGACTTTCTATTAATAAGAGGATAGAGTTGGCGAAGGGAGGAATAGGCTAGATTTAGGCGTGAACGTATGTGGGCTTTCCAGGTTAGCCGAGTGTCTAGAAGTACTCCAAGGTAAGGGATAGAAGTGCTGTGATCTGCCCATTTGAGGGGAGTAGATGATATGTATAGGGGTGAAGCAGGCGGAATGCGTTTTAGGGTGAAGGTTTTGGCAATGCATTTAGAAGGGTTTAGGTTAAGTTGCCAGTTAGAAGACCAAGTGGAGAATTCATTTAGGGATTCTTGAAGGGAAGAACAGGCATCTTGGTGAGAATGATTGGAAGTGAATAAGACTGTGTCATCTGCATATAGGGCCGTTTCGGTGAGGGGAGACTGGGGATATCGTGGGTGAATATGTTGAACAGCGTTGGGGAAATGGAGAACCTTGAGGGACTCCTGCAAGGATCCTAAATGGTTTGGATAATGAGTTGTTTACTTTTACGGCAAAGGATCGGTTGTGGAGAAGTCTTTGATGATGTTGATAGGTAGTCGGGGGTTCCAAGGAGGCGTAGTTTAAAAGCAGGCCTTCGTGCCAAACGGTTAGAATATGACACGATGAAACAGGACGTCCAAACCTTTATGTAAAGCAAATATTGGTATCTTTATAAATTGGTTCTTGAGTAAGTCAGTGGTAAAAACAAACTGTTTTGTGCGCTCTTAATCACTTCTATTCTCAAGCCGTGGAGTGATTCTGAAGGCTTTTTGTAAGAATACCGTGTATCAGAGTAAAAAAGTAGGAAAAATATGTCATCCTCCATTACCTTTGCACCCACAGAGGACTACGCGGAAACTGTGAAATGAATAAAGTGTTATGAGATGAATGTCCGTCGTCTGTGAGAAGACAACTCCCTTTCCGAAAGTCAGCAATTTGTGTGACAAATGAAACTGATTTGAGTCTATGGTATGTAATGAAGAATTAAAGTATACATTATAGGAAACCCATCAAGGCCTTCTGAAAGATAGTGCATTATTCAGAATTAAGGAATACATCACAAATAACTGCCGGAAATCTGTTTTCGTAGTTCGTCTACAGCAAAATACAGTACCGAATAATACATGAAGCGGTTGGTCGTAACAAATTCATTTACAAAACCGACAGTGTTGTAGTATGTAAGAACACTAATACGAAAGATTATCAGTGATTCACGTTTAATTTAGAATATATTTAATTTTTTTTATAAAAATTGACATAATTCATACAAATTTCTGTGACCAACATGTATTCAACTAAATCAAATTTCTAAGCGAAATCAAAAAGAAATGCTGTAGACACTTGTATAATACATTACTTTTTCTACCTTACCTATTTCACAGCATACTATGATTCTAACGATATTCGCAGTCTCCAGTTCAAAAAAATATTTTTTTTTCATAATTCCATAATATTAATTATTAGATCACAACTTTATGTGTTTTAGAACATAGTGCTGTTCCTTCCACAGAAAGCTTGTATTCAAATGTGTTCGTTTAAGATTTCGTTTATTATTGAAAGAAATATTTATGTACAACAAATTTCATTTGAAGGAAACATCTCTGTCTTCAATTTTATAGTTGTAGGAAGACACCAAAAAAAATTAAACTTTTCCAATTTTCAAAAATTCAGAGTGAACCGTGAAGATCACATCTATGCCACCTTGATAAGGTATTTTACTCTAATCTTACAAGGAATTTAAAGAAACTATTTGGAGTCGTTTTTGAGAAAATTTTGAAAATGTCTGGTGGGCTTCCTGTAAAGTACGCCCAAATTTTAAAGAATGTTTTTCAAAATGTCAAAGTTTGAACTAGAGCCAGATGGACAGGGGTTTCTTCAATTTGAAAAATATCGTATGTGTGGTTTAGGCGCTAGAAGTGCTCACCGACGGACAGACGTACAGACGAACAGACACACGGACGGACGTTTTGAAAAAAAAACACTTTTTTGGTATCAGGGGACTCCAGAACGTGTATTTCCGTTGAAAACTCGAAATCGATTTTCCGCAGCATTACATAACTTTCTCTATACTGCGTACATACGTACTCCCGTATGTGCGTATGTATACGAGAAAGTAATGAGTGATATCATATACTACTTAATATCAGAGACCCCGAAAGATCTGGCAATGTCATAGATCAATTTTTAATTTATAACAATACTGTACGTTTTCCCAATAGGAAATGTCGATTGAATATTCTGAGATTTAACGGATCAGATTGCATATTTTTGCATGCGGCAACATATTCGAATTGTAAATAGACGACGTGATCAACACATGTGCATTATTACATGATGCTCTTGAGAAATGTCTCTTGTATATTGAAGCCTTGTGTGTGTATGAAAGAGTGTGTGATTTGATCATTACGCCAATGTCAAGGGATGAGTCAGCAAGAAAAATGTGCAATTACTGGAAATTGTGTTTCAATAACAAAATGTCTTTAGGGAAGAAATAATTCAGCGTGGAATGTGAGATCGTGATGTCATCGCAACGGTTGAGTAGCCGCTTGCCGAAGGCAGCGTTTTCGATTCCGAAGAAAAATATTTCGGTTGGACGGCATTCAAGAGCTGCGTGGCGCCTGGCGTCTGCACAGCCCCTCCTCCGCCTCTTTCACACATACAGCATCTCCCCGCCCCCATCGTCTTCGCAGCCTAGTATACACGACTAGCGTACAGGGTGAGTCACGTAACTAAAGCACCTCCTGTAACTTTTGAACGGTTAAAGTTATTGCAATGCAGTTTTCACGAAAGTGCTTGATGGAATGGGGCTAATTGACACATGTATTTATTTATATTTTATCATTTGTATTTTACGAGATATTTTAGTTAGCTTTCTTTTTACAAATGGAAATATACATGTTTTACTCTTTAATTACGAGTGTAAAAAGACGAATTCAATGATATATTGTTGTATTATTGTGTGTAATAAGATAAGCATTTTTTGAGTAATTTTGATTTTTTGCGACTCATATTTAACAGATATTTTGAATGTAACAGCCCGTCACTGCGCTCACGCAGCTCTCCACCAGCAAAAGCGCGCTCGGGGAACAGAAGGGATCTCAGCCTATTTGAAAATACGAAAGATATTCCACATTTTCACAAAACAGTTGCAGTTTTTTCCTAAACTCTGCTTTCCACCCTTCCGCATTTACAGATTTTTGTATTACTTAAGAATTGGAAATACGGATTTGTCTTAAGTGGTATGTATTGAAATAAGATTGTTCGTTATTTCAACTTCATTTAAAGGGGTGTCTTTCCACAGGATATTAATGGAATCTTGGAAACTAATCACTATTAGAATAAATTATTAAGATTGTACATAGAAAATTGCATATCGTCTGCAAATAGTTTTCTTGTTAATGAGAATATGTGATCTATCAAAAATATAAATACTTTCTGAAAAGAAACCTGAGGTGCTACAGAATGGCACAGACTTTCTCGTAGTATAGTTTTCTAATTTCCTTGGTGTGGTCTGGCTTTAAAGGTCTGGCTCCACACATTCGTTATTCGGCGAACACCAAGCAACCACTCGCCGAATCCCGAGTAGTTTGGATGAGTTGCTTGCTATTTGCCGAGTGACGAACTTTCGGGGTTCGCCCTACCCACCGCGTGTTGGTCCTTGGGACACATCTAAGGTAGCGAACATTCGCCGAGCACGTCAGCTCAAAAAGACAAAAAATCTGCAAATTCGGAGGGATAGAAAACAAAGTTCAGGGAAAAATTTGCAACAATTTTGTGAATACTTCAAATATGTTTCGTATCAGAAAAAACAACAACAAACAAAAACAGCTTCCCTTCTCCGAGCGCTGGTTTTTCCCGAGCCTGACCTTTTGTGGCGGACTGTTACATTCAAAATATCCGTTAAATACGAGTCGCAAAGTTTCAAAACTACTAAAAAAATGCTTGTCATACAACAAAAATATGTATATCATTGAATTCGTCTTTTTACGCTCATCATAATAGAGTAAAAAATATGTATAATTCCATTTGGAAAAACAAAGATATTTCAAATATCTCATAAGATACATGTGATAAAATATAAATGAATACGTGTCAATTAGCGCCATTTCCTCATGCACTTTCGTTAACATTACACTGCAATAACTTCAACGGTTCAAAACTTACAGTGGGTGCTAAAGTTTCCTGACTCATCCTGTATATATGCGCCCTCCGCCTCCATCGCCCTCATAGCCCCTTCCCTGCCTGTCGTCTACGCAGTCTTCTCCTTGGTCTCCAACGACTATACATCCGCCTTCTCCACATCCATCGCCCGTACAGTCTCTTCTCCACCGCTATCGTCTTCACTGTCACCTCTTCCGCCTTCATCACCATCGCCACAGCCGCTTTCACCCCAATCGCCTCTGCCTCTGCAGCCACCTCCACAACCACCACCACTACCACACTCATTATCACTACCACTATCACTACCACTATCACTACCGCTATCACTACAGCTACCGCTACCACTACCACTACCACTATCACTATCTCTACTACTACCGTAAAGGTAGTGGTAGAGACGTATCAGTGGTAATCGTGGTGGTGGTAAACACCACCACCACAATTACCTCCACCTCGTATCGCCATCTCATCACTAGAAACCGGTTTTGTATGTAATTACATATTTTTTATCTTTCTACTTACCATTCTAAAAACTGTTATCTTGGCGAATCGTCGCTGTCCTATCAAAATATCCAAAATTTTCATTACATATTTTTACATGTTTGCTACTATATTACATATTTTGCTATTTTCAAAAAATATTTTTTTTATTTTATCAATTTTATTCTATTCGTACATTTTTTGTGAAAATTAGTATTTTAAAGTAAACAGAATTTTTCCCTATATTATTACTAAGTACTGTCGAATAGAGATGCTCTTCGTTAACACGCGAGCCTCCTTCAGTTCTCTCAGAAGGGGGAAGTGCGCGTCAATATCTCCGATCATTTTCACCTTCAGGTGTGAAAGTATCGCTGACGTCGAGTTCCGTGATCTTTAACCTTAATTTCCGAGAAACTGGCAATCGCCGACGTGTAACTCTTTGATGAGAATGCTGAACAATGCTGCAGTGATTGTTTTCTGGTCGAAGATATAGCCAATTTGTACGAGGGTTTATATTGCGTCTAGTCTGGCTGCAAAAATATCGCCCTGGATAGCAATAGATGAAGCCTTTATTACTGATGGGAAAGTTGTATGGTGCGAAATAGGCATCTCCAAATGATTTTTAATACGTTTGTAGTGTTTTAAAAATTTATTTAGGAAATTTTTGATAAATGTAATTTCGAATTAGGTAAATTTGTATCATAATTAAAGTATTTTAATATTACATATTATATCAGATTTTACATATTTGTTACATATTCTCACTGTTTTTATTACATATTTATGTACATATTTTGACATTTGATACTACATATTTTTCCGGTCTCTACTCATCACCACCACTTCGTGAAAAAATTATTGAATTGTACTATGTCGATTCTGTTTTTCTTCGCCCTGTTCGATACGCAACCTTCAACCATTGCGTATCGAACAACATGCACCGATACCTTAAACTACTAATATCAATTGGAAGAGGATCTTCCACGTCAATCAATTGCATTCCTCAATTCCTTTCCAATATGGTCCTTTAGACCACCATTGTTTAAGATTAGAAGTGCCTGGTTTTATATTATATCTCTACATTATGGTGTAACATAACCTCAGAAATTTACAGGTACCACGTCCTTGTCTCATTGTTTTTGTTTTATACTAATAATATTAATGTAATAGGTAAGATTGTAACTGATTGGTTGATGTTGACCTTTCAGACACTGAAGAGGACTTTACAATTTAGACCGAAACGTCTGCTTCGAATATATTTAAATTGACTGGAATCATCGTTTTTTTCTTGTAATATTTCGTATGTTCGGATCGCATACTCATGTACCAAAAAATGTATATATTCCTAGAACAATTCGTCCTGGAAGAAAAAGCTGTTAATCTAAAACCGTAAGAGTCGAAGGAGACAGGTAGAGCTTCACTAGAACAGAATCAGGGAAGGGGAGTAACTTATTACCAAACAAAACGTTGAGCAGTTGTTTTGCGCAGAGTTCATTCACGGGCAGTGGCAGTCCGCCAGCGCCACAAGTCAGCCGCAAGCTGTTCTGCAGGCACAGCAGTGCAATCGCAAGAGCTGTGGCAATCAGCCAACAGCATTTTCAGTCGCTTGATTGATTTTTTCGTGTTTCCGGGCGCGTCAACTACTTTGGTCATTAGTCCCGTTAGTGTAGTGCATGTTTTTTTCTCGGGAGATGGCGGTGATCTTCCCCCGCTGGATGGCGAGATCCGGCGCCGACCTACCGTCGGCTAGTGGGGCTTCCCCCTAACCAGGACTCTCCCACCAGCGGGGCACCGCCCCAGTCGGGACAAGCTCTAACTTCCCGACCGGTCACCCGGAATATGTGGTAGTGTAGTGCACGTTAGTGTAAATGTGTGTGTAAGGGGAGAGGATAGGACAAGGAAGAGGAAGGACAGATCGCGCGCGGTCCGTGGCCCGTTTGGTAGGGTACTTCTCCGGCATTCGCTTGGTGTTGATCGGAGAAACCACGGAAAACTACCGATCAGAGCAGCCGGCCGCTAGAATTCTCCTCCAGACAGCAGCTGAATTCGACCTAGCTGAACAACTAGTGTCGAAAATCCTGCCTCCCGGTTAGAGGCGCTGCAGAGACATCAGTTGATGCACTGAGCTACCGCTACCGGTTTTTCAGTCGCCTTGCGCAGGGAACTGAAAGTGAATAATCTTCACTCTCCAACGAGAGCATCTTTTGTGGGATACCGCGCACAGGACAAACGGTGAACGTCGGTAGAGAGCAATAGAGGACCTGGAGCAACACGGGGGTATTCGGTAGTACGCTAGTTAGGCAGCCTCTTCGGTCATAGATGCGGCGAAAATACCATGAATAATATAGTAATAGAAATACTGATTGTAACAATAGTAATATGAATAAAAAATTATTTTTAATAACTTAGATCTTCCCAAGTAGGTTTATACAACAGCAAACATCTCTTCACGAAACTGTAATATACCAGGAGAAACGTATTTCTGTGATTTTGTGTAATTAGCAGGAGGTTGGAAATTTAATACTACGAGGCAAAAGTTAGAGACGATCTATTTTTAAATAGCTTTTATTTTTTAATTTTTTGTATATTTTACAATAAATATTTATGGAAAAGTACTAGTAGTCGCAAAGGCCTTATTTATGTTCACTATATTTTGTATTTCTTGAGAGTTTTAATTTTTATTTATTTTAAAATAAATTTTCATATTTCTATTTAGTGCGACCGGCATGTCGATCAAGAATGTTTCAAAGACAGTTTCTTTGTGTTGAAAGGACGCAAATAGTATAATACGTTTAGGATTTTTTTACTTCATAAGGATGAAATTACGATGACTATTAAATGATTACAGGTTGCGAAATTAATTTTTGTCATTTAATCTAAACCAATAGTAAGCAGACTCGTGTAGTTACAAGATATTTTTTACCTCGCCAAGGTTCAATTTTGATCATCAAATTCATCCCCAGAATGTCGGTCGCATCTTTTGATTTTCTAATTCACTACCGGTAGCGGTAGCTCAGTTCATCAACTGATGTCTCTGCAGCGCCTCTGACCGGGAGGTCCTAGGTTCGAGTCCTGACGGCGGCAGGATTTTCGACACTAGCTTTTCAGCTAGGTCGAATTCAGTCGCTGTCTGGACGAGAATTCTAGCGGTCGGCTGCTCTGATCGGTAGTTTTCCGTGGTTTTTCCGATCAACACCAGGCGAATGCCGGAGCAGTACCCTACCAAACGGGCCACGGACCGCGCGCGATCTGTCATTCCTTGTCCTATCCTCTCCTCTTACACACACACTGACACTAACATGCACTACACTACCGCATATTCCGAGAGACCGGTCGGGAGTTTAGAGCTTGTCCCGGCTGGGGCGGTGCCCCGCTGGTGGGAGGGTCCTGGTTAGGGGGAAACCCCACTAGCCGACGGTAGGTCGGCGCCGGATCTCGCTATCCAGCGAGGGAAAATCACCGCCATCTCCCGAGAAAAAGCATGCAATACACTAATGGGACTAATGACCGAAGCAGTTGACGCGCCCGGAAACACGAAAAAATCAATCAATCAATCTAATTCCCTCGCGCTAAAGCCGAGCGCCTCGCTGCGTAGGCGCTGTGAGCGATCGAGTTCTTTTCTTTCGCAGAGAACCTTGAAAGTAACGCTTCTTTGAAGGCGCAAGTACAGTTTAATCTGGAGCGCCGTCGAGTTGTGAGGTTCCCCTTGTGTTTCACGCACGTGTGCGCTCACGCGCGCGTTTACACACAACGTGGCACTCACGCACTTTCACAACACGTGCGAACAATTGCGCCTTCATAGGCGTTCACGGCCAAAAGCGCTTACTCACACACGTAAACACTCTGGTTCGCATTTGAAGAGGGAGGGGTGTTATTTTGACCAGGTTGGAATTTCTGCCATCGCCTCTCTCCTCGTCACTAGACTTCCACGTTTTAGGCTTTAAAATAGTAGTAGCTAAATGCTTAGAAAAATAGAAAAATAGTAACTAAATGTAGTAAAATAGTAGCTAAATGCTTAAGATAGTATTTGAGTTGAAAATAAACATTCTAATCGCTTGATTGTTGACTATTATTTACTGTGTCCGAGTTATTGAACTCCTTATGTTCATTCTCCTACATATATATATATATATATATATATATATATATATATATATATATATATATATATATATCCCTGAAGGCGGCGGTTTCTTTCCCGATGGAGCGTGATATCAGGTGACAACTAACACGGGGGGCTTGCGGGTTTCTCATCTCCATGGGTCTCTTCGAGCGGGACATCGCCTCAACCCGGACAAGTTCTAAGATGTGGGTAGTGAAATGCAATGCTTAAGTATGTGTGCGTGTAAGGAAAGAGAAAGGGAACAAATAACGAGTCGAAGAGGATGCTGAGAAAGGAAACATCGCTCGCGGTCCGTGACGGGTATGTTTAGTTTTTACTCCGTTATTCTCCTGGAGTTGAGCGGAAAAATCACGAAAAACTAACAGTCACAGAGCTGCCGGCCACTAGAGTACTCGTCCAGTCTGTGATTAAATTCGACCAGGTATGTAGCTACTGCTGTTAAAAAATCCGCCACCATTGGGACTCGAACCTTAGGACCTACCGATCAGCGATGCTACAGACAAGGATATTGTTGCCATTGAGTCATCGCATCACCTGTTATAATTCCTTAAATACGCAGTAAAAATTTAGAGGAAAATAACTTTTCAGAATAATGTTTTACTTGAGTTGATTTTATTGGCACTACTATTTACAATAACACTTTCATCACACACATTCTGGAAGCAATGAGAAGCATAGTACACGTACTGCAGCCATTCGTCCCAGAGGTACAACTGTAAGTGTTTTGAAAATTATTTTACATTAGTTAACTTCAATTAATTTATTTTTTGCTTATGTGGCTGGAGCATAGTTAATAAAAAGGTTTGCCTGTGCGTTGAAAAACAGTAGATTTATCTTGCAAATGTCAGACAACTGCGATTTAATTTGTTTGAATTTTTGATGTCCTAGAAACGTAATGACCCATTCCACAATAAAAAAAATGCTCGCAAAGTAAGAGGACAGCGACATGTAAATTGGTAAAATTGATTGATCGATTGTTCCCTCTTCAGATCGAGGTTAGCATATGTAGCGTCATGACGCTACCAACAGCATGAGCAGGTGGCAGGCTCCAGGCTCGGACAATAGCAAGCTATGACGCACTAGGTTTTCCCGGTGTGCGCGTCGCTTGGATAAGGCAATGGAGGCGGCGGGCAGCGTCGCTAGGGGGCTATTTAAGGGCCGAGCGAACAATAGACGTTCTTCTTTGTGTTCCTGGCTGCGAGGTGTTAGGTCGTTGCAGGTGGTGCTTTGGGCACGCGGCGCAAGAAGCCGGCCGTAGGTCGTGACGAAGGAGACATGTAACTCGGTCTCAGGGCGAGTGGGGCTACGCACAGCGCACGTTAGTATGGAGTAGCGGTGTGGTAGCCGTTCAAATATCATTTCTTGTAGTGGGGTCAATTTAGTTTGTTAATTGTACTACAGTGCTTTGATTGTTTTGTGACCACGGTCGAAGTTGGTAATAAATCAGCTGTGAGTACAACCCACTCTCGTCTGTGTGTTTATTACACCCTGTATGACGCCACAGACGAAGGAGTGATTAAAATGGTGGCAGCGGATAACAAGAACCCGGTAAGCATCGCTGTAGGCCGTGATTAAAATGGTATCAGCGGATAACAAGAACCCGGTAAGCATCGCTGTAGGCCGTGATTAAAATGGTATCAGCGGTTAACGAGAACCCGGTAAGCATTGCTGTAGGCCGTGAGTAATATGGTGGCAGCAGATCAAGTGAACCCAGTAGGCATCGCTGTAGGCCAAGATTAAATTGGTGGGTGTTGTTGCAGTAGGCATTGGTTTAGGCCGTGATAATTAAACCAGGAATATCAGCAGTAGGGCTCGAGCAAGCCAAAAGTAGTGTTGTAGGCACCGAGTAGCGGGGCCGAGGTAATGCAAGCGTGTATGCTTTACCTAGCATCACGTGGTGCGGCATTTTAGAAGAGTTGTTAGGACCGGCGTAACAGTAAATAGCAACCGATAGCAACTCGGAGTGATTAAAATACTGCGGGCGGAGCGACGCTTCAAGAAAGAAGTAGAAGGAAGGAAGGAAGGAAGGAAGTCGTACGGGACCGGTACGAGCACGCACGAGGACTACGCACGAGCACCAGAACGAGAGAGGCAGCCGGCAGACAACGCACGGGGTAAGTACGTTTTTCTGTGAGGCACGGCACTGGTTGGAGCTATGGCGTACTTAACTAGATTTTAAAAAGAAGGGATGATCAGAATTGCTAATGATTTGGGTATTGTATTAAACGGGACGGAAACCGTGATTAAATTAAAAGAGTTGATAATCAGCCATGAGGATTATGAGCAGGAGTTTATTGAGGGTTTGGGCGAACAACATCGCCAGGATATCGAGGAGGAGAAGGCGGAAGAGAAGGCGAGGGTGGAACGGGAGAAGGCGGAAGAGAAGGAGAGGGTAGAACGGGAGAAAGATAGGGAATTAGAACGATTGAGAATCGAAAGGGATGCTGTAAGAGCCAGCGTAGGAGGGAGCGCGGAAGCACGTGGCGAGGCACGAGTTGAATCGCATCGGGAAAGTATTAAAGTAGGGCAGATTATAGGTCGATTTCGTGGTGAGCAGGACGATATCACGACATATTTAAGTGCCTTTGAAAGTCAGTGCAGACAGCTGAAGGTACCCGAAAGCGAATGGGCTGTTCATATAATTGGATTGTTGCCGTATAATGTGAATAATTGGATTACGTTAGATGAACAGGAGGACGAATGGACTTATGCAACTTTAAAATCAAAATTATTGGAGTTATATAGATTTGATGCGGAAAAATTTCGTCAGCTGTTTGTTAAACACAGCAAAGGTAATAATTCCACGTGGGGTATATTTGCTCGAGAATTATTAAATTACGCGAGAGAATGGGTGTCCGGATTAAGTGTAAACACGTTTGAGGAGCTATTAAATCTGATAGTTACGGATCAGATGAAGCGGAAGGTTTCATGGGAAATGCGCGATCATTTTGTTGATTCGTGGGCGGAATTTATCAATCCTTTAGATTTTGCGAAGAAATTAGACGCGTATGAAAATCACAGGCAAGGGTGGAGGAAGTCAGGACCTTTTCAGTCCAAACAGAAAGAGCCGGTAGAAACAAAGGGCGCAGCAGGGCCGGGGAAGGTAATTCCAAGTACGAGCGAGAAGGACAAGGTTGCGGCGCGGCCTGAATTCGAGAAGCGGTTTGTTAGGAAATGTTTTGTATGCCAGTCACCACAACATTTGGCTAGGCAGTGTCCTAATAAAAAGACCGAAGCTGCGAATCATGTGTGTGAGCCGGAAGCGAGCGAATTGTTTCGAGAACATACATTCGTCGGAAAAATTAACGGACGGAACTCCTTGATTCTTCGTGATACTGGGGCTAGTTTCGATTTGGTTAGTGAAAATTTAATTGATGCAGCAGATTTAACTGGAGAATCAATTTGGATTAGTCAACCCTTAGATAAATTTCCCAAGAACTTACGTGTGGCGCAGATCGTTCTAGAAATACCGAGCGGGCGTGTAGTTACGCGGGCTGCTGTGGTACCTAAAGAATGCGAATTACCTTATTACATTCTCAGCAATCGAACCATGTTATTATTACAAGAGGTTAAAGAGGGCTTTGTAGAACCGCAAGAAATTAATTTAGTGGTTACTCGCGCTAGTGCGGCAAAGGCAGATCAGGTGGGGCCGGGAAATTCTGTAGAATCGGTCGTACAGCCGGTGGAGACGGAGGTGAGGGAAAGTATTGTGGAGGTAGAGGAAGACACAGGGGCGATATGTGCCGGGAGCGAAAGTGAAGTTGAACTCTCGGGTGAAATCAAGAATTTGTTGCGAGTAGACGCGGAGCAATTTCGTACGGCGCAGCAAGAAGACGAGGAGATCAGGCAGATTTATGAGGCACATAAAACCGTAAATCAAGCTTTAGAAAAAGATTCTTATTTTGTTAAAAATGATATTCTCTTCAAGAATCGGCAAAGTAAGAAGGGAGAAACTTTCGAAATGTTAGTTGTGCCTAAGGTTTATCGCGGAGAAATCTTAAAGGTTTGTCACGAAACGGCCTCGAGTCATTTAGGTAGCTCGAAGTCAAAAGCATGTATGTCGCGATATTTCTACTGGCCGAACTGTTTCCAGGAAATGGAGAAATTTGTTAAAACTTGCAACAGTTGCCAGATAGTAGGTCATGGTGGGGATAAGAGGAATGCACCTTTAGTTATTGTGCCTACAATTAGTGAAGTGTTCTCCAAATTAAACATTGATACTGTAGGGCCGTTTACGCAAAGTAGTTCTGGGGCGAAACATATTTTAACTGCAATTTGTGTAGCTTCACGGTACCCCGAGGCCATTCCTATAAAGGATTTGCAGACGACCACTATCATAGAGGCTTTATTAGAATTGTTGAGCAGGACCGGATTTCCGCGGGAAATTCAGACGGATCAGGGAACATGTTTTACGAGCAACTTGATGGTAGAATTCGCAGAAAAATTTGGAATTCGACTAGTTCATAGCTCGCCGTATCACCCGCAAAGTACCTCGGTAGAGAGAATACACCGGACGATGAATAGATTATTCAAGGTTCTATGTTTAGAGGCAGGAGGTGACTGGGAGACGAACCTTCCGGCAATATTGTTTGCCATGAGAACGTCGGTTCACGAGTCTTTAGGGTATACGCCGGCAGAGTTAGTATTTGGGAAAAATTTGAGGACACCTGTGACACTTTTGTATGAAAATATTGTCGAAAATGAATCAGAGAGTAATTCCGTGACTGAGTATGTGTTTGAACTCATGAATAGACTGAAGCATATTAGGGAAACTGCGCATCAAAGATTAGAGGGCGAGCAGCAGAAAAGAAAGGTTGCGTATGACAAGAAGGCAGTTGTAAGAAATTTTAGTGTGGGAGACAAAGTATTGATCTTTGCTCCTAATAGAACAAAAAAACTGTCAGTTCAGTGGATGGGACCGGGGGAAGTCACAGAAAAGGTTTCAGATGTAAATTATGTTGTAAGATTACCTAATAAGAGTTCCGGGAAGGTTTATCACCTAAATATGATGAAACCGTATCATCAAAGGACGGAATATGTAAATTTTGTTGCGGAGAGTAGGAATGAAGAGGAGGCAACTGATGACGCGATTGATAAATATGCGCTAAAGCTAGAAGCGGGCGATTTCGAGGTTGAGTCAATGCTGGTAGGTACAGATGTTGAACCGGAAATGCATGAGAAATTAAAAGCATTAATTGTGGAATTCAGGGATATCTTTTCTGATAAGCCAGGTTTGACCGAGAAAGTAGAAATGGATATCGAACTGATTGACAATACGGCGAAGGTTAGGAGTGCGCCTTATCGCACGTCTATGAGACAAGTAAGATTCTACAAGAGGAGATTGCTAAAATGTTAAAGGACGGAATCATTGAAAGCTCGGATTCTGATTTCGCGTCGCCCATGATTTTAGTAGAGGCTCCTGGCAAGAAACCCAGGCCATGTATTGATTATCGCAGGTTGAATAACATTATTAAAACTGAATATTTTCCACTGCCTAGTTTAGACGAGAGAATTGAAACGGTCGCAGCTGCGAAAATAATATCCACTTGTGATTTGAGCAAAGGTTTTTGGCAAGTTAGGATGACAGAAAGGGCGCAGAGATATGCCACTTTTTGCACAAATTTCGGAAGTTACAAACCATTACGTATGCCTTTTGGGATTAAGAATGCACCTTATGTGTATAGTAAATTAATGGCGGCATTACTTAAGGATTGTTCGGAATTTGCTATTCCTTATATGGATGATATCGCAATCTTTAGTAACGATTGGTCGGATCATCTGCGTCATTTACGCACAGTATTTCAAATACTAAGGGAGGCGAAACTTCACGTTCAGCCGGCGAAATGCAAGTTTGCTCGCGGAACCGTAATGTTTCTGGGCTACGAAATTGGCAGTGGTCTTATGAAGCCGAACGAGGTAAAAGTACGCGCGATTAAGGAATATCCGAGACCGAATACAAAAAAAGAAATTAGGAAATTTCTAGGATTAATTTCATATTACAGGCGTTTTGTGCCGAGATTTTCGGAGAAGGCTGCGCCTCTCACAGATTTATTAAGGGGAAGTACACGACAAGGGAAAATAGAATGGTCGCAAGTATGTGAAAAGGCATTTATAGAACTGCGGGAAGCTCTGTGCGGTGAACCGGTCATTCATGCGCCTGATTTCAGCAGGGAAATTTTAATGCAGTGCGACGCGTCAGACAGAGGGGCGGGGATTGTACTCTCACAGTTAGATGAGGAAGGGAATGAAAATCCCGTGCTATTTCTTAGCAAGAAGTTTTCTCCTTCAGAGATGAAATATTGCGTGACAGAGAAAGAGTGTGCGTCGATTATTTGGGGGCTACAACGATTAAAACATTATTTAGATGGGAATGTTTGCCTAAAGGTAGAAACCGACCATAATCCTCTGGTTTGGTTGCAACAATGTTCCGGGAATAATCCCAGATTGATGCGATGGTCATTGGCAATTCAGCATCTGAATATTAAGATTAAACATCGGAAGGGTAGTCAGAATGTGAACGCTGACATTCTTAGCCGTATGTACGAGAATCAGCTCCAGGCAGAGTCGGGCTTTGCAGAGAGACGTATGTCCCTCGGCAACGCGTGTGATGTGAGTGCGCGACAAGCAAGTGCCGACACAGTTCACAAATGTGAAACTGTTGCTGTAAAGCAAGTGTCTCTTGATCAAAAACACGAGACAGCATCTGTGACATAGTGTGTTGTTGTGTGAGGAAGTGAAAAGACGTGAAGCAAGACGGACTGGCAGGAAACCAATAATTTATGAACTTTTGCATATTTATATTCACGCAGAAGATAAAAAGAAATTGTATATTATTAAAATCTGAATGTGTAAAGCAATTAGTAAGTTATTTATGTGTAATGGATAGAGACTCACAGAAGAATTGAAAACTGTATATAGTTCGTGATGTGACGCAAGTCAAAGTGTGCATGTTTGTAAATTTGGCGGAAAGGTATATTGCAGATTTGTTTATGTAATGTTTTGAAAAGGTTATATGGTGGATTTGTTTTTATGTAATGTTTTGAAAGGGTTATATGGTGGATTTTTTTGTTGTGATATTTTTTGGAAGGGTATCTGGTGGATTTGTTTTTGTAATATTTTGGAAGGGAGAAGAAAAAAATCTTGGCTACCACATCATAGCGTTAGGAAATTGAGTAGAGAGTAGAGGTAGTAGATGAGTGTAGTTTGGTGTTATTGTAGTTATTCAGCTGATATAAGCAATAGAAAAGTAGGTTAGTAGGGTTGGAAAAGACAATGTATTTGATGTAATTAGTTAGGTTAGGCGCAGTTGTTTAAAATGTGAGCCAACTGGCCTAGGGCATTAACTTTGGGGAATTTTGTTCTGTGTTGTTGGCAACTGCGAAAAAATTCCTGGGGGGGGGTATATAGGAGTTTGTAGCGTCATGACGCTACCAACAGCATGAGCAGGTGGCAGGCTCCAGGCTCGGACAATAGCAAGCCATGACGCACTAGGTTTTTCCCGGTGTGCGCGTCGCTTGGATAAGGCAATGGAGGCGGCGGGCAGCGTCGCTAGGGGGCTATTTAAGGGCCGAGCGAACAATAGACGTTCTTCTTTGTGTTCCTGGCTGCGAGGTGTTAGGTCGTTGCAGGTGGTGCTTTGGGCACGCGGCGCAAGAAGCCGGCCGTAGGTCGTGACGAAGGAGACATGTAACTCGGTCTCAGGGCGAGTGGGGCTACGCACAGCGCACGTTAGTATGGAGTAGCGGTGTGGTAGCCGTTCAAATATCATTTCTTGTAGTGGGGTCAATTTAGTTTGTTAATTGTACTACAGTGCTTTGATTGTTTTGTGACCACGGTCGAAGTTGGTAATAAATCAGCTGTGAGTACAACCCACTCTCGTCTGTGTGTTTATTACACCCTGTATGACGCCACAATAGCAACGTCTACTGAAGAAAGGAAAGGGGAGTGGAAAAGCAGTCGCAAACACCCCGATTTTATATTGGACGTAATTGGAGGGCACATAGGAAATTCTTCGCAGCCGCTTCAAACTTCGGACGACCTCGAGAAAACGTCGAGCCGTCGCACGCCGCACGAGTTCCTGTGAGTTTATCTGATTCAATCCAGATTATAAATTGAGGTGCTAGCCAGATTGCAGAACTTTTTACTGACTAGGCTAGTTCATGAGGCTAGTGCCTGTAATCATATACAATTTCCGTAAAGAAAATTTAAATTCTGTGTTCGAATGTCAGCTAGAGTTATAGATTCGTTACTGAATTCAGATACATGAAAAGGACTATTGTAAATTTAAGATATAATTTTTCTGTGTTTGATTTGTAACAGTGTTTCATGTTAAGTGATTGTTCATATAATGTTGCATGTGAAATAACGGAGGGAAATTCTTGTTCTGGAAATAAGATATGCACTTGAGTAACGAGTTACCAGTATGGTAATAACAAAAGTACTTGATTATAAATTTGAATTTTTTTTGTATACTGAGAGATCTCAGTGAATCAAACAAATCTAATTTCAGTTGATCATCAGCTAAACTAAATATCGTGTAACTGGAGAAGTTACAAATTATTTTGTTTTGAACAAACCAAACTGTTTTGTTTCGTGTAAAACGTTGGAATATTTCAGAGTGTAATAGGTTTTCTTTGTATAGTGTAATATTATGTGTATGTACTCTTTTATGTGTTTTCCAGCAAAATTGTGTAATGGTATTCGTATGTAAAGAGGTTATCACTGGACTTTTTTTTTCTTTTTCTGTGAATTTGTGCTAATTTGTGCTAGTATTCAACGTAGACAGTCAAAGAGTTTTAAATTATAATTCAGCAAAGGTTTTCGTGACATTTTGTTCACCAGTTTTGTTTCAAATCTGATTATAGCAAAGGTACTCTCAAACAAATTCGAGTGTACAGTGTAATAATTCTTTTAAATAGAATATATTTATCCGGTTATTCTTTTAAAACATACGACTATGATGTTTTTATTGAAATCCCAGTGCATATGTCAGGACCCTATCCCTCAGGAAGGAAGTCAGCTGTGAACTTTCTTCATGTGAATGTTATGACTTATTATCCAATTGAGTCACGACAAAGAGTAATTAGGGATTATTACTCAAGGTCACCTACCTTCTCCCAAAATCGAGGTAATTCTATCTGAGAGGTCGGACAGGCTTAGATTTGACGACGAATCTAATCCAGTGGTTGATGACTATTAGTTGGTTCACCATCCACGCCCTACCGACAGGGAGGAGGATTCGCTCCTTTTGAAAAAGTAAGGAGGTGACATTATGGCGCCCGAACAGGGACCCGACTACAATTAAGGGACAAATTGTAGGCTTTACAATTTGCAACCCAGTGAGTTGGATTCGATATTTTTTTCAATTTTACAAGCACTGTGGGATATATGAGGTCGTATGAATTCAATCAACTTGAACATAATTCAGATTGATAGTATAGAACATACTAATGGTACATTTGTAAGTCATACTACTTAGAATTTTTTCTGATAGTAATTGATTAGAGAGGAAAAGGATTATAGAATTATTTAAGGTTTTGACAAAAGCTTATTCATACGAAATAAGTAACTTTTTATATAATACTGTACATCTGCATTCAGTTAACGACTGTAATCATGGCGGACAAATATAATAAGGGTAGGAATTTGGAGCAGGTTTCTTCGGATGAGGAGGAGGACACAGATGTATCTGTTCAGGGAACCGATCAGGTTAGGACTCAGCTGGACGAGCCCACAGAATTTGTTGTTTCTCCGAGACCATCACCAACAGAATCTGCTACAGCTTCTCATGACGAGACACCACCCCAATTAGATTTAGAACGTGCGAATAAGATTATGGAAAGGCATTTAGCACACTTTATGGTGCAAATGGATTATAAATTAGCAATTCAGAATGAACAATTGTCAACGCAATTAGGAATTCAGAATGAACAATTGTCAACGCAATTCAATCAACAATTAACTGCTAAGATAGATAGTAGCAATGAACAATTGCAGATCCAATTCAATCAGCAAATGGAACAACTATCTACGAAATTAGCTAACGAACTTTCTTTATATAATGATAGACTGTCAACTAGGTTAGACGAGCAAGGCAATCAGTTGATCCAACTTTCGAGGGATTTAGCTGAGAAAAATCAACTTCTTGAAAAAAAGATTGTAGATTCTTCAACTCAATTAAGAACGGAAATTAGAAAGGATATAAATAATGAAATAATTCGACTAACGCATAAACTTAATAGTAAAACTGAATTAGTTGAGACAAAGATAGCTGAAGTTGAGGTCAATGTAGAGAAAACTTTGGAAGAACATAGTCAGGTTCTCCAAACTCTTTCTTCTACTCAGGCAGAAGTTACTAAAGATATCGGGGATCTCAAGTCACAGGTCAAGGTCAATGATCGCAAGATTCAACTACTCAACATAAGTAAAGAACAGGTAGAAGCGAAGGTCGCGGATATGCAAGAAAGAATGGATAATCTGCCTACCACTCCGTTCTCAGCATACCCTACGACTATAACGATTCCACAAGGACTAACATTTAGTGCTTTAGGGAAAGAGAACCCTCGCATTTTTATGAAAGCCGTGGAGAACTTTTTCTCACTCTACAACTTTCCGGAGAGCAAAAAGGTGCGGATCGTGTACCAAATGCTGTTGTCTAGTGCCAAGATTTGGGCGGATACTCTTGACCCACTTCCGACCACTATGGAAGAATTCAAAACGAAATTCTTCGACCGTTATTGGAACCACGAGACGCAAATCAATTTTAGGTTGAACCTTTTGTATAGTTCATGGAAGAGAGGAACAATTTCAATGCAAGACTACGCAACAGAGAAGTTGGCAGGCTTAAAGTTGTGTACACCTTCAATCCCAGAGCACGAGACGGTCTGCTTATTAATAAGGCATTTTCCTACTGGTATACAAAATCTTTTAAAGAGCCAGTTGCCTATGACTGCAGAGAAGTTAGTTGCTCAATTAGGACTAATCGATGCTACTTACGAATTGTCAGAAAAGTATAATAAACCGAAATCAATACCCACTTCAACCACTGTTGTAGTAACTCCTAATCAAGACAACCCGGAATCTACTGGCAGGAAAAAGGGAAAGAGGGAAGATTCTAGGAAAGACGGTAGAGACGATTCTTCGTGGTCAAAGATTAGTAGGCCCTACGTTGAGCTAGGAACTTCTACAGTAGTCTACAATTCTTCGGTGGGAAGTCCACAGAAGACTAAGACCGCCTCGCAACCGTCAACTTCTAGAGATACCACACCTCTTATTCTAGAGTTAAACTAACTCGGTTTGTCCCGAATAGTTGCCCCGGAACAAACCTAAGAATAAATGAGAAAGAAGAGGTGACTATCCAGTCTATGGTATTCCGAAAGTATAGGGAGGAAATTCCAGAAAATTCGTTCGGAAAAAAAGTGTCACAAAGTTCAAGTGTCCAATGATCGAAGTACAGTGTCTAGGAAAAAGAATCCTCGCTCTGGTCGACACGGGTAGCACCTGTTCTGTAATCGCCGAGAGTATGCTGAATGAACTCGCGAAGGAATCAGAGGCAATACCTGAATTGCCTATGCCAAAATCGTACATTGTAGGAGCGAACAGGAAGAAATCGCGCCCTATTTACCGGCAAGTCTTTTTGCAACCGACAATTGGGCAACAGGTATACGATTTGACGTGCATAGTTGCAAAGGAATTGTTGCACTCGATAATCCTAGGAGTAGATTTTTTATATCAGTACGAAGTGATTATAAACTTGCCGCGAAATGTCTTATTATTCCCTCGAAATTACCTCATTGAGTGTCACGCTGAGGACACTGACGATAGTGATGTAATGGAAGAGTATCCTTGAGTAATAATCCCTAATTACTCTTTGTCGTGACTCAATTGGATGATAAGTCATAACATTCACATGAAGAAAGTTCACAGCTGACTTCCTTTCTGAGGGATAGGGTCCTGACATATGCACTGGGATTTCAATAAAAACATCATAGTCGTATGTTTTAAAAGAATAACCGGATAAATATATTCTATTTAAAAGAATTATTACACTGTACACTCGAATTTGTTTGAGAGTACCTTTGCTATAATCAGATTTGAAACAAAACTGGTGAACAAAATGTCACGAAAACCTTTGCCGAATTATAATTTAAAACTCTTTGACTGTCTACGTTGAATACTAGCACAAATTAGCACAAATTCACAGAAAAAGAAAAAAAAAAGTCCAGTGATAACCTCTTTACATACGAATACCATTACACAATTTTGCTGGAAAAACACATAAAAGAGTACATACACATAATATTACACTATACAAAGAAAACCTATTACACTCTGAAATATTCCAACGTTTTACACGAAACAAAACAGTTTGGTTAGTTCAAAACAAAATAATTTGTAACTTCTCCAGTTACGCGATATTTAGTTTAGCTGATGATCAACTGAAATTAGATTTGTTTGATTCACTGAGATCTCTCAGTATACAAAAAAAATTCAAATTTATAATCAAGTACTTTTGTTATTACCATACTGGTAACTCGTTACTCAAGTGCATATCTTATTTCCAGAACAAGAATTTCCCTCCGTTATTTCACATGCAACATTATATGAACAATCACTTAACATGAAACACTGTTACAAATCAAACACAGAAAAATTATATCTTAAATTTACAATAGTCCTTTTCATGTATCTGAATTCAGTAACGAATCTATAACTCTAGCTGACATTCGAACACAGAATTTAAATTTTCTTTACGGAAATTGTATAAGATTACAGGCACTAGCCTCATGAACTAGCCTAGTCAGTAAAAAGTTCTGCAATCTGGCTAGCACCTCAATTTATAATCTGGATTGAATCAGATAAACTCACAGGAACTCGTGCGGCGTGCGACGGCTCGACGTTTTCTCGAGGTCGTCCGAAGTTTGAAGCGGCTGCGAAGAATTTCCTATGTGCCCTCCAATTACGTCCAATATAAAATCGGGGTGTTTGCGACTGCTTTTCCACTCCCCTTTCCTTTCTTCAGTAGACGTTGCTATGTACGCCGAATGAAGCGTGGTCAACTCGGGTTTCAATAAATCCAAGCGATAGTTTTAAAAGCTGAAATAAAATATATTCATAGTACTATTTCCATACTATAAATTACTCATTCAAGTTTATACGCGTTTCCGACTGCTGGTTCCTGACGCAGTATAAATCTTATTATTCATTTATTAATTGTTCTCCATTCAATTATACTCATACCTTATGCATAATATATTCGTTTATTCTTTAAGCAAGTTACTATAATAATCAAATAGATTACCTTATTCTAAAAGCTTCAGTAGTCGGTATTTCCCAGAGTGGCGTGATCCGTTGCTTCACCATTTCTCTGCGGTTACCGTTTCAGTCGCTCTTCATTCACGAAAGAAAATGTCCGAATCTCCTTTGAGTAGGTTAAAATTCAGTAATTCTTGCCTACTGAATTCCCATTGGTCCTTCGGCCGTTCCTATGACTGAATATTTCGTCATCTGCGCTTGCGAATTAGTTACGAGCGCTACTCGTAGCTGTCTCGTGAACTACTTGAGAATCGGCGTGTTGGAAAGAATTTTCTTCCATCATCGGGCGTAATCTGTCGGATTACCTGATAACTTCCTGGTCTAATAGATACCGATAGATGTATTAAACGAAAATAAATTTATATTTTCGTGATGTAAACATCTGAGCGGTTACAATGTGTGTGTGTGTGTGTGTGTGTATATATATATATATATATATATATATATATATATATATATATATATATATATATATATATTGGACTGTTACAACAATGTGAACAGCATAAACATTTTCTCCATGAAAAAACTTAAGATGTATCACCTTTCAGGGTCATCGGTCAAACAGGGTCAAACACGGTCGATGAAATCGTCAAGGAACGGCTAGCAGTAACGAAGCTTTTTTCTCAGCAAGATGATTTCATCTTGCTTGCAAAATGTTTTCATCCTGCTTGTTCATCTAATAGAGAAGACTCTGTTTGCTACCGTTCTTTTCTTTCTTTTAACTGACTCATACTGTATTCTTTAAATATTTCAGTTTCCCTTACAAAATCTGTTTAAAAAGCATGTTAGGAATTGGAAATGGAATGCAGAGTTTGAGCACTTTGATGTGTTTTGCAACTGCTTGTTATATATTATGGATATATCATAGTGCATAGGCTCAATAATTATTACAGTTTTTAATCCTTTCAGATGTTAGTTACTTCTCTACTACTACGTTGTAGCACACCTTATATAATACATAAACATAGGAATAGCACTATAATTTTACTTAATGTTCTTTCCTTAACTTTTCAAGATAGTAAAAATGGAATCTGATGTGTACTCTAAGCAAAACGAGAAAGAAAGGCTGCAATATTTTACTAAATATTGCAGCCTTTCTTTCTCGTTTTGTTTACAGTACATATCAGAAATACTATTTTTAAACATTCAATTTTGCAATATACTTACCCATGAAACCAGGTTGGCAGTGACATTCATAGGATTGTATTAGATCAACACACGTAGCATTGTTCTCGCATTTGTTATTAAGACAGTCATTTATATCGGTTTCACAGCGATCGCCAGTATATCCAGGTGGACAGTGACAACTGTAATATAAGATACATATATATTATGAAGAAATTTGTTGTAATATATAGCATGTCAACACGTGAAAAACATTTATGAATAAAACGTATTTATTTTTTGTCGTAGGTTACAAAAGTTGTATAACTAAATCTAAAACAACAATTCATACGTAACAACCGTTACAATTTATTTACAAAATACTTTCGGACCAATACAATAAACTTTCAATCGAAGACAATGTCAATTTAGGTCGCCCTGCGTTTCAGTGCCCTTACTGTACCACGCATTCATGTTCAAATCTTCACAAAAGCTAAATACCATTCCGCTCCGAGCAGTTGACCTGTGTGGACCTCTGATCGCAGCGCTACTCTCAGTAGCAGTTTACGTTTCATAAGTGTTAAGGTGCATATGCGAAAATTAAAGTCTACACAGTGCGTAACTTTAATTTTAGTGCAGTAATTAACTCTACATCATCATCAACATTCTTGAGCCAATGCATCGCCGATGTCTTAGCCCTGGTCTATCCAACCGACAGCCAAATGGAGGTCGTGGAAGGCGACGGCCGTGATATTCCAGCTCCATACGCTCCAGCGTATCTACTAACTCCATCACAGCCAGCGCAGATGTTTCATCATACAGCACCGGTAGCGTATTCAATGCAATCAACAAGTATGCAGCCACATACGAAAAATAATATTCAACCAACTCAGGTCAGTCATTATGTGCCAGGGGAAGACACAACCTCTTCTTCAAGGTGCAGTGATAATATTAATGCAAACTCCTTTCCAATCCCCCAAGTGAACAGTGGCAAACATGGAAACAGTGATCCTATCCAAAACCCAAATCAATAAAAAAAATGTACTTGCTCTAATACTAATTATGCTATTCCTCCTGAGAATAGATTCGAAAGTGTAGCTGACCTTCCTGATGACTACGTTACTAATTCCACATACCCCGCTATACCTGAAAATATTAGAATCCCACCCATCCTCATTAATAATATTACAAACATTTTTGAAATCGGGAAATTAAAACCCAAATCAGTGTACAATTCACCGTAACATTTAACAATAACATATCCAAAGTTAACTTTCAAAAATAGAAGACTTCAGAAAAGCAATTCAGTATTTCGTAAAAACTGAAAAACAATTTCATATGTACAAGGACCCAACCAACAAAAAGTTTTCCGTGGTTTTCAAAAACATTCATTCCTCCATGACGCAAGAGGAAATATACAACGACCTGAAGGAACAATACTCTTCCCTTAATAGTGTCACCAGATTACAGAAAGATAATCAGCCCAGTGGTAGCTGCAGAGTTTTCAGGTGAACAATCGATTGAATTAATCCTCCGAACCAGCCAAATCTGCAACTTAAAAGTTCAAGTAGAAAGAAGACGAAAAACAAAAGGATTGATTCGAAGCCTCCGTTGTCTAGACTTTGGACATACTAAATATAATTGTTACAAACAAATCTCCTGTATACATTGTGCCGAGAATCATTACCCAGTAAATTGCCCCAGACTGAACCAACCTCCGAAATGCAGAAACTGCGATGGGACTCACCGTGCAGATATCCGTACGGACGAATGCCAATATTTTTAAAAAAATATCGGAAACTAAAACTAGAGCGTCCGAAAATTCCTCTTCAAATATGAGAACCAACCAATTAGCCCCACCCGCACCTCAAAACGTCCGCTATTTTCCTAGACTCCATAGAACCGCTAATATACCAAATTTTACCCATGAATCAGCTAACCCATCAAATGATATCCCACCATACATCCCCACTCACAATCCACAAAATAGTCTCCCCAAAACAATTTTCTGAACCTTATTTTCGTTATTCATAATATTATCAATCATAAAATAAGTCATATAATCAACATCATAAATTCAGTTATTCCAACTATTATTCAAAATATAAAAATAATTACTTCTAATTTTAGTTCCTCCAATGGCACAAAATAACCCTAATCATAAATTAATCCTAATGAACTGGAACGCATGCAGCATCAGCAATAAAAAAAACGAACTCCATTTCTTTCTCCAAACATAGAATGTAGACATACATGCATCATCAAGTCCCATTTAAAATCTTCAACTACTTTCAAACTACCAGGTTACAATACAGTTAGAAAGGATAGGGCTAACTCTCCAGGCGGCGGAGTTATCATACTCATTAAAAACACTATCGCCTATTTCGAAGAAAATTCAACACCCATCACTGGCATCGAAACAATAGCAGTTTCACTTACCAACAGCAACCCGAATCTTACTACCATTGTCGCTTGTAACTCCACCCCCCAACATAAAAACAAATTTTGCAGATCTGAACATTTTACTTTCGCGCTTACCATCTTACATACTTTTAGGAGATCTAAATGCTAAACATGTACACTGGGGGTGCAGAGTCACCAACGCAGCAGGCGCTCAACTTTTAAAATACGTTGTAACAAATCGAACTAATATTATCTCGCCGCCAGAACCAACCTATTTTCTCTATGATCCAATCAAGCTTCCAGATACACTAGACATAGAAATAACCAACATTAATGCCAATTTTCACTCAACCCCGTATTTTGAACTCGACTCAGATCACCTTCGAGTCTTAATTTCTACAGATCAAATCTCCCCTCCCCATTCACACATTCCGACATTCAATACTTACAACTTAAACTGGACCAAATTCAAAAACATAATGCAAAACCAAATACCTAATTTTAAAATACTAAACTCTCCAGCGGAAATAGAGCAGGCAATAACGCAACTTAATAATATAATAACCAACACAATTAGCAAACTTAATCCTGAACGTCCGAACTCCCTTCGGAAACACATATCAAATAAACTACCGCAAAGCATTATCAAAATCATAGAAACTAAAAATAAAACTAGAAGATTATGGATGGCACTTAGAATTCCCTCCCTTAAAAAAGAACTCAATACTCTAACCAAAATCAGTAAAAAAGCTCTAGAACACTATAAACAAACTAAATACAATAATATCATACATTCATTAAATAAAGCAATAACTCTCTCTGGAATTGCACGAAAAGAATATTTAAAAAAAGACAGAATTCCACCACTAACTACTCCAAATGGAAAAAACACGCAACTGCCGATAAAACGGTAGTATTAGCCGACCATTTCGCATGAACTTTCACTCCAAACCTCACAACTCCCCCCACCCAAATCACACCCAAATTCAACTCGTCGGGAATTCACCTAATTTCTAATTTCAACACAACAAATTTGCCACAACAAATTAAGTATATCTCTCCACATGAAACTCTAAAAGTTATCAAATCCCTCCCAAATAAAAGAGCCCCTAGTCACGACAAAATAAATAATATAATTCTCGAAAACCTACCCAATCCTGCCATAGCTTTCATTGTAAACATATATAATACATCTTTAAGAACTGGCTACTACCCTACTACCTGGAAACGTTCTATCATCTGATTCCCAAACCCAATAAGAATCATAGCATTTCCGATAACATTTCCGATTTCCGATAGGCCCATAAGCCTTCACCACTTCAGCCCCACTTCAGAAAAAATGTGCGAGAAATTAATCCTAACAAGATTAAACAATTACCTCAAAAAATGCACCTCATGCCTTTCTACCAATTCGAAAACTATCAACAGCACATCAACTTTTGCGTATCTCAGAACATATCCCCTCCTCCTTAAAAAAATCAATAGCAGTTTTCCTTGGCATCGCTAATGCTTTCGACAGGGTACGGCATGAAGGTTTAATTTATAAACTTTTATTAATAGGCACCGCTACATACCTTTTCAAAATAATTCAATGTTTTCTCACCAATAGAACTTTCTGTTACAATAGAAAATCAAAATTCGACCCCCGTCCTATCACAGCGGGTCTCTCTCAAAGATCACCTCTCTCTCCATTACTTTATTACTTGTACACAGCCGATATGCCTACATCAAGATTAACTAACACAGCCCGGTTTGCAGTTGTTCGGTGGCAGTTAAATAACAATTACGACAATAATAATAATAATAATAATAATAATAATAATAATAATAATATTCGCTGTGCTAGTGGATAATGGTGAACCTAGTGCAGATCAACAGTGTAGGCGCGGCGCCATACCACTCATGGCTACCGCAGAGCCAGCAGCTTCATCTGCTGAAGGCCGGAGTGGCTTGAGGTCTCCACGTATAGGGTTCTTCGTCATATCAAGGCAAACTAGGCAACCCATGAGATGGACAAAAGAGATGAATATCTCCATAATGCATGCGTACTATATTAGCACGAAAGTGGAAACGGAGTATGAGGGGTTTAGAGTAAGGATGCACGCGGAATGGAAAAGAATGTATCCAGACAGCACACTGAATGAGCAACGAGTTTGCAGTCAGTTAAATTCTATTCAAAGGCGACGTGTCTTTTCAGATGCCGAATTGTATAGATTTAAACAACAAATAACTATGCAACTGCAAAGTATCACACCATCAGAGACTCCACTCCATGGCGAGGAACATGAAGAAGGAAGACTTCTTGAAAGATATCATGTAGCTGAAAATCAAGCTCGTCCAATTAGTAATGTACCTCTTATCAATGAATTAAAGGAAAGCTACCAGAAATACCGTATTATGTACGAAGGTATCCCATTGCAGAAACGACCTCGTATACCTAAGATCAATGGGAGTGCGAAGTTTTACGCTGCTTGTAAAGAAATGAATTCCATAGTTGAAAATACATTATCGCATATGATTTCGTTGGAAGAGCTGTCTGACGCAGTTCATTGTGCCGCTTTGGCAGTTTGCTCTGTTTGGGGCAGAAAAATTAGACAGGAAAATGGCAGAACATCCAAAGACTCCAGCTCTAAAAATGAATTCGTACCAACATGGAAGAAAATAATCATTTCCAAAATTAATAAATCCTGGAAGGAAATCAGTCATCTATCAGCGTACTTCGCAGGGAAAGAAAAGTACCTAAGAAAGTGGGAAATGGGATACGATCAATTGCTAAAAGAATGAAGTTGCGAAGGATCTGGATAAGAGATTGAAAGATGAAGAGGAACGTCTGAAACAGAGAATAGCTGCACTCGGTGCGAGAATTAGGCGTTATGATGAAGCAGCAAAGAGACACCAACATCAGCCAGCCTTTGCTTTCGACCAGAAGAAATTTTATAGATTGCTGCAGAATAATAATGAAGACCATCAAGGGCAATATCCGAGTAGCAAATCCCTGGTTCAGTATTGGACTGATATCTGGGCTAAACTAAAGCAACACGATGAAGGAGCCTACTGGCTGCAGGAGGAAATAGAAGTTTGTCTTAACATCGACGAGATGCCTCCCTTTGAAATTTCCCTTGCTGATATCAAAACAGCAGTACAGAGAACACAGAATTGGAAGTCGCCAGGTCCAGATGGTATCCAAAATGTATGGTGGAAGTATTTCACTGCCACGCACCCATGCCTGACTCGGCTGTTCAATGAAGTTTTGCTAGATCCAACTATATTCCCAAAGTACCTGTTGACAGGCAGAACGTATATGGTGGCCAAAGCTGGTGATAGATCCCAGCCAAAAAATTATCGATCACTTGCCTGCCAACACTATATAAAATTATGACTTCCATAATATGTTCAAGAATGTACAGTCATTTAGTCGACCAGCACATTTTGGCTCCTGAACAGAGTGGGTGTCGCAAGGGAAGTATGGGATGCAAGGAATTATTATTGATTGATAGTGTAATTATGCAGCAAGTACGGAAGAACCAGCGCA
The DNA here is from genome assembly GCA_011170035.1 of Teleogryllus occipitalis. Taxonomy (NCBI): domain Eukaryota; kingdom Metazoa; phylum Arthropoda; class Insecta; order Orthoptera; family Gryllidae; genus Teleogryllus; species Teleogryllus occipitalis. Next base: position 434,682 of record BLKR01000366.1, read on the forward strand.
ATCTTTCTGTAGGCTGGATAGATTACAAAAAAGGCATTGATTCCGTACCTCACTCATGGCTTTTAAGAGTACTCGAATTGTATAAAATCGATCGAAGACTGATTGTTTTCTTGAAGAACTGCATGTCAGAATGGAAAACTCATTTGCAGATTAAGAAGGGAACCTGCTGTTACGTGACGGAAGATATTGCAATTCGTCGTGGAATCTTTCAAGGGGACAGCTTAATCCCGCTATGGTTTTGCATAGCACTCACCCCTTTGAGCAGATTGCTCAATCAGGATATGGGTACTTATTGAAGAAAAACCCTGATGTTCGTATCATGCACCAGCTCTACATGGATGATATCAAACGATATGCTTCTAATAGAGATCACTTACAAAACGAGCTCGAACTTGTCAAGAGTTTCAGCGATGCAGTTTGCTTAGAGTTTGGGATTGAAAAATGCGCTACCCTTCATGTTGTCCACGGGCAAGTCCAAAATGAAGAACAAAATATGCAAATACCTGGTGACACAATTATTAAAAATATCGGCACTGAAGACTTCTACAAATATCTGGGAATGCTACAATTGCTGGGAATTTTTGATTCAGGCGTTAGGAACAAAATTGTACAGAACGTGCTATCGAGAGTAAATAAAATCTGCAAAACGTGGATCAATTCAAGAAGCAAAATATCTGCTATTAATACTTGGGCTATTCCCATAGCAACTTACACATTTGGTGTAAGAAAATGGACAGAAACATCCTTGCAGACTTTCGACAGGAAAATAAGAACTACACTTACAAGGCATCGACTGCACCACCCTCAAGAGTTCAGTGCACAGGCTGTACTTACCTCGTGCTAGTGCAGGAAGAGGACTCCTTAACTCGGAGGCACTATGCCGACAGCAAGAAGAAAAGCTGCGTCGGTACTTTCTCTCTATCAACTCGTCTGTTCACAAAGCTTTCTGTTATCAAGATAGAAAGATGACCCCATTATGTCTGGCACAACCAAGTAAAGAGTTTGATTACCTGAAGCATCAAGACCGCGTAAATATCTGGCAAAGAAAGGAACTTCATGGTAGATTTTTTTCAACTTTAACGTCGGAGAACATTGATAAGAAAAACTCAGTGGAGTGGCTTCGAACTGGGGGCCTCTTCGGTGAGACGGAAGGATTTCTTTTCTCTATTCGAGACCAAGTAGTCAAAACCAGAGCTTAAAAAAAAATCATCATGGGTCAGCAAATTGATAGCCGATGTCGCCTATGTAAATCTACTAACGAGTCAATCCAGCATATTCGCTGTGGATGTCCCGCATTAGCACAAACAGAATACCTTAAGAGACATAACTGCGTCGCCAAAGTAATCCACCAAGCCCTTGCCAAAAGATACGACCTCGTAGAGAGTGAACAACCATATTATAAGTGCAAACCTGAGCAAGTAATCAGCAATGATTGAGCTCGAAATCTGTGGGATAGTGGTATCTTCACTGACCGAACAGTGGAAGCAAATATACCAGATATTGTTCTGTTTGATAAAATATCTAAAACATCATGCATCATTGATGTTGCGGTTCCTACAGTTGACCGGCTTGTAACAACTGTTGCTGAGAAAAAGAGGAAATACCAACCCCTGGCTGTTGAATTGAAGGACATGTATGGATTGTGCGCAGTGGAAGTGCTTCCAGTAGTGGTCTCAGCGAATGGATTGGTCATCAAGGAATGCCAAGAGATCGCAAAGAAGTTAGAATTTACTGAAAAGCATATACGGACAATTCAAAAAGCCGCATTATTGGGAACAGCAAATATAGTCCGTTAATTCCGTTAAGTCTGACTTGACCGATATAAAAAACAAAATATATTCTTGTTCCACTTTACATGCAAACCATTATTGCCTTGGGTGATTTTGAGAACCCCTGCATCAGTATATATCTACAGAAAATAGGAAATAATAATAATAATAATAATAATAATAATAATAATAAAGGAGTACAGTACAAGAGGAGGTGGCAATAATCATACTATCACTAATATAAAGTACTTTAACAATTATTTCAATTGTCATGATATCCAATATCATGACATTATTTCAACTGTCATGATATGTTGGTGATATTAAAATTTAATACAAGCTACATACATATTGGCTAAATTAGACTAAAAGTAAATAAAATTACATTGATCGCGTTCACTTCACTGCACTGCACTGCACTGGTTTGCTTTGTTCTGTTTTGCAGTAATTTATAACTTTTACAAATGAAATAAACATGAATAAATTTATATCTATTACAAATGCAGAACATACAGAAATAAAAGAATATTTCCCACAAGTTTGCCTTGATTACATTGAAGTGAGCTAACAATTTCTGAATTCACAATCAGGGAACAAAACTTCTTAGAGTAAAAGAAATGTAATTGTTAGTGTTGCGGCGGTGCCCGCCACATCGAAACGCGCGCCAGAAAGTTGGCGCGGCGTGACGTCTACGAGTTTTAGCGGAGCAGCAGACCAGCAAGTGAGCCGGCCAACCAGGAGCGAGCAGCCGGCGCGCGAAGCCACTGCTAGGAGGCGAGGCTACGGCGCGCGGGACTATATAGTCGGCGGCCGTCGGTAGAGCGGCAGAACTAAGTGAACTGTGAATTAGAGTGCCTCGCGAGTTGAATAGTGCAGTTAGTGTTAACCCGGCAGTGCGATATTGGTTTCTTCTTATTTGGATATTGTGACTCGGCGTGAACTTGGACATCTTCTGCACGACTGGAACATTGGCTTTGGAATTTCGGTATACTCTATTTGGCTCACGGAATTTTGGATGTTTTGTTGTAAGTCGGATTGACTGAGAATAAAACAAAAACTTTGTTATTGTTATTCTGTTATTTTCAATAAATAAGTTAGTTCGTTTCAGTTTTTTGTATCTTTATAATATTTTTATGTCTTTAAATCTTTATATCTTGATATCTGGATATTCTGGGTCCACTTCTCCAATTAGCTATGGTCAGATATTTCAACTGGAAGAACCCATCAAAGCCGAAAAAACAAAGGAAACCAGACTTCGAGAAATCCTCATGTGGAAATCTCACAGCTCCGAAGGAGTAACGACGCCCCATTATCAACTTACTAATGATACAACAGGTGCGAACAGTTCTCCCTGCGCAGATAATCGGCGAGAACTGGAACTGGGAGATCACTTGTTTATAGGTAGTTGGTTCGATAAATCTAGCGTGAAGTTTTCTCATCATTTGTTAATTGAGTGAACAAACAGCTGGTTAATAGCGAGTTATAAACCTCAAATTTAACCATAATTGTATTTCAAGTAAATTTTTCAGTACTACGAGTATTAATCTAGAATAATATGCTGTTTGAAAGAGGTGATAGCGAAGGTTAAACGGATGCGTTTCCTTCCCCTCCAGGGTTCCGTTTCTTTGACGAAGCGTCGCCGTGTCAAGGTCACGCGCCGAGAAGGGATACTTTCATGAACATTATATTAGGAAAACAATTTATCTTAGTAAAACGGATGTTTAAATTAAAAAAAACTGAAATATTTTATACGATAACAAATCCACCAATCTTTTGTTATCACAAGTGTTGGGTTCAAATTTTTAACGAATCGAGTAAGAATAGAAAGATCTACAAATTGAATATATAGGATTTGAAAACAAGAAAAGGGAGATTTTGTAAGGGTGTGGTATTTCAATGTAGGGAGAAACCGTATGTACCAATTATAAATAAAAAAGGTATATTATAAAGAAAGATTAAAAGATTACTTGTGTTGTATGAATAGAAATTAAGTCTTGTTTGTGTAGTTTTTATATTGTCTTAGGGAAATAGTTACAAGAAATGTGTATTGTCTCAGGTTTGAAGATTCTGTTTTAGTGATTAAATTCACCTAGTAAAGTTTTGGATTGGCTTAAATTTTCGAAATGAAATTTTGCACACTAAGGGGTACTATCTTTACATCCATAATATTAAATCGAGATATCTTAAAAAAACTTCTTGCTTGTGTGTGTTTGTGTGGATCGAGCACCAAATCCTCACAGAGCCCACTCCTTAGAATTACGAACTTCATTAGCTCATGAATGAATACACCCTGAAGAACAATTAAATTCCATCATAATGACTTACTCAACGTGATAAAATCGAATACAAATTAAATTGGATTAGAATATAGGGACAACATTTATCCACGTTTTCGTTTCCAGGCCCTGGCAATAAGAGTTTTTCCGTCGAAAATTCGCTGTCTTCTCCTGCAGCATTACAATACTTTCTCTATACTGCGTAAGCAGTAGCGAGAAAGTAAAAATCAGGAAATGTAAGGACGGGAGACGACTTGCACGTTTTTTTGACTTGCATGGACTACGGCGGAAAGTCTCTTTAACTGCCTCCACTGTTTCGGCGGAAACAGTTGCGCATCCGATTTACATTTCTGTCTTCTCGAACTGTCTGTATCACCGCAAAATGCACTGATGGTGGGTGGCTCCGTTGAATATTCTCTTCTAAATGCACACTCCACAGAAATAACTGATAAGCCCATTCCCTATTCCAAAACGCAATAAGTTTTCTGCTGCATACTCGCCATTTTGGAAACTGGCGTCTTGCTGCTATATGATAAATCACAATGGATCCAGCATGATGTGACAAAAACTTGGAGAGTTTGCAGTTCCATTAATGTATCACTCATTATGTTATGTGTAATACTTTTTGGAATATACATTTTTAAAATTCGGTGAATTGTAATTACCCAGCACATAAGATCCGACAGACTTTTCACTTTCTTGCGTACTGCTATTGCAGTACAGAGAGTATTGTACCACAGCGGGAAAACACGGCGATATTTCCTATTTTCGAGTCCTGATAAAAAAAATTCGGATAAATCTTTTTCGCATATGTAATAATACACTTTTTCTAAGACACTGTGTAGCCAGAAACCACGTTTTGTGGGTTCTTGATACCGAAATATCGATTGACGGCAAAAAATCTGTCAGTCGTATGTTAGTCTGTCAACCTGCCAGTCAGTCGCTCAGACTGTCAATCAGACTGTCTGCACACGCCCATGTGCATTTATGAATGTTTTTTATCGGTATCAGCGTACCCCTTTCGGAGTGGCTGCCGTACTACAGCGAGTCGGTGTGTGCCTCCGTGTGTGCATGTGGTAAGCACGTGATCTCCGCCCCCATTGCCCTTAGGACGCCCAGCCAACATCCACGCCGCTGCCTTTTTTTCGTTCCTCATTCGTAGTGTGGCAGTTGGCGTGACGAGTAGCGGTGTGCGCCACGAGCAGCAATGCACTGTTGAAACTGCAAAATGTTCCTTGGACTAGCTTTGGTGGTAAACCATGCCGTTGAAACCATTGCCGCAACTTTAGTATTAATTTCAATTTTAATTTAATTTTAAAATTATAAAAATTCGTAATTCTTAACGAGAATATTTATGTCATGTAATATTGGGTTTTCCTGCCACGCCACGTGATCAGTGTCAGTATATGAATAGTGATATGAATGTTGTTTAATCTTCATAAAGGTTTCATTCATTCTAATTAAAGCATTTTAATTTATACTCTTTGTGTATTATTGTGTGTGTGTGTGTGTGGTTGTGTGTGCGTGAGCTTCCAGAGGGGAACAGTCGCCATGGCAAGACGACTCATGCTACATTTGTTAATGTTTCATGGCCGATGCGAGGGCATGTTGCTGTGGCGTACACTATCAGTCTGTCTGTCCTTCTGTCTGTCTCTGACTGTCTCTGTCTGTCTCTCTCTGTCTCTCAGTCTCTCAGTCTGTTTTTGTAAATTGTAAAAGTTCAAATTTATTCTGAATCTTCCTAGAACTACAAAAATAAAGATAAACATTTATTCCTTACTGAAATCTTTTCATCAAAAACAGATCCTCAAAAGAAGGTCATGATCAATTTTTAAAAATATTAGTAATTTTTGCAAAATTTTCCTGAATCACAGGCAATTCTTGTCAATTATTTTCTCAAATTATTCCTTAAATTGATTCCTGTTAGCTGAACATCTCGTTTCTATTGTGAAGTCTCCCAATGTTAACTTATTCAACATAGAGGAAATATTAACTTTTATAAGTAGTTATCTTGAACATTGTTTCAGAACATTTCCAGACTATTTTGTCACTATAACAATATATTTTTCATTGAAGTTTCTCCTTTGGTGGAATGACAATACAATAATAATAATAATAATAATAATAATAATAATAATAATAATAATAATGTCTTTATTTCTGGCGAGGCTCAGGCCGTAAGGCCTGCTCTTCCGCCTAACCAGATAGAACAATAGGTGGTTCCACGGCTCCAAGACAAGTTAGCCAACGTTCGTGAAATGAAAGCTAATCATTTCTGTGAGTTAATCACTGACCACGCCTCCTGGCAGGATCCCTGTGGTTCGGCAACCATAGCTGTCAAAATATCGGTCACATGGCTGAACGCTCAATATGCTCAGTGCAGGGCCGCGCGCAGTCTCGAGTCAGCGTACCCTTACTTGGCAGAATTTTACAAACCAAGCCGATTTCTCTTCAAGGTGGTGATTTCGCAATACAATAATTATATTTAACTGTCATAACTCGAGGATAAGCGAAGCATACTTACAATACCTGGAATGCACCCCACTGAATTAAAATCTCCAAACAGACCATACCAATAATTATCTTTAATTCTTTCGTAACATACTACATCGATAAGAGAGGTCATTATTAAATATTTATAAAATTTCAATAAAAATGCTGTGACCTAATACATATTGAAACAAGCCCCGTCTTTCTTTTTAAAAACAAGCCTCACTTGGAGGGACATTTTTAAACATAATTATTACTGACAAATGTAATTTGGGCGCCAGGAAAAGGTTATACTTGAAACCTAATGATTCCTAGTAATTTAAATCTCTCTCCTTACAAAAGTATGTTGGGCTAGGTCCGTTAATTGGGGTTTGAAGTTCATAATTGTTGCTACTTACTCTGCAACCAATTATTCAATCTGCCATCGATACGGAGTGGCGAGGAATCTGAAAATCTTATTAAAATGCTGGATTGCACAAACGAACAATGATAATCAGCCTTCTTTCAACTTAACAAATTAGAATTTATTATGATAATAAAAAATGAATCATTCTTTGGTCATGACCAGTTTCTCTGTATTACAATAGTTATAAACCTTGTTATTCATTCCTAGATCTTCGCGCATTCTCCATTTCTTCGTTCGATGGCGCCCCGTAGAACCTTCTCCGCCGACGCAGCAGAATCTTGCTGCTGGATAAAGTCCTTGCCTAATGTCCGTGATCTGGTTCAAAATTCTCCCGGTGAAACTATTATAATCCGTGACTTCCTTCGCTTGCGTCTCGGGTGGACGCCTAGACCCGAATTTTACTTCCTACAAGAACGCTCTATCCTAATATATAAAACGTTAGTTAATTTCAACAACAGTCAATTACAGTCTTTCCTCGATCTAGTAAGATATATCCGCTCATCACCGTATTCCTCTAGCGAATCATTGTTCCTCTAAAAATTCGGAAGCATCCGAATCCTATATCTTTTTCTTTTTTCTCCCAAAACAATGCTTATCCCGTCTCTGCTCTGTCATTTCAACCTAACGAAAAATGGTCCTTAACGCCGGTTGTTTATTTGTCACATAGTGTATCTGTCCTAGCAACCCCCTCGCGATCGTCTATTGACATCCCTATATTCTGAATCTGTCTGTCTGTCTGTCTGTCCGTGTCTGTCTGTCTGTCTGTGTGTGTGTCTGTCCGTCTGTCCGTGTCTGTCGGTCTGTGTCTGTCCGTCTGTCTGTCTGCTTCTGTGTGTGTCTGTCCGTCGGTCCGTCTGTCCGTTGGTCCGTCCGTCCGGTTGACCGTCGTCTTTCCATCTGTAGTTAACGCTAGCCTAAACCGTTTTTTCGTCGATTTTCTCTAAAATTTATATAATTGAGTTTCAAACGGATGATTTTTTAATTTGTGTCGGAGAAATTTGTTTTTGATGCAAAACGTTGGGCGATATTAAAAACAACTGGATGGAGTAATTGATTAAAACGTTTTTATACTACAAAAGATATGTATTGATAGAATTTGTGCAAACATTATTGCCTTCCACTTTGATCCACTATTAGTTCTTTTTCTGTGATATTTGGATTTTTGTACAAGTAGTTTTATAGTGTCTGTGTAGGTGAAGGGGCCTTCATAAACAGTAAGCAGTAATTAATTCTTTAGCTATTTAATCAATAAATATAATGTATCTGTAACAAAATAGAGTTATTAATTCTATGGTTCGCCGGTTTGAATAAATTCTATAATTTTTTTAATTGTGTCATTTTGGTGCAAAACGTTGAAAATTTTAAAAAAAACAGGGCAGAGTAATTCATTTAAACGAATTATTTTTAATAAAATAGATATCTAATGATGGAATCTGTAAAAAAAATTCTGTATTCCGTAGATTAGTTCTTTTCCTGTGATATTTTGTTTTTTGTACATGGTACTTTGATAGTCTCTGTCAAGGTTAAGGGCCCTTTATAAACAATTGCAAGCAGTAATTAATTCTGGAGCCATTTCGTCAGTAACTACAAAGTATTTGTAACAAAATAGTGTTAGTATGTTTATGGTCCGGCGTTAAGAATCAATTCAATGATTTTTTGAAATGTGTCGGAGAAATGCATTTTTGGTGCGAAACTTTGGGCGATTTTAAACTAGTGGCACCACACGTACTTTCTCCCCCTTATTTTCAAGCAAAATTACGCGAAAAGAACTCAAAAGTTCGGAAAATTGTACATGATCTTATTACAAAAATCTATCTTTAAGAAACAGATTGCATTAAAGGAAAACACTCTGTCTTTAATGTTTTAGTTGTAGGAAGACCCCGAAAAACTTTTTAACTTGTGCAATTTTCGACAAAACAGGGGTTTTAATAAACGTGAGACCTACACCATTCTCTTGCAAGTCCTTCACACTACCCAACCATGAAATTCAATCAAAAACGATCGAGTCATTTTTTAAAAAATTTAAAAATATCCCAAGGGCTTCGTATAAAGTACTTCCGATATCGGTTTCAAATTCAAGGGGCCGCGACATCAGCCAGATCGATTGTGGAAAATCAATTTTGGAGAAAATCGGCAGAACGGCTTAGCCGACAGCGTTGTTCACAGACGGACGGACAGACAGGCAGACATTTTGCTGTCATTCGATTTTTTGGTATCAAAGACCCACAAAACATTGATTGTGGCTACACTACATGTTAAACGATGTTTTTTTGTGAACTTAGCAACAGGATTTATGTACTTTTTCGTTTCCTGGGCCCTGTAATATGAGTTTTTCTGCCGAAAATTCGCCGTTATATTGCGCAGCGTTACATAACTTTCTCTCTACTCTATAGAGAGAAAACAAAATAACCTGGGAGGTGTAATTAATTTAAACAAAATATTTTTAATACAATAGATATCTAAAGATGAAACCAGTATAAACATTTCTGTATTCCGGGGATTAGTTTTTGTTCTGTGAATCTTCATTTTATACAAGGTAGTTCGATAGTCTCTATAAAGGTCAAGGGCCCTTTATAAACAACAGCAAACAGTAATTAATTGTGGAGCAATTTAATTAATATACATAAAGTATTTGTAAGAAAATAGTGTAAGTAAATCTGTGGTCCGCTGGTAAAAATAAATTATATGAGTTTCTGAACTGTGTCAGAAAACTACGTACGTTTCTCGGGCAAAACGTTGGCGATTTTAAAAACAACTGGGAGTATTTATTTTAAACAAACTAAATGTAATACAATGTGTGTCTATTCTAAGAACTGGTGCAGACATTTCTGCATTCCGCCGTTCAGTTCTCTTTGTGTGATTTTTTTTGTTTTATAAGTGGTAGTTTGCTATTCTCTATGAAGGCTAAGGCTATGGTGCCAAACCAAAAAATAAATCTCGGGCTAAAAGTCAATAATTGGCATTATCATCTTCTCTCAGATAAGGCTGTACAAGCCAGTCTCTCGCAAAAAGCCAAAAAGCTTGCAGAGAGAAGATTCGTCATTTCTAAGAATCTCCGCTAGGGAGCTAGCAAGGTGATGCCTTCGGCGGCTATCTCTTATCTTAACAGAGTACAAGAGAACATGCTCCACGGTAAGATCTAGGTCTTTTTTGATAGTCTCGTTGACGACTGCAATTTTTTGCTCCTCCAAGAGCGTGCGAGTTATTGAGAGGCAGCTACAACTTGTGCTCAACAAACTGCAGGAATGGAGCGATGACAGTGATGCCTTCACAGGGTCCCGGATAACTGATGCAATACTATTGATAGCACTGGCAAACAGAGTGACACTCAGAATCGATCCCTGGGGAACACTGTTTTCTTACTGGTGACTAGAGGATAACACGTCGCCAAGGCGGACGCGGAAAGATCTTGATGAAATAAAACCTACTACAAACAAAGGGAGCCGTCCCCTAAGGCCCCAAGTATGCAAGGTGCGAAGAATACCGTACCTCCAGGTGGTGTCATACGCTTTCTCTACATCAAAGAAAATTGCTACCAGGTGCAGACGTAGCACGAAAGAAGTGGAAATCTGCGAAGCAAGGGTGGCTAAGTGGTCCATGGTTGACCTGTGCTTCTTGAAGCCTTCGTAGTGAAAGCTTCCTGAAGTGTTCGTAGTGAGAGCAATTTCTTGTGGAGAGGTTAGGAGATTGCCATTTACCATAAGCCCTGAGATAGACGGCGAAGGGAGTCTTCCACCGATCTGCCGGACCTTTCTTCGCACTAGTTTAGGGGATGAACGGCAAGAGAGTGACGAGATGTAAGCTCTCCAGGACGCAGCCTTACTTTCCCGTATCGTTAGTCTAGCTCTGGCTCGGGATCTTTTATAATTTATTAGGTTTTCCATGGTTGGGAACCTACTAAATTTTGCCAATGCCCTCTTCCGATCCCGGACCGCGGTGGCACAATCAGCGTTCCACCATGTCACAGGGGGATGTCGTGCATGGCCCGACGACTTCGGGATGGAAAATGAGGACGCATGAAGGACGGCATTATTAAAATGGGCAACAACAGCATCGATGTCGTTTGAGCAGTTTTCCGACATTCGTAATTCTTTCTTGAATGTTTCCCACTCAGCTCGGTGGATTAGCCAGCGAGGAGGGCGGGACACGTTAAGATCGGGAATATCGAGGTTGACCCGAATGGGAAAATGGTCACTGCCATGCAGGTCGCCAAGGACAGTCCACTCGAAGATTGTAGAGAGCTAGGTCCACGGACGAGAAGGTGTTAGAAGCTACGGAAAAGTGTGTGCTTTAAGTTTTGGCTCTTTGTAATTGTAATTAGTTTTGAATATTTTAAAGTAACCTGCCTCTCGTGCACGACCTTGTGCCACCCCAGGCAGGGTTGTGGGCGTTGAAGTCCCCCACAATAAGAAAAGGTGCAAGCACCTGAGAGAGCACATCTTCCAGTTCTTTCTGCGACACGACTTGTCCAGGCGGGATATAGACGTTGCAAATGGTAACAGAAATAGTTGGGAAATTCACACGAACGCAAGATATCTGGAGAGTGCTTCGTAAGTCTATTTCTTTACATACCAGAGTGTCTGTGATAAAAGTGGCGACTCCGCCATGGACGCGGAGGCCATCGTCTACGTCTTTCCTTTAGCAGCAAAAGCCGCGTAGAGAGAGGGAGTGCTCAGAACGAAGCGTTTCCTGCAGGCAGATAACCACGGGTCTATGCATAGACATTATTAACTTTAATTCGTCCAAGCGGGTAGGTAAGGTATTTGAGTTCCACGAGAGGAGAGCCATAGTTTCTAGTTCTTAGGTTTTTTTGATTCTAGGGTGGGTTATATATCGGGTTTCTTTTTCTTCTTTTTCCTTCTCTGTTGGAGAGTAATAGGCTGGTTCGTGCGGAGTTCCTCGTTCCCTGCAGAGTCGTCTTGACTACTGCTAGAGAGAGTCGCATGTATTGGGAGACCACGGTCCCTTGAGACAGGCGACCTAGATCTAGCAATAGGGCCTGTCTGCCTCGGCTTCTCTGGATGCGTTTGAGTGTTTGTTGAAATATTTATGCTTTTGGTTTCCGATTTGTTTCAGACTCGACAAGAGATTTGGGATAGGCATCTCCGCCGATGTCAAAGGACATCTGACAGGCAGCATCGCGCAAAGAGGAGGCTTTAGGCGTTTGGGTTTGAGAATTTACTTTCTTACGTTGACCCACGGTGTCAGCGAAACTTCGGGATATGTCCACGGGGTTTAGCGTCTAGTAACGGCGTCGTGCCTCCGGAAAGGAAACTTTCTCAGAGACCCTGATCTTCTGGATCTCTCTTTCTCTTAAGAAAATGGGGCACTGGTTAGAATTTGATGGGTGCTTTCCACACGCTTTTGTTGGGCACTAACCCTACCGAAAATTAAAGAAACAATTTGGAGCCGTTTTTGAGAAAATCATGTTTTTGTAATTTCTTAAAATTGCAAATATTACACGCTCTATTGCACAAAAGCTACTAAAATTTTCAAAAAAGTCTGCATGACTTTAATGAAAGAACTATTTATGGGTAACAAATTTCATCTGAAGGAAAAATCTGTGTCTTCAATTTTATAGTTGTAGGAAGAGCCCCCAAAAATTCAAACTTTTGCAATTTTCGAACATTCAGAGGTAACCGTGAAAATAGGACCTACGCCACCTTCATAAGTGTATTTTACTCTTTTCTTACAACAAATTTAAAGAAAATATTTGGAGCCGTTTTTGGGAAAATTTTGAAAATGTCCGGGAGGCTTCATGTAAAGTATCCCCAAATTTTTAAGAATGTTTTTGAAAATTTCAAAGCTTCAACTAGAGTCAGATGGAAAGGGGTTTCTTTAATTTGGTAAAAATCGCACATGTGGTTTAGGCGCTAGATAGGCGCTGTGCCATGGCACCACCAACAAAAAGGAAGGAAAAGAAAATTTGCACCACAATTAAGTTATTTTTAAGGAAATAATTCTCATTTGGATCCCATCGGACTGAAGTTTTGCTGGTAATATATTAGTTGATGAAGCAGCAAAACACACTATTAATTTACTTACTGAAGAGCATCCAGTTTCCCAAAATGACATAAAAATAACTTCATCAAAGAAACAAGGATCTTTGGAATACTGAATGGACCAAATTTGCAAACAAATTGCATCCGATCAGGAAAAGTATCTTTGATGACCACCTTCCTTACCTTCACAAATGAAAATATCAAACTGCTCACCCTTTTAGGAATTGGCCATTCCAAATTTACCCATCAGTATTTACTATCAAAAGAAATGCAAAAAAATGTGACCAATGCCAATCTGCCCTCTCTATACCCCACATATTATTGTTCTGTTCCATTTACAAAGATATCCGCAAAAAATATATGCAATCACTCTCCCGGAAATTCTTAACAACAAACACCACATTGAAAATGTATCTAAATTTTTAAAGGAAATTAACCTAATCAATAAGCTGTGAGAAACTAAGACTGTATTATAAGCACCAATACTGTCGCAATGTTTATGTCAAATAATGTATTAGTAATGCACAATATGTATTCGGATGATTGTTCTTTTTCTGTTTATATTCTGCTGCTGTTGAATGTGATTGTTAATGGTCGTCATGTAATGTTACACTTATTTTAACAAATCATGTATTTATGCTTTAATTTTAAATTTTGTTGTATGTTCTGTCGTATTTTGTATATCTACTGTCTTTTGATTGTGGACATTAATGACTTGGTAGTTCATGCCAACAATTAAATAAAGAATAATTTAAATTTAAAAAAAGTATGGTCAGGAACTGATGATTCACGTGTTCGAACGGTACGAACCTCCATCGAGCAGAGCATCTCTTGACTGAGCGGTGACCCCTTTGCCCTGGTATTGCCTACGCCTGCCTTAGTAGCACGCTGCGAGGCGTCGTACTGCGTTTTTCCACGCACATTTGGACTGAAACGCACCAGATGCGAAGTTTTATTGGCGTAACAGCTCATTTCATAGAAAACTGGATGCATCGATGTTTTAATTTTAAACATCGATGTTTTGAAACCGCAATGTTTTGTTATCGATGTCGCATCCCTACTACGCTGGTGATGCTAAGGCTAGACGTTCAACAACTAGGGGTTGTAGCTACTTATGCCGGGAGCGCTGTAACCTGGACTAGCCAATTGCATAAATCAGTATTCTTGTCGACAACAGATGCAGAGTTTGTTGCAACGAGCGAAGGAGCCAAGGAATTGGTGTGGTTGAACCGTCTTCATGGAGAACATAGTATTCAATGAAAGAATAAACCAATCCTACGAGTTGAAAATGCGAGTACTGTGAAACTCCCGAAAAATCCTGCTTCATGAGCGCTCAGAGTACGTAAAGGTGCGATATTACTTCGTGAGGGACTGCTATCTTGATGGGCGAATTTCTGTGGAGAACATCGAGGGACAAAAAAAGTTAGCAGACATCTTGATTAAACCACTTCGTCGGGAACGGCTCCAAAATGTCAGAAGATGGGCCTCAGTACATAGAATATATCGTTCTTCTTTGTTTTTGTGAAGGCATGCTACACATGTGTTGCACTTATTGTAAGTGACATGAACTACGTTTCACTACATAACCAATTTAACGTTATATGGAGTGAGGCACTTTTCAGTCATGGAGATATAGGCGTGTTCTGTGTTCTTCTACAGAAAGGTTTAAATAAATCATTGCATATCATCCGTTTTTTGGACAAGTTATTCGATATAACCTCATCAGTTACAAAATTGAAGGTAACAATTACGCATGCGCAGGTTTCCTGACAAAAAAAATGTACTTTTAGTTCTTTAAGTAATGCTACTTATGAAATTATCTCTACAGTTATACAGAAAAGATGCAATACTCACCTAAAGCGACCTTCTTCCATTACTTTACATGTTCCTCCATTTCGACACGGGTTACCGAAGCACGCATCAATCATATGTTGACAACTCTGCCCGTGGAAGCCAGGTGCACATCGACAAACGTACTTTCTTTGCGGTAGTGCTTCACAAGTGCCACTATTGGCACATGGAAATGAATAGCATGCATTGCATTTGGAGAGAATTTCGTAACTGATATGTCCTACAAAATAAAAATCAATACTTAATATAAAGTAATTCACTAAAAAAGCAATTATATAATTTTTTGGTATTCATATTAAAAATAATTTTTGTGTAGTAGAAAAACACTTACGTTTGAAACAACTAAACGAAAGAATGAAAATAAAGCCTACATTATTATTATTATTATTATTATTATTATTATTATTATTATTATTATTATTATTATCACTTATTATTATTATTATCACTTATTATTATCATCATCAATTATTAGTTCAATCTTAGAAGGAGCAATCATCTTACTCCAGGTCAGTTCAACCAAAGGAGTAAGACTACTTTTACATCTATGGCACCTCGTGATCCCCCAGTGCACGAAATCTAAGATGTCGCCTGGAAAGATAAGAAATCTAATGGGAATTGAGAATTTCGCCTGTAGCTCCAATAACCCCACGATTACTTTTCTCATACCCCACATTCATTTGATTTCGTCTACCAATGGTAGGTACTTGTTAATTTTTTTCATGGGTACGTAAGTGTTAATTGAATAGTACAGGCAGATTCTCCTGCGTTTTACAGCGAGTTGCGATTACAAATTCATTTCGAAGTATTGAAACGTATGTATTAGGCTTCTTTATAATGTGTTATAAAAAACCGAAGTTACAGTGTTCCTTTTTCTGTCCAGTATGTTTGTGCAACTAACAATGAATAGCGCTGAAAATATTAAACGCAAGAAATCAATGACGTTAATGAACAAGTCACAGAAAAAATTGTTGGACAGAAACAGCGTCGAATAGAGATGTCCAGAATGACGTCACAACGTTTGGTGGGAAAGTGTTGGGTGGCAACCTCTGTTGTGCGCGTAAACGTTTCCTAGAGAATTAGTAAGTTTTTGGCTATATTATGCGGTTGCTGAGGTTTGTGTTTCATATCACATTTGTTATTTACAATTCTATTTGTATTCTCTCGGTTTGTTTAGGTTCTGGCTGCGCATCTCGTTCACAAATTTAATTTAAAGAAACGCTGTCCTATTAGACATATATGAAGTCACTATCTTTTTATTTTGAAAATCATTCAAAGTAATTATTGTCATGACCTTAGCGATAATGTTAAGGTGTTAACTTGTAATAAAATGAAATGTATAAAACATTTGGTTCCATGTGCCCTTTCATCGGTTATGAAAAGGGCCGACGAATTTCGAGCCCCTGTGTTATTAGCGTATATTTTTATAAACTGTCGGATTTTTAAATATTTATTTTAGAAATTTGTATTAATTATTATCAACGAGAGAAATATTATCTACATTACATTTTAATACTCGTTTGGAAAAACTCCAGAATGTTCATAAACACAGTCCCAAATTTATTCGTAATTTTTCACGGAATGGAAGAATTCCAACACTAAGTTAACCAGAATCTAATATAATTTAACTATTAATTTTTCAATGTATTACTTGTAATAAATATAAGGTTATTTAGAAATATAAATAAATATTGCACATTTTTATCTAATTTTTAAAAAATGTTTACACTTTCCTGTGCTGAATTAAAAATTTGATGGTTGAATTTCAATATTCAAGTCACGCGCTTAAAATATTACTTATTATCCCCAATGATTTTAATGTTAACGTTTTTTTATCAAACGTTCTATTTTCAATATTTTTTGCTTGGCAAGTTTTAATGAATATTTGGTGCTATTTCTTGCAATACAATTGGAACGACCTGGTGGCAGCAAAAAACACTTGATTTGGTGACATACGTAATATTTGGGCTTAGCTTTTACAGAAATAAAATCTTAAAGAAGATGGCTTAGCTTTTATACTAAGTCTTGAAGATCCACAAAATTTTAGTGGTTCATACATATTATGACGCTGGGTTTGTGCAATACGTTCTGACAATGCAAGTAAATTATAACTTATTTGTTGATAGCCATGTCCTTTAGTAGGTTGTTTATATTGCTAAAATGTGGAAAGTCTACATACGTTTTCACGCAAAACACTGAGAATGGCAGGAAAATGTTTAGACGTGTTGAATTGTGAATTACGAATATGGGCGGAACCAGTAACCTGCTGTTGACTTGAAATAACCATCTAACTTTTCTTGCTTCAAAGCAGAAATCTACTTTTATCCTCATTGTTCTGAGGGTGCTATAATTTTACATTTCTGATTTTTGGAAACAGTAGGATATCTAAAAAAGCCTAATCCGTCTTTCCTGGGCATTTTTGCCTCAGTCTGCTATTGGACACAACTTGGTTATCGAGAAAATACAACTTTATTTTGGAGAAAAAAGAATTTCTCACTGCGAGAAAGTGTACCTAAACAAAACAAAAACGTTTCTAACCATTATATGCAGAGGAAAACCTCTGACGAAGATTGATCACGACGTTTTAGAAGAAAATCGTTTTAGGTCGGGTTTAATCCATAAGCTCTCGGCTTGTAGCAGCCTGGCGCTTGCCACCGACAGGCAACGGTGCTGCACTCCAAAGAACTAAAAGTCACGTGTTCTGGACATCTCTATGGACTCTGTTCATGCTGAGTTGGAAACGTGCCGAGTTGGCATGCGGTAAGCCGACCCTAGTAGTAAATACTTCGGAGAAGTTCTTGCCGAGCGAATTCGAAGCGGGGGATATGAAAAGAAATCCGGACAACCCTCACGGCTGATGAAAGGTTTTACCCGCGCAACTTTTCTTGAACGATGATCTTGCTTCCCCTTCCCTAGAGCAATAAACAGATGAAGACCAAAGCTCGCAGCGAGCACTGATGACAACATTCCAAACATATCTTCATTGGCGCGTAAGAAAATATATTTACTGCTGAAACCGAGAACTCCTGGTCGCATTTTTCTAAGCAATACCTAAAGAAATGGCCAAAGCAGATCCAGTTCCATCGTCGGAGATACCTCGAACTCCTGGGAAAATTAGAACTCAATTTATTGAGAAAGTTGCGAAGGCATGACTGATATTCCAAAGATTGGCATTGCTTCATAAAATCTAGTGGCCGATGTCGTAATTAATTTCCCCACTCCACCCCCATTTCTCCAAGCCATCGGCTGAGATAAGTTGCGCAATTAATACTATTCACCACGCTATCAGACTTCATATTATGATTTGTGTTTAACTGTTATTATTTATGTTAATGAATAATGGCAATTAAAGAGAGTGACGGTGGCAGGAAGGCAGAGAGAAGATAAACGTTGCACACCCTAATGGCATGACCACGGGCAGCTAAGATCTCTAATGACCGGTTATGTCTGACAGTTTGCTGGGCAGAAGACAGTAGTTCATTTCTGGGAACATTGTACCCCAGTATACTAAATATGTGGATTTATTTTGTTTATTTGTCAGTTACTGGGGATTCATCGCAATTAGTTTGACGAACGATAATTTTGTATTAATCGACACAATTAAATCGATTATATTTAGGCCAATGAATCTACGCTTCAATTAAAATTTACAATTATACAGTTCTATTGCACAGTTCGGCAACCAAAAAGTTGTTTCCATAATTTTATCTAATTCTTATGTTTTTGGATGCGTTGAATTGGAAAATGGCCACCGTTTCTTCCTGGTACGTCAGGTTTTTTCACAATCGAAATATAACTTGGTCAAACACGTAGAATACGCTAAACTTCAAGTACCTCAGACTTGGTAAAAAGACTGAACATTAGAAACCAAATTTATATTCACAGCCAGTGCGCCCAAAAACATGAAAAATTACGTATGTACTGGTCCTGATGGGGATCACTGCAATGTGGAGTGCTTGTTAGGGCCTACCCGCACATGTTCATGCACGCATTAACTTGTTCTCTGATTCCTCCACTACCTTTTTTATTTCATTTGTCATCGTCCCGCAATTGTTTGTGTGGTTCACAATTAGTGCAATACTTCTAATAACGTGTATAAATTCGCCTGACAGTTTCTATTTCATATGTGGAGAATTCATGGTGAAAAAGCAGCAGCTGAATGTTACGGATTTCGTTAAGAAAATTTATTTCATGACTGAAAGCTGTTGAACGCATTCCTTGATTGCTCCATGAGCTCGAAAGTCCATTTTCTCAACACACTTCAATTTTCCTGAGAATGTGGGAGCAGTGAGTCAGGAGCAAGGAAAATAAAGTATTTCCATCAAGATATAAAAGAAATGGAAAAACGATATCACCGGAAATGGATGATGGCTGACTACTGCTGAATATTGTACATGGATCTTCCGGAAGCCATCTAGAAGAGGAAAAGCTCAAAAAGAATTTTGGAGTAAAAAAGATAATTTCACAAGCAATCTGATTATAGTGTTGATTTTGTGATCCGAGTGTGGTGTTAATTTTGTCGTCAACTGTGCAAATGAATTAATAATTGTAGGTAAATAAAATATTTGCGTAAAGAGAATTTTTAAACGATGTTCATCCGTTTGTTCGAAAACCTGACATCCCAGGAAAAAAAACAGATGTCAATCTTGGATTCAGAGCACTACAAAACGTAAGAATCAGTTAACTATACAGAAACAGTTGACCCGAAAAAAAAATTTTGCAGGCCTGTAGCAATTCAATTTAATTTTTAAAATTTCTAATTTCCTAGTTAGATTTAATTAAAAAAACGCCACTATTTGGGGACGAATCGAGCTCCATCAGAAGCACCCAAATACAAACATATAATACGTGGTGTATTTGGCAAGGTGGCTTTGAGCGGCTCGGGCGGTGATGATTGGCTCATTGATTATAAAAATTTTAATCAACCAATCACTGGCTTCCGAGTCGCTCAGAGCCATTTTGTCGATCGTCACAATGAAAGTCATAAGCAATTTTGTTTTTCGGGATAATTCACCAGATGACACCAGCAAGGTTTATGATCCAAAATTGGTATGACGGCTTACCGAAATGTACAAACGCATTCAACAGAATCCTCATACATTGTGTGTGACAAAAATAATCGAAAATTGACAAAAATAAAAAACAACGTTAACTATACTTGCATGCTGCGAGCACATTTTGGCTTCATATCGGGATAATTCATATGGGGAAAATTGAATTGTGTGCACATTTTCAAAATTCTGTGATCCCTACACTAAGTCATATACTACTTGAATTTTGAGAGAGAGAAAAAAAGCTCCCATGTAATAAAATCTATTTTCAAGGATAAATAAGCAATACATTTTGGGCTATTATCCATGTTGTCCTTTGGAATAATACTTCCTGCCTCGACAACATGGAAACGATAACTTGAATAATTGTATTTCCCACTGAATTCTAGAAGACGTGCACAGAAAATGAAGTTACATTTATGTCCAGAAGCAACACAAGGGGCCATCTCAGCATTTGCTCAATGGATCAGGGAAACTGGACGAAAAACCTGATCGAGATGGGGTCATTGACCCAGAAACTACGATACAATACTTGTTGCATATTGTTTAGAATTATAGTCCAATGGTAAATAATACATTAAATATCACTGTTAAAATTAATGTTACTTTCCTTGTGATGCTCAATTTAGTCTCTAATTGTGTAGAAACAGTTATGCAGCAGAAACGATTTCACTTGGGATTTAAACTTTTCTATCGAATTTAATCGTTTAATGTCATCTGGCAAAGTGTCGTAAAATAATGTACATGTATTGTATGTGAATTTTTTGTAATGATCTGTTGATACTGTCACCTGATGAATATGATTTTTACGTCGAGTGTTACAGTAATAGACATCCGCATTTTCTGAAAATGTCATAGCTGTGGTTCGCTGAACTAGAGCTCAGACCATAGGAACGCTTGTTTCCTCGGCGGACATTCTCTCACTATAGGCAGAGCTGCACAAACCCTCGCGAATGACGATTTGCGTCGTGAAAAGTGTGAAACATTTTTTCCCCTGTAAATTCCTGAGTATACAGTTAACAAATATATTACAATTTTAACTAAAATGTACAATAACAACTGGGCAAAAATGAAGACAGAAAAAATGGGAGATAAATTTAGAATCCAACAATCCCATGTCACCAAAATTGTTTTCTGCGATTTTGGAAGAAGTGTTTCGGAATTTAAATTGGGGACATAAATTTTGAATCAAAATCAATGGACGGAAACTGTCACACCTGCGTTTTGTGGATGACATAGTTCTATTCGCAAAATCAGCCAAGAAACTTGAGAAAATGTTGAGAGACATACGCAATCACAGCAAAACAGTGGGGCTAACCACAAACGCTAATAAAACCATGTTGATGAATTACGAAGAGATAGAAGTAAATGCGAATGATGAAAAAATGACGTATGTACATCCTTCTAGACAAAACTCAAAAACTTGAGAAGACAAGAATATTGAATATTTGTGTTCTACCAGTATTGCTGTACGGAGCTGAAACCTGGGCATTGGCACAGAAACAAAGAAAGAAGATTGCTGTCTCTCAAAGAAGAATGGAAAGAAAAATTATACATATACAGATCCAACAAAGATAAAAAACGAAACAATAAGAAAAATGACTGGAGTAACTGATGCTCAATCAAAGGCGAATAAATTGAAAGTGGGGAGGACACGTCGCAAGGATGAAGACCGCTAGATGGACCCATGCCACAACCACGTGGGACCCATGAATCGGAAGGAGAGTGGGAAGACCGCAAACACGATGGTGCAGCGAAATACAGTGTGTAACAGAGGCACAGTGGACATGGCTAGAACAAGATATATTATGGTGAAAACTAATGGTGGTACAGAATGGCACAGCCTTTCTCCTACTATTTAGTTTCCTCATTTTTTTGGCTGGGTCTAGCTTTTTGGTCGTGCCCCATCCTCTTACCAGCGGCCATCTATCACCGCCCAAACATATTTTTTTTTCACATTTGCTCAATTTTTCGGTTTTTTAATGGCAGAAACGAAAAAATACTTTAAGAATATATGAGAAGAGTAAAACCTCGTCATATATGTAAATTTTTGTCGACAAATTTGGAGCCGTTTTTATGAAAAAGGCGTTTAAGCGTTACAGTAAATGCGAAATTTGAAGCTTTTTTCACAGAAAAACTGCTGAGTTTTCGGAAAAATTATTGTAAGTTATTTGAAACGCTTCTACTCATAAATAATACAAATTCAATACTTACAATAACGTATACAAATTGCTGGAAATGTGCTTATTAAAGGCACTAGAGATATTTCAAAAAAATTACACATGAGTAATTAAAAAAAAACAACAACAAAAAAAACAGCAAAAACAATTTTAGAACATCTTGAACAGTACAATAAGCACTATCAGTTGGAAGAGTCTGCAGAAAGAATTTGGAGTCATTTTTGAGAAAATCGCGCTTGAGCGTTTCTGAAAATGCGGAATTTTTTGAGCACATTTTCACAGAAAACCGTTGAGTTTTCGAGAAACTTTATTTGACATTATTTAAAGCACATATAGTCGTAAATATAATGTGAACAAATTGCCGCTAATGTAAATATTAACGATGTGAGAAGCAGGTAAAAAAGTACATTTCTGTAATTTTTGGAAAAACAAAAGAATAGAGAAATATGGCGTTTAAGTCATCTTATACGGTACATTTAGCAATATCCCTACCAAGAGTTTACAGAAAAAAATGGAGCCGTTTTCGAGAAAATCTTGATTTTGTCATATTTTAATAGTACACATATTGCACGAAAACTACTAAAAGTTTCAAAAAATGTACATAACCTTAATGAAAGGACTAACTAGGAAGAAAAAAATACTAGAAGGAAAAATCTCCCTGCAATTTAAACGTTGTAGAAAGACGCTGAATGAAATTCAAACTTTTAAAACTTTCGAAAATTCAGAATTAACCCTGAAAATCGGTCCTATGCCACCTTTATAAGTGTATTTTACTCTACTCTTACAAGAAATTTAAAGAAAATACTTGGAGCAGTTTTTGAGAAAATTTTGAAAATGAATCCGGGGCTTCACGTAAGATACCCTCGAAATTTTAAAATATGTACTTTAAAATCTCATAGCTTCGACTCGAGCCAGATGGACAGGGGTTTCTTCAATTTGGAAAAATTCCTATGAATGGTTTAGGCGCTAGTGGTGTTCACAGACGGACGGACGGACGGGCAGACCGATCGACAGACGGACGTTTAAAAAAAACACTTTTTCGGTATCAGGGAACCCCAAAACGTGCATTTCCGTTGAAATCTCGAAATAGATTTTCGGCAGTATTACATAACTTTCTCTATACTCCGTACGAAAAAGTAAAAAGAGCAACAATTTGTGAGTGATATAAGTGAGTAAAAAATGAGAAGTGAAGTTCAAATTAAAAAAGTCTGAATACATGCAAATGAACTAAGTTAAATTTCAAAAGACTAAGGGCCGGTTTCACGAACAGGTGAGTAAAGTTAAGAGTAGTTACTTGAGAGTAAGCATTACTCCACGATGGTTACTCTCGAGTAAAATACCACGCTTCTGAAGGGTTATGCTACTGTAGAGTACATACTCCCCAATTTACTCCGCGTACCCGCTGAACACGTAATTTTTCATACACAGCAGAGAGCGATTCAAGAGGCCGTGAGCGAGAGTGACGCTGGCGGACCATTGCGGACCAACGGGAACCTCTAGTTATTTCCTTTCATTTCAGTTTTGGAGTTCTTTGCGTCGCCTTGGTGTTAGTCTTGTGTGGTGATTTGAGATAGCGTAGCTTATTTCTTAGTTTTTTATCTTTATTTCTTAATATTTCTTAGTCTAGTTTTTCGAATGTATATTATTACGAACTAGTATAAAAATGTATAGTTTTTCAAGTGTCGTTAACCTCGCGCTTTTTTAAATTTAATTATTTATTATGTTTGTTTTATTTTTTTAACTTTTATTCATCTTTAAACTATTAGTTATAGTCAAAACGTTGGGAAGGGATTCTGGAACTCAAGAAAACGTACGCAGATGATCTTCTCCCCCATACGTCATACACAGTTTATTATTGTTTTTGACTAAATAAATAAATACTTTTAGTTCTAGTAGTTATTTTTCCTTTTGTAGTCATGTGTTTACTATCTTTATTTCGTATCCACATCGGTGAAAAATAAATTTACAAAGTTCTTCACAGTTCATAATGTACCCGACGATTTAACAATTTACGTCACAAATAAAATACGTACTTACATAATTTAAATTATTTTTAATAGACATATCCTGTTTTGATTTGAACTCTGGGCTGATTGCCTGTACTCGTAATATGGGTACCTACAATTCAGAAACAATAGTTTATGAAATTATTCTACTACTTGAATATTTTTTATATTTATTTATTTTTTTAGTATGCAAATTATTCGTTTCTAAATCAGCTCCAATTCTTCAAAATAGAAGAGCTGATGATTTGGTCAAACCAAGACCATCTACAATCCTCAGACCTTCATGTAGGTATCGATACCAGGCAAAATGGCGCCGGGACCGGTTGAGTGATTGTGATTGTGTTTCACGTGCGTTCCATGTGGCTACCTATGTTTTAAGCCGATTACGTGCTTCTCTTTAAAAGTGGAGATTCAATCTAATTGTGACTAATTGTTATTTAGTATATTTCTTTGCTATTGAGTGATCTTCACAGAACAGTAATTGTGAAATATGGGTCGCTCGTGTTGTGTGCCGGGATGTAAATCAAACTACGAGGCGTCCGACACTTCGACGTTTCAGTTCCCGAAAGATAAAAACCTGCGCGAAAAGTGGGTGAAATGCATTCACCGTGACAGTTACGTAGTGACAAAAAACTCATTTGTGTGCGTGAAGCATTTTTAAGATAAATTTGTTCTTCGAGAGGATGAGTTTCCTGTGGTTGGTGGCGATCCTATTATTGTTCCTCGGAATAAACCAAAACTGAGGAAAGATGCATACCCAACGATATTTCCTAACCAACCTTCGTACCATACTGTGAGTGCCCCTACAGACAGACAAGATCCTGATACAGAAGATTGAAGAAGATTGTGATAAAGAAATATTTTCATACTTTAAAGAATTGAATAGAGGTGGGTTAAAATGTCCTTCATCTTTTATGATTACTTTATCTGCAACAATTTATGCTTTATTCCAAACCTTAATAAGCAACACTTTCGAAAAAGAATTTTTGAAATTAAAGAACCAGCAAAATGCTGTAATAACATTAGGTGTTCAAATATATGAGAG
Organism: Teleogryllus occipitalis; assembly: GCA_011170035.1. Taxonomy (NCBI): domain Eukaryota; kingdom Metazoa; phylum Arthropoda; class Insecta; order Orthoptera; family Gryllidae; genus Teleogryllus; species Teleogryllus occipitalis. The sequence continues at coordinate 459,758 of BLKR01000366.1, forward strand.
TAGTGTCAACGATTTAAATAAACAATGCACATGTGGCGTGACTCTGATGAAAATAGTTAAGAAATCTGTAAAAGTTTTAAGTAACATTTTAATTAATAATTATCGCAAAGTTTTAAATGAAAGGCTTACTTCCAAGGAATTAGCAAAAAAGCTTGAGGCAAAAAGAAAGAAAACATGTGATTCTGAACTTGGTGATAAAAGTGATAAACTTAAGTTACAGAAATTCACCAGTTAAACTGTCCCTTGCTCTTGTGTGAGGAAAATTATTAGATTATTATGATTCAATTGAGGCCTTTTTTTAGTATATTCTCACTGCTTCTGAGTGTTTCCACACATTCTTCCCCTTGGAATGTAAGACATAGCCTTTGGATACTGGATATCTTCCACTCTTATCAACATTCTCTTGGTAGCGTCTTCAATACTGTTCTTTATTGGCCAAGAGAAAATGTTTTCATCTTTCCGGATGTGCATATATTTTATTGTTCTAACTACATTTTTTCAATCTTGCCAGAATCTGCATTTCACCAGCCTAAAGCTGACTTCATTTCTTTTTTCTTAAGGGATCGTAACTCACTTCCTTATGTGCAGGTGGGAAGAGGCATAATTTTGTCCATTTTGAGGCGTAATTTTGTACATTTTTTTTTTGCTTTGCCCACAAACTAACTTCCATTAAAATACAGTTTCCAGGCTGCAATGAATTTCTTATATTCAACGTATATCTTCGTAGTTTTAGGCTGGAACGTAAACTGCACAGTTTCTGTGAGTATAATAGCTTCGTAAGTAACTTAGTAATTAAATTCAGTTTACATAAGCATAGTACGGGAATGAAATTATTACGAGTAAATTCTAACCTTTCACAGTTCTGTTCAACTTTGCCGCGCGTGTTAACGAAACACGCCCAACTTATACGGCGGCCATGTTTTTTTTACATGAAGGTCTGAGAATTGTGGATGGTCTGGTCAAACATAACCTCGTGAAAAAATCTCGATCGTCTTAATTGGAAAACCAATCCATTCTCTCAAACAACTATCTTTGTTTTCGAATTACAGGATAATATTCCGAATCATCTCATTCGCAATCGTCGAGCGATAACAACACGTCGGAGGTACACGCACGTTGAAAACTAACCTTACTCCGTATTTTACTCGACGGATTTTCGCCGTGTAAAGTTACTCTCGATTTTACTCTCGTGTAAGCGATTTACACTCGAGTAAAGTGTTGGTGAAACGCTCCAAGAAGATACTCTCGTGTAAATATGATTTACTCCAGAGTAAACTCTTACTCTTCGTTTGGTGAAACCGACCCTAAACAAAACATAATTTAGGCTTGTATTGTTTCAATGAGTTTTAGGATTATTGATTAATAATTAGTCTTTTTGTAAAAATTATTGGTGTTAACTAGTAATTAACGCAAGTTCAAACATTTTGATTAAGATTAACACATAAGATTAACTCATATCATCAGAAGTGGCTGCTCTGATGGTAACTCAGAAGCTATTCCTGACTTTCAGGAGTCCTTGCCCGAAAGGGATTATATTAATATTAATATTACATTAATATAAATATATTGATATCTATTAATATTAATATTATCATTATATTAATATTAACTTCCAGTGCGAGACAGCAGCAAATATTTTCACAGCGTGATGAAATAATGAATATTTATCTATAGAAAAAAAATGAGGCCAGATTTCTATCTCAACCTGTTGAAAGGTCCCTCGTTAGATGTACTTCTGTTTATCACTAAACTCACAGTGCTCCCTCCCTCCACAGATTAAGTAAACATCAAGTGACGCAATATTCCCTTGTTATGCGCCTCCCTAAGAAAACGCCGAAGTCAGTCAGCTTCCGAAAGAGGCACATCACACTACCCAATGCCATGTGGATGAAGTGTGATTTTTCGCTAATTGCAGAATGAGTTGCATAACCCTTTAGGCGTGACTCGCCGCCCGCTGTCAGCTACTGCAGCGTGTCTTTTTATCTGTCTAAGTCACAACTCAGTTTTCATCTAGATTAAAATTCTATATCTTGTAATTTATTAAAGGAAAACGTTTGAGAAAACAAGATATCTAGAGAAAAAGTATGTTCTTTCATTTAGTTTTTTGAATATGATCATAAATAGCATGCATATTAACCTCAAAAATAAACAAATCATGTCTTTTCGAGAGCGGTGTACTTCAAAACGTTAAAAAAATTTAAAAAATGTGGTTTTCCATAGCAAATTTGGAACAATGCATTCTTCTGTTTTTGTTGTTACATCACACTACTCACTTCCTTAGACAAACGTCTGGTTTCAGGGCCTGAATTTACGTCTGGATATTTTATTTTATCAATTCCGCCATTGTAGTACTACCTCAGAAAATTCTACGTCAGTAACAACAATAGTTTGTCGTAAAAAATCGACAGCTGATGTGAAAAACATGAAAATCGGAATACAAGAAGCTAAGATACTACAATGAACTACTAGCTAGCGATCACTTCAAGAAATATGTCGAGTAACCCTGTCGACGCATTCAAAAGCATGTATGGCATAGGCCGTCGTACACGCCTCAGGGGTTAATTTTTAATTGAAAATTGGTGGATGAAGTCCTTTGTTTTAAATGTTTCGAAGCATACGACAAACTACGAGCGAATGAAGTCGACATTAGTCAACACGAGGTTGTTAGATATGTGAAGTACATTACAGTGACGAGGTACAACAAATATGTGATAAACAGGAATCAGGATGCCGGTAAGAAGTATCTAGGACTAGTGAGAGACAATGGGTGATATTAATAAAAACGAGCAATTACTCTAAGTAAACACTCGAAAGTAAATTTTCGACATTTCGGTCAGTTTGAAAAATTACTCATTCTTATGAATAAAGTGTTACTCTCTCGTCGGAGTAATTGCTCTCGATAGATGAATCTTGAAACGAGTCTCATCTCGTCAGACGTTGTGTGTTCTCCCTGCTTTGTAGTCACTGTAGTTAACGGGCGGTTCGATGTAGAAATGGAGTCACAAAGCAATGTAGATTGTTGTTTGTTGATTTACGCAAAGAATATCAGGCAATACTCAAAGAATCTACGTAATTTTGAAACAATTATCTAAAAAACCGCTCCCAATTTTTTCTTTAATTTTTTCCTCGGATAGAGCAAACGACGGTAAAAAAAATTAATGCTGGTCACATTTTCGGAGAAGTTTCTGCATTTTCAAAAGTTGCTGGCAAGACTGTAAGGCTGTCTAAAAAATTATGTCACACGTAGTAAATGAGATTTTATTTTATCATAAGGCATTCGTGAGATAAAAAGTCACTTTTACCATTTGTACCATAAATAACTATTTTTACAACGCAATTATCCTTTTTATGGTCATGACTTTATTTAAATTTTTGTAATTTTGATATCGTGTACTTATATTTTCATGTCATTATGTATTATTATTTTCTTTTTGTCAAGAGTTCATTCCGTTTATTGCAGTAAGTAAATAAATAAACAAGTTTTCACACGAAAGTAGCCGGTAGATTTGTTCTCAGATCTCAAAATATCTCATGAATTTTAAAATCATGAACAGTGATTTTCCAAAATACACATATCTTATCACATTACCATCACCTGGAGTATGAAATGCGGCAATGTACCCGGAATTTCTCTTAATATGAATTACCTGGGTAAATACAAAGTGATTAATTTACATTTTAGATCTACTGCTACTAAACGTATTTGATTTAGCAATTTCTCGTCGAGTGCCGTAGTAATTCATTGTACATCAAAATCTGTGTTCGATTTGAAGGGTCGATGTCTCAGTGACACTATTAATTGCTTCTGCAGCGTCATTGACTGGTAGTCCTAGCATTCCAGACCTGACAGTGGCGGATTTTAGACATTAACTACACAGCTACATCGAATCTAGCAACTACCTGGAGGAAAATTCTAGCGGCCGGCTGCTCTTATCGGTAGTTTTCCGCGGCTTTGCCTCTTAATACAAGGAAATGCCGGAGCAGTACCTTAACACACTGACAACGAATCACGCGTGATCTTTCCCCTCCTCTCCTTTATACACACACACACACACACACACACACACACACACATGTACACGTGGTGCACTACCACACACTGAAGACCAGCCAGACTTTGAGCTTGTCCCAGCTGGAGCGGTGCCCCGCTCGGAGAAACTCTTGTAGATGGAGGGGAAACCTCGCTAGTCGATTTGTGGATGGACAGTAGTAATAATAATTCACTCATTATTGATTTT